>JAKWIX010000320.1:38059215-38659215 GCA_027704785.1 Solanum chmielewskii
CCTGATGTCGGAATGTGACACTCCGATCCTCTACTATCCTGGTGTCGGAACGTGACACCCATCCACTACTACTATCCTGGTGTCAGAACGTGACACCCGATCCACTAATATCCTATCCTGGTTCGGAACGTGACACCCGATCCATTAATACTATCCTGGTGTCGGAACGTGACACCCGATCCATTAATAATATCCTGGTGTCGGAACGTGACACCCGATCCACTACTACTATCCTGGTGTCGGAACGTGACACCCGATCCACTAATATTATCCTGGTGTCGAAACGTGACACCCGATCCATTAATACTATCCTGGTGTCGAACGTGACACCCGATCCACTAATACTATCCTGGTGTCGGAACGTGACACCCGATCCATTAACCTCATTCTTTTAGTTCATCAAGCCTTCTTTTATACCAAGCATCATCATTACAGAGAGGGGTTTTAGGTTTAAGCTTCACAACCTCAATCTCTCCAACCCATTACAATTACATAATCACATCATGCAAGCATACAATTAAGCATATAGAAGACTTACAATACTACCCAATACATATCATTCGCTATTAAGAGTTTACTATGAAATAGCATAAACCATAACCTACCTCCACTGAAGAACCGAAGTCAAGCAACTACTTCTCCAATGTCTTTCCTTTCCTTATTGCCTCCGAACCCTTCCAATCTATCAAGTATATATATACATAAGGCGTAAGTTAACAAAACATAAACACTCCAATTATTCTGTGTCTAGCCTATACCCGTCAATTCACCTAATTCTATATTCATTTTAATAAAATTCAAACCCAAGGTAAGTCTAGATTCCTTCTATTATCACAATTTTAATTGTATTCAAATGATACAGTAAACCTAATATTTAATTACTCATCTCAATATATCTATACCTAATTTATAAGATAGAGAACTAAGTAAAGTAATTAAAGGTGAACGCTACTGGAATTGGAAACAATTATACTTTAATTGTCCAAATCGTGAGCATATACTACTTATGTATAGTACACTTAAACATTTGCTGCCAAACTACCATTCCATTCTAAATTTTTAATCAATTGCATACAATTCAACTCCACTAACTTATTAATATTAAACTATTTACATGGAGTAATAATGAAAAAGGCAAATTGAAACTTATCTATCATCGTTATTCCATCACCCCTCTATCACTATTACACAATTATGAATTCTTATTTATATAGCACCACTAATTGTCAAAATAATATTTTACGTGAAAAGAGTACAAACCTTAGAGATATGAACGCCTCTAGGTGGTTTCCGCCACAAATCCTCTTCTCCTCCACTCCTTTTTTTTTTTCCTGATTACTTCTTACCCTAGTTATAATACTCATAATTATAATAGTGATAAAAGTGACCCACTATTAATTATAATATTATTTTCTTAACCACTAACTAAATAAATGTAAAAACTACCCCACTAATTTCATAATTATAATTATGAATAGTCCAAAACACCCACTTAATTCCTCGTAATGAATTTTCTAACATAAAAAGTTCTAGTGCTCAAAACGACCAAAATGGTCGTTACAAATAAAAAATAAACCCTACATTACTAATTTCTGCTAGGGATAACAATGGAATGGTGCGGGGCAGAGTGGACGGATTAAGCTTAACCCGTAAATTATTTAATCCGCCCCGCATAACAACGTTTTTTTCTTTCAACAACCCATCCCACATGAACTCACCCCGCATAATTTTTATAATATTTTCTTTCTCTAGTTAATTTTGATACTTAAATAAAATTCATACAAATAAATTCATTTTTCATTTAGTTATATTAATTTAATAGGAAAGTGACTTAATAAATTATTTGCTAGAGGTCAATGGGAAAATATGTAAGAAATCGTATTTTTTTATTGAACCATTTTCATTTACTATCTTAATACATAAATCTCACTAGTTTAGATCCTAATTACTTATATTCCCGATAGTTTCAAATATTACTCCCTCTACCATATTTTCATACTTAGGAAGTAGGATACATGAGATTTGATCCGGAGATACATGTATCTACCGAATTTTAAACTGAGATACATATTTTATTTGTTTGAATCAATAAGTTGTAACTGATTTTCTCAATTAGATGAGTAACATGAATAATTAATTCTGAAAATTAAATAATCAAATACCTTATTATAAGATGAAAATCAAGGAGTGTCTCTCTATTTAATTAATTTCAAATTATTATTTCAAAATTATCCTTTGAAATAATAAATTCATTGTATTATTAGTCTGAAACAAAAGATGTATATCTTGGTCATGTAATTTGATTAATTTCATTTATTACTCTTAAGACAATAAATTTATTAATTTGATTTACGTATTATCAATATATGATGTATCAAACAAACTAAATTTATACCTGAGCATTATATAAGTATGTTCATATGTATCATAGAAGTATCTAGTATTATCTTTGTGTATTTTTTATGTGTCAAGTATTAGTTTCATGTATCTTTTATATGATCTAGTTTTAATTTCACGTATCGATTTATATGATCTAGCTTTAATTTCACATATCTAGTATTAGTCTAATGTATCAAGTATCAATTTCATACATTATATTCAAAACATGTATCTCAGATACATAGTAGGTATATACATATGATTATGTGGATCTAACTATAAAATGCAACTGAAACACAAATTTTAGAAACAAATCACAATCGCGAGATACATTTATCATTGAAGGCGAGATATATGTATCCAATAGTTTTTAAAAATCGAAATACGCGTTATTAATTTGAATTAAAAATGAGACATGTATTCAACAATTTTAAAGGGTCATTCTCAAACTATTACACTACTAACAAGACTATTTTCAGTAACGCAATAAAGGGACTTGAAATAAGCTACAGAGGATTCCTCCAATTTTCAGTATTTGTTAAGAAGCCACAAGGAGTCTGCTTCAATAGTGAATCCATCATGATTACGATGCTAACCAAAGTAGGCATGAGTTCTGTTCTTAATATTCAGTATCATGTGCATGCTTTCCGATCGGCATAATACCTTGGTTGTGGTTGTACATGCATCTTGCAACGAAAATGAAGGGAGACTTTTTAAAAATAAACAAACTAAAATAAACCAAAATAGTTTTTGATAGATTTATGAAGAATTTATATGTTGAGAAAATGAAGAGAGAAAAAATGGTGGGTGGGAGAGGTTGAATTGCTAATGTATGCACCTTTAATTAAGGAGTTTAAATTTAAGGTAATTATTTAATACCATATTTGAGGGAATGTGTAACTGATTTAATTTTTTAAAATATATGCTATAATTATTAAAAAGTGGTATTATAAATAATATTTTTAACTATAGATAATATATGTATAGATGGTAGTTAAGTATGTCTAATGATGTAGTTTTTCCAATATTTTAATAGCTTAAAAAAACTATTTTAATGAATAATGATCTATCATTTTTATAAGGCAACTTTCACATATAGCAAACAAAAAAATAATATTTGTATGCTATAGCAAAGTTTGCATAATTGCGCTCTATAGCAACATAAAACTGTATATTCGCTATACATATACAATTATATAACTCGTTGGCCTAAATTGTATAATTCGCTGGCCTGTTTCGCTGCAATTGTATAATTCGCTATCCTATTTCACTGCGATTGTATAATGCACAATTGTATAATTCGCTGCCTATTTCGCTGCAATATTTTATAAAATTTGCTTTGCATACAATGAATCGAATTAAAATGTATGTATATTGCATAATTACAAGTGTATAGCAAGAAGATATATGTTTTTCTCTCGCTTTATACACAAAACAGAAACACAATATATACACTTCTGTTGTATAAAGCTAGAGAAAATTGTATTTCACTACAATTGTATAATTCGCAATTGTATAATTTCTTGGCCTTTTTCTCTGCAATATTTGAAGTAAAATGTTTGTAAATAGTATTTAAATGTATAACACGAAGATATATATTTTTGCATGTGTATATACAATTTTCTCTCTCTTTATAACAACAGAAACATAATTTATACACTTCTGTGTTATAAAGCGGAGAGGGCGAGCGAGAATGGAGAGTGGCGAGAGAGATTTTTGGGAGAGAGACGCCTGACAAACTTTAGCTAACGTTTGCTATGGAACACAATTAAATCAAAACCTAGCTACTCTATTTATTTTAGGTTATTAGTTTGCTATTATATACAATTTTCCCTTCTTATAACATTTAAAAAGTTAAAAATAAGCTTGAATCAACATAAAATCACATATACCACAAAACCCGCCCAACATTAATTTTTAGAAAATCCACTTCAACCGCCCTACATCCCACCCTCCCCGGACAACCTTACGTCGCCCCGCCCCGCCCCACATAGCCTTAAAATCCACCCCGCCCCGGCGCCACACCGTCCAATTGCCATCCCTAATCCCTACATTATTAATCTATGTACCAAACAACCCGAGGCTAAATATTCTGTCCGCACCAGCGATTGGATAAACGCTAATCACACAATGCTAAGGTCATCATTCTATCCAATCACAAAATGTGTTGACAGATTCCCTTTGATAGAAAAATTCCACAATTATTCAACCACAAAAATACTCTAATTTGTACATGTCCAAACAGTTCTAACTATTATACATAGGCTGTGTAAGCTGCTAAATATTCAGGCAGGCAGTAACAAGGTCTAAGAAAATCTCTCAATGATAGTACCAAACAATAGCAGGTGCAGATTATGATACATTCAATCACCACCAACAAACTTCCTTCCCCCTCAACCTCCAAAACAAGAGGGAAAAAGACACAGAGAATTCCACGATCAAATTATTTGCGTAGACTAGATCCTGTTTAGCATTGTTTACAAGAAAAAGAAACTCTCACCAGATATGTTACACATTAAAGGGGTAACAAACCTGAGATACTTCCTTCCACGAGGACTCACTCCAAAAATTCTCCATTCTAGTATGTAAAAACTTCGCCATATAGGAATCACAAATCCCATGCAATTTAGTTGAAATAGGTGAATGTTGGTAGATCCATCACTTTTCTGGAGCAATACTCTACATTTGCACTTTTTCCTGCAGTATTAACTCGTTCTGTGAATGATAGTGTATACTCCAAAAAGTCTTCACTCTCAAGAAATAAAACCATCAACTCATAACATCAACTGCTTTCCCTATATGAAGACTATCAGAAAGAAGTCTACTTTCAAAATTGTTTTCATTATATGCACTGCCTGGGTCGAAAACTGTCATTTGATAAGAGAGAGCCTGTCAAAGTTTTCACTCTCTTTGCCCCAGCAGTAGGTCTAAGGACTGTGGCATTACCCACTACGGAGCATGGATCTGTCCCATTCTCTCGACTCCCGATACACCAGCCACCGGGGACAAACATGCCTTGACCTCGAAACAGTAGTTCATTGTCAATCTTGTCAAGCACTGGATCATCTTGATGAAACTTTCTCGCAAATGGGGCATTGCTGTCAACCATCTTTTGCATGTCATCAAGAGTAAGGTAATGAGGATGCTGCTTTGGAGGGTTATCCCACGATATAAAGTGTAGATCACTGTTTACTGTGGTATTGCGGAACTCCTGAGCATTACAAACAACAGTGTGGAAATAACCTTCTGGAGTTGAGATGAAATTTGCATAGTACATAAGTACAGTTCGAGGCAAGTTGTCCCATCCCCATATGCAGAAGTCAATAAAGGGTCGAGAAAGGGCCATCCAAGCAGACCCTGCAAAGAGGCAAGAGCAATGTTCTAGCAATTTTGTAGAGTCCTGACAGCAAAACAGTCTAGATGAGGAATAAATAAAGCTATTGCTCCACATGTCAACTCTTGCTCATCATCTTAACCTTTCCAGCCCGCTCAAAATAGTCATAAGCAAAAGTAAAGCAATAAATGAAACTCCCTTAAAAAAGAACGCACCTTCAAAGTGCAATCTCCATGTCAAATAGAAATACAGAGCTGCTATAAATTTATGTTAAACCAAAAAAGGTGAACATTCAAAGATCTTGTTTTTTTTTTTTTTTTTGAGAAGGTAACAAAGCTTTAAAGATTTTACTTTTAGAAAACCTAATAATTTTTAAACAATGCTTGATCAAATAAATAAATCTTTAGCCAATGAGTATATTCACCAAGAAAAGAATTATATGACCATAATTTTTTATCATGTTGTCTAAGTCAGTACTACTTGAACAAACAATGTAAATATGCTCCTTAATAAAATGTGTGAGTACAGACATTTACTTCCACACATACTTTTTCTTGGTTGAAATTGTCCCTCAATCTGAAGGAATAGCACAAGAAAAATCCAACTTGATACCAATGACATATGCAAAACACGAACGGGGTATAACAAACCAGGGTGACAAGAAATGTGTGTTTTTCCACACAATCGGCAGCAAGGGGGCCAATACTGAAAGCTAAAAACTTGAGAAAGAGAAGGATCCCGTATACTAGTTGGTGTTATACACAAGTACTCAGGCAAAGCCGTGGACAGCGTCCTTTTGCATCGCCAGCTACCTATGCACTTATGGTGGGAGATTTTGAGATGGTTCGGGACAAGATAGACAATGCCAATTGCCAGGCACTGTGTTGGAGGCACTGCGAAGCAGGGGTAATTAAAAGTGGAAGAGTAGAAGCAGCGTGGGAAGCACTCAAGTGGATTAATGGAATAAGAGAAATCAGAAAAAATTACATGGAATGAAGAATGATTTTGTACATTTGACGCTAGCCTCTTACCCTGAGTTATCTGTTGGTGCATCTTTGAGGTTCTGATTTGTATTAAAAAAAAATAGTTATTTTTTCGTAGAGTAAAATATCTTTTGTAGGTTCTATACTTTTTGGTATACTCTACTTGTATATGAAAGTTGTTCCCAACATTAATTAAATTAATTACCTAGTCAAAAAAATTGTATAAAGGCGTTGTCGTTTCTATGTTATATATATGCTGGGAATTTCAATTCTTCCAGCTCTTGCTTCATCTAATGTGACAACTGTAACAAGAGGCATGATCTAGTGCTTCAGAATAAAACTAATGTGTGTGAATTTAATCTTTCCCAGAGCTTCAGGTAAGCAATACTTCTCTTATACAGTCTGCAAATCCTGCATTCACAGGAGTTGGAAACACTGAGAACCATCCCAAAAATACAAATGTGCTTGCAGTTGAAATCAAGAACCACTGAACCAGTTCCTTCACTTAATCAATATCATAATGTTTTTGTGTTTAATACTGGGATTTCGAGTCATCTGCATCATGCCTGACATGATCTTTTTTATCAATCGCAACTACCATAACCTCTGAACTTACATGGAGTTCAAAATATTTCCAAGAAAAGTGGAATCACGTTGACTACCAATGCTTCTCTATAATAAAAATACCAATTTCAATTTCCCTTCCTGCATCAATCTTCTCTATGCATACGATTTCTTTGTTATAGTTGAGACATCCTCTGACTATCCATTCTGGACCCTTCTTTTACCTCCCGCTGAATGTTTAACTGAGTATGTTTGTGACTAAGAAAAGCATCACTTTTCTTTTTAATTACAAGATAGTAGAGAGTTGTGTTGCTTCTCCTTCCACACTAGTATTCATAGCATTTCTCTTGTAGTTTCTTGTCCTTCAATTTCTATTAGCATCTACTGTCCCTTGTACTTTGATCAGTGCACAATTTTGTTGTAGTCACATTTCCTTTTTCAGAATGTTTAATCATGTTTTCTTAGTATTTTTTCATGATTTCTTCACTTCCGTCATTTCTTTTTCGATATGCCTTTCCTTGAGCCGAGGGACTATCCGAAACAACCTCTTTACCTCGCAAGGTAGGGGTAAGTACATTCTACCCTCCCCTCCCCAAAATCCACTTGTGGGATAACACTGAATATGTTGTTGTGGTTGAATAACTAACAAAGTTTGCTTGTTCAGCATTTTGTCAAAGACAAAATTCTAACTTCATTATGCACAACTGTTGAACTTGTTTACAAAATGAAAAATTGTCAAACATTTCATCCAATCATAAGAAAAAAGGATTCCCTATCCAACAGATATTTTCCTATAAGGTAAAAGTTTACCAAAAAGTTAGAATTTGGGTAAGAGCATGGATAAGACAGAAAGGAAAACGGAGCTACAAGATACAAAGAAACTGCAGCAGATTTTCAAACTTCAGTATTAAAACACCTCATCTATTAAGAGAAGAGAATAAGTGCAAAGAAAGAAATGATGCCTGTAAAAAGCTTGAAAGCTGTTGGCACACTTCTTCTCTGTGTAATCCAGAAAACATCAGATTTCTTGTTCATGTACAAACCCGGATCAATGATGATTGGCTTCGCCCTCTGAAACCTTGAGAAATAGAAACCAAACAAGAAAACATCATTCAATGTCATGAAATAAGGAAACACATGTATATACTTACTCTTTCCATCCAATATCACTAGTATGATCAATGAAGTTAAGATCCCGTGGTAAATCCGAAAATGCATGAATAAGATCTGAGAATTCAATATTCAAATTAAACCCTATTTTTTTTAAAAAAAAATAGAAAATTATTTTCACAAAAAGAAAATGACTTACCATCTTGAGTAACAAGTGGGTAATCAGAAGCACTGAGGTTAATAAACCAATCCCATTGCCCACCTTGTTTCAACAATATAGCAGCAGCATGGAGTGTATTAGCTACCATAGTTGGTCCACGATAAGTCACAAGATTAGCTTTAGTAATCATACGCACATTGTTGAATTTCCTAAAAATTGGATTATTGACAACAAATTTATGCAAATGAAGCCTCTCTTGAGGCGATGAGTCAGCATCAAGATGAACTACATACTGGTTATTTGGATGGTAAAGAGCTTGAAGGGTTCTCTTCAGCATGGCACCGTCACCAGAGGAGCCGGAGACGAGATAAGCAAAACGTGGAGGGGATGACAGTGTGGAAATGGGTAAGAATTGAAGCTTTGATTCGACGAAAATGGAGGCGGAGGAAGGAGGAGTAGTGGCATTTGGTGAAATTAAGGTAGTGATGAAGAAGATGAAGAGGAAAAGTAGAGAAGCAATAGCAAGTGGAAATATCCACTTACGCTCAGTTATTGCTGGGTATTTCAGGTTCAGCTTCTTCATCTTACTACAAAAAATGGTGAACAACCTCATTTGCTTACTATACCATACCACATTTCATCGATAAGAGTTTGTAACAGTATTAACTGGTAGGTGAAACTATGAATGAAAACTTAAGATCCACTCCCTCTTTCTATTATTTTATTCATGATTATTTGATTGCAACATTAGGTTTTAATTCCATTTCATCTTAATTTCTACTTATTATTATATTAATCTATTATAAAAAAAATTAGGTAATAAATCATTTATCTATATGTACGACAATCTCTTTTTAATTTTTGTGTATTGCTTTTCTATTCTATATACGAGAAATGATCTAGAAAACTCTTATACTTGATGCGAATTGTATACTAAGTTGAACAAAGTGCGTGAGTTTCACTCATATAAGGAGACTAAATATGTGAATTATGATTTATGAAGACTAAAATCAGAAAAAAATAAATATAATTAAAAAATAGATTTTTTTATTAAAAAAAAAAGAAAAGAAAGAAAAAGTCCTTTCTTCTCCAAGCGCACCTATATTCGAGTCATGGCTGCTGCAACTCCTCTTCTTTGTCGTTACCACCATCTTTTCTTCTGAAATTATCATCTGAAGAAATCGTTAATTAGGTTCTCCTTAAATTTCCTCTTATTCACCCTTTCCCAAGCAAAAGGGCGTATACAATCATACTGTTATCGAAAAACTTAAAGAGGACGAAACATGTCACTAACACTAGATTCTATTTTATCTCACTTCAATTTTCTAAATCTACGAAAAATTCTCCTCCTTTTACCACTATTTCAAATCTATGGTAAGGAAAATTCTAAATTAGGTTATTGTCAAAATATATTTGACTTATAAATGATACGTATTCTTCCGTGTAAATTCAATTGTTTGATTGGTGAAATTTTTTGAATTTTGAAGTGACTACAATTTCAGTTCCTTAATCTTCCATTTTCAACTCCTCCAAAAATTGTGATTTTATTATTAATTCATAAATCTTCTTTTAAATCTTTGTTTCTAGAGGTAAAAGAAAGTAAAAATTTTATTTTGACAAGTTATTCAACTGTAATTAAGTTTTAATTGGAAGATTTGTATTGTACATGGAAAGGTAACCGAGGTATTATGGTGGTGTGGTGGCATTGAAGGGAGAAAATTTTGGAGACTCTTATTGGCATAAAAGAAATTATTTGTAAAAATAAAAATGACATGGCTAATTTTATGGACATGAAGTGTGACATCATAGCGATTTAGTGTCAAGATGAATTGAAAGGGTTCAAAATGTTGAGTTTTACCAAATCTAAGTGTTTATTTGGCAAAGTCATGAGTAAAAGGGTCTGGTTTACAATTGAGCCAAATATAAGGGTCTCCTTGGTCATTCCGTCTTCAATATAAAATAGAATATGATTTTTTTTTTACTTCTTGCTTCCATTTTTCTTTTTCTTTTTTACACAAATTAAAATAAATTTATTATGTATTCTAATATTAGTTCGTCATTAAATAAATATATAAATGTTAGTAGTTGAATTTAAAATAGAGTTAAGTGTCAAAAACATTCCTAAATTATTTCCTTTTCTTGAGTTTCATAGATAAACTTTTAGAAGTGAGAGTTTCATGTCTAAGCATTCACTTATTACCTTTGAGAAACACACTTCTCTCTTTTATAATACTCTCATCATGGTGTGTAGGAGTGTTCACAAATTGGTTTGGGTCGCTTATTCGTCAGAATCAAAACCAAACAGAATACTATTGTTTTTTTCAAAAATCTAAAATCAAACCAAACCCTAAATAAAATTGGTACATTTAATCGATTTGATTCGATTTTTCTATTTGGATCGATTTTTATCCAAAACGTGAGCACCCCTAATTGTGTGTATAATACACTCTCTTTTATTTAAAAATTATCACATCACTTTACATGGACAAAATATATCATCTTAACAAAAATTAAATAAATTATAGATATTAGTTAAAATTAATGAATACAAAATTATTATCCCAAAAAAATTATAAAACATATAAAATTTTTCTTACCCTACCGTCACTTCCTTTCACCGTAGCCCCCTCCCCCCCTTCCAAACAAAATACTAATTTAGATATTTATATATATAAAAAAATATAATTCTACCCAGTCCACCTAGCCTTCCGCTTTCAATTTTTTTCTCATTCTGTGTTAGATATATACATATCGAAAATATATTTTTGTAATGACCCGTGAGGTTATTTTTGGAAAATTTAAATTGTTCGTATAACTTGAGTTAATTTATTTATGAGTAATTGTTGAAAAAAAAATAAAAAAATTAATAGATAGTTAGTGGGCTAAAGTGATCAGTTATTTAAGATTTTATACTAATAGGGTCATGTATATATATAAAAAAAAAAATAAGTTAGTGGTTTTGATCAGTTTAATAAATAATTAATTTAGAAAAGAAGGAGAGGCGAAAACCTTACCTGAGCGACAACAAGAGAGGAGAAGAACGAGTTGAAGAACTCGTTGCGGCTGGAAAAAAAAAAACACAAGGAAAAACCTTGCGTGAATCAAGTAAGTGTTAACATCTCATATGTATAAATTTATTAGGGTGGTATTGTTTGAAACTTTAAGAAAAGGACAAAAGGGGTCATATATAATTGAATATAGTTTTTTTTTATATTGTTTAATGTGTGGTTTAATTGGCCAATTGATAAAATAATCTAAGTAAGGAAACGAGTTACCCCCTCTATTGGCAGTAATGGTATGGCATACTTGGTATAACTATAATATTATATATATGTGAAGTGTTGGCGTTTTTATTTTATAGGATTTCCACCACTGGTTTCATAACCAGTGGTTTCTATATTTAGAAATTGTAATTTTATTATCTCATTATGATCAAAAATTTGATATATCAATATAGGTGATTAAATATTGGGTGTATTATAGTATACTATTAAAGTTATAATATTTGGGAGAAATTATGATATAACCCTAGACTTGAAATTTGAGGAGATATAAAGAGTTGGCATGTGAATTGGTATCAATAATTAGAAATTTGATTATAAAGTTGGGGTGTATTTTTGGGTAAAGGTTAAACACATAAAAGTGTGAGTGTTGTTAGTTCTGAAAACCTTATTGTGAATATATACTTTAATAGATTCCATTGGTTCAGAAGCTCAACGGAAAGGGAAGGCTCAAGTCCAAGAGTAATTATTCGATTGGCTAAGGCAAGTGGATTTCTAAACTCTTGTTAAGCGTACGAAATTCGTGTATTTCCTTGTGTGATGTTGAGAATGATTTGGAGACTTGTTGCTTATTTGTTAGTGTTGTATTTCTTGTTGCAAATTGTGCTTTGTTATCTAATAGTTATCTCCTCCTTTTCATTTGAGCATGTCATTTGCATTGTATCTGAGACATGGTTGTGGTAAGAGGATGTACTATTTTCGAGGGTCGTATCGCGCGACGCGATGGATATTATATTTCGAGGGACGTATCGCGCGCCGCGAAGGTTACTATTATCGAGGGTCGTGTCGTGCGCCGATACAGATGCATGGACAGATATGTCCCCCATGGGTCCCGGACTGAGAGACAGCGGGTGTGTATCGTTAAGAAAGACATGCATCACGATATTTGACATTGCATCTCATGACATTGCACATTTTATTATTGATGAACTTGAACATGTGTTTTGCTGATCTTGTGATTGTTTCTCTGTGAATTTTGTGATTGTTGAATATTTAGTTGTTATTGAGAATGTGTAAACTGATAGAGTGTGGTTATTGAGTGGTGTGTTTGGTAAACTATTAGGCTGTAGCGTGGAGGTTTAGATAGGGTGTAAGGAGTACCCGTATTTTGTTCACTTAACTTGTGTTTAGAGGTTTGCTTGTTGGATACCGCGTGGTTTGGTACTCACCCCTTGCTTCTACAAATTTTTGTAGGTTACGAGCCGGGATTTTAGTGATACCTTCCATTCTCTTCGTTTCCGAGGCATCTTGTGGAGGATTGTGAGGTAGCTGCTTGTCATCTCAGCGAACTTTCCTACTCCAGTTTATGACTTTGTTTTTACTTGAAAGACAACTTCATTTAGATTTCTATTTTGTTCCAATTCTAATTTTTACATTAGAGGCTTGTGCACGTAACAACCTGGTTTTGGGGATTGAATTAATATGACTTGGTTTTCTTTTATAGAAATTGTTGTTGGATTGTCATTTACTTCGGCACTTTGTTAGATATTGGGTTTTAGGCTGACTTGTCTTGGTGGGATAAGACGAGTGCCATCACGCCCATTTTTGGGTCGTGACAAAATGGTATCAGAGCCCCAGGTTCATAGGTCTCACGTGTATACAAGCCGAGTCTTCGTAGAGTCTCAATGATCAGTACGGAGACGTCTGTACTCATCTCTGAGAGGCTCTAAAGATTACTAGGAAACTTCCTTTTGTTCATTCTTTCTCATCGTGCGTAATTACCTTCGTTAGTACTGAGTTGTTGTATACTCTTTTGACAGATGACGAGGACTAGAACTAATGTTACTGGTGGTAGAGGGGAGGCACTTCCTGAGGTTGTTGTTGAGGCCCCAGCTAGGGGTAGGGGTAGATCTCGAGCTAGAGGTCGTGCTAGTAGTACGACAGTAGCCAGAGGTCGTGGACGTGGAGCAGCACCAGTGAGAGGTCGTGCTAGAGAGGTCTCTACAGAACCTCAGATTGATGGCAGGGAGGACCAGGTTCCTTCAGATCCTGTAGTCACACCTTTGCTTCAAGATACACTATTGAGGGTATTAAGTGTGCTAGAGGGATTTTCTCAGGGTGGTGGTGCGACTACCACACCACATGACTCTCGTACTAGAGAGGGGGCTCAGACCCCAAAGCAGCAACAAGCTCCAGTTGTTCAGGATGCGGTGGGGCAACTACCAGTAGATCCCGCGGTTCAGAATGATGTTGCACCAGCAGTTGGGGGTCAAGTTGCATCGATGGTTGTTCTGACAGAGGATGAGCAACGTAGGTATGAGAGATTTCGAAAGATGGACCCACCTCAGTTTCAGGGTGGGAAGAGCGAGGATGCTCATGAATTTCTAACTACCTGCCGAGAGTTACTAGAGGTGGTTGGATTAGCTGAGTCACATGGGGTTCGATATGCTACACTCCAGCTTCGTGGACCAGCGAGAGACTGGTGGAGGACTTATTCGGGATGTTTGCCAGTTGGATCTTCTCCAGTGACTTGGGAGCAGTTTGCTAGTGCATTCCAAGATCGTTTTATCCCATGGAGCGTGAGAGAGGAGAGTCGCTTGAGGTTTGAGAGTCTGAGACAGGATGGTTTATCGGTTACAGAGTATGAGGCACGTTTTTGCCAGTTGTCTAGGCATGCGTTATCCATTATTCCAAATGAGACAGAGAGGATCCGCAGATTTGTGAGGGGATTGACTTTCTCTATCAGGTCAGCTGTGTTTCGGACATCTAGGGAGAGGACTTCTTTCCAGTCCATTGTGAGCGCCGCCAAAGAGGCAGAATTGATGGAGAGAGAGGAGTTTGGGGACCCTAAAAGAGCTCGTATATCAGGTCAGTTTCATGGTGCCTCATCTGGAGGTAGGGGATCACAGAGAGTGAGTGGTTCTTTTCAGCAGCGGGGACCTATTCATGCATCTATGCCGACATTTGAGGGTGGCCAGACATCTAAGGGTTCTTATAGCTCGGGTCAGAGCTCGTACGGTTCACAGCAGCGACCTACAGGGCGAGGAAATTATAGTGGGTTTTCAAAGTCCACACAACAGTTCCCAGGTCAGAGATTTTGTTTTACTTGTGAAGATCCCGATCATCTAATGCGACAGTGTACTTCACAAAGGGGTCGTGGTGGGCCTCGACCTAATTCTTCATTCCAGACTAGACCACCTGCACCACAGGGTAGAGGTCGTGGCAGAGTTCAGTCAGGTAGAGGTGATAGAGTTTCTAGTAGTGGTGTTGCAGCTCAACAGAGTGGGGGTAGAGGTACCACCCAGGATGGAGGTGGACGAGGAGGCCACTGCTATGCTTTCCCCGGGAGACCTGAGGCAGAGACCTCTGATGCTGTTATTACAGGTATCATCCCAGTATGCCATCGACCTGCGTCTGTGTTGTTTGATCCAGGTTCTACATTCTCTTATGTGTCTACGTATTTTGCTGCTAAATTTGATATGATATGTGATAGCATGACTGTACCTATTCGTGTTTCTACACCCGTGGGTAAGCCCTTGGTGGTGGATCGAGTGTATCGATCCTGTCTTGTTTCTTTGGCTGGGTATGACACTTGGGTAGACTTAATCATTCTGGGGATGGTGGACTTTGATGTTATCTTGGGTATGGATTGGCTTTCTCGTTATCATGCTGTCCTTGATTGTAATGCTAAGACTGTGACTTTAGCAATGCCTGGTGTTCCGAGGGTTGAGTGGAAGAGTGTTAGTGGTTCTTATCCTAGAAAGGTCATCTCTTTTATCCGTGCTCATAGATTGGTGGAGAGGGGGTGTTTGTCTTACTTAGCTTTTATTCGGGATACTAGTGTTGAACCACCTTCCATGGACTCTGTTCCTGTGGTTCAGGAGTTTCTCGATGTATTTCCTTCTGATCTTCCAGGTGTTCCTCCCGATAGGGATATCGATTTTGCTATTGATTTGGAGCCGGGCACTAAGCCTATTTCTATACCTCCATATCGTATGGCCCTAGCAGAGTTGAAAGAATTGAAGGATCAGTTGCAAGATTTATTGAGTAAGGGTTTTATTCGCCCTAGTGTATCACCTTGGGGTGCCCCTGTATTATTTGTGAAGAAGAAGGATGGGACTATGAGAATGTGTATTGATTACAGACAGTTGAACAAGGTAACAGTTAAGAATAAGTATCCTCTTCCGCGTATTGATGACCTATTTGATCAGTTACAGGGAGCATCATTGTTCTCTAAGATTGATTTGAGGTCTGGGTATCATCAGTTGAAGATTAGGGCATCAGATATCCCTAAGACAGCTTTTCGGACCCGGTATGGACATTATGAGTTTCTAGTGATGTGCTTCGGATTGACTAATGCCCCTGCAGCATTCATGGAGTTGATGAATGGGGTGTTTCGACCATACCTTGATTCTTTTGTGATTGTTTTCATCGATGACATCTTGGTTTACTCTAAGACTGAGGAGGACCATGTCCGACACCTGAGGATTGTACTTCAGAGGTTGAGAGAAGAGAAGTTGTATGCCAAGTTCTCAAAGTGTGAGTTCTGGCTTACTTCTGTGACATTCTTGGGACACGTGGTGTCCAAGGAGGGTATTAGAGTAGATCCGGCCAAGATTGAGGCAGTTAGAGGCTGGACGCGACCTACTTCACCTACTGAGATTAGGAGTTTTGTGGGATTGGCAGGCTATTATCGACGATTTGTTCAGAGTTTCTCTACCATTGCAGCTCCATTGACTAGATTGACTCGACAGAATGTGAGCTTTCAGTGGTCTGATGAGTGTGAAGAGAGCTTTCAAAAGCTCAAGACTTTGTTGACTTCTGCTCCTGTGTTGACTCTACCTGAGGAAGGTGTAGACTTTACTGTGTATTGTGATGCTTCAGGAGTTGGTTTGGGTGGTGTGTTGATGCAGAAGGGGAAAGTGATTGCTTATGCTTCTAGGCAATTGAAATCCCATGAGAAAAACTACCCTACTCATGATTTGGAGTTGGCGGCTGTGGTATTTGTACTTAAGTTATGGCGTCATTATTTTTATGGGGTGCATTGTGAGATCTTCACTGACCATCGGAGTCTTCAATATATCTTTAGCCAGAGGGATTTGAACTTGAGGCAACGGA
Organism: Solanum chmielewskii; assembly: GCA_027704785.1. NCBI lineage: Eukaryota > Viridiplantae > Streptophyta > Magnoliopsida > Solanales > Solanaceae > Solanum > Solanum chmielewskii. The sequence continues at coordinate 38,076,085 of JAKWIX010000320.1, forward strand.
GATGGCTTGAGTTGCTGAAGGACTATGATGTGACTATTCTGTATCATCCAGGAAAGGCCAATGTTGTGGCCGATGCTCTGAGTAGGAAGACTCCTAGCATGGGGAGTCTTGCAGCGCTTAGTATTATGGGAGAGACCATTGGCTAGAGATCTGCAGATATTAGCTAACAGTCTTGTCCGCTTGCAGATTTCAGAAGAGAGTGATGGGATGAATGCTTTTATTGAGGCTCGGTCTTCTTTAGTCGAGCAAATTCGTGCACACCAATTTGATGATGAAAAATTATGTCTCATTCGAGACAAAGTATTGAGAGGGGAAGCTAAGGAGGCTGTCCTTGATTCTGATGGTGTCTTGCGGATCGGAGGCAGAATTGTGTGCCCAGGACAGGCGATTTGATTAGATTGATTCTTGAGGAGGCCCATTGTACTCGGTATTCCATCCATCCGGGTGCGGCGAAGATGTATCATGATCTGAGTCAGCATTACTGGTGGTGTGGGATGAAGAGAGATATTTCAGACTTTGTTTCCAGGTGTTTGACTTGCCAGCAGGTCAAATGTGAGCACCAGCGGCCCGGGGGTGTATCTCAGAGGATGCCTATTCCTACTTGGAAGTAGGAGCGGATTACTATGGACTTTGTTGTGGGTTTGCCTACCACAACGAGTGGTTATGACTCCATTTGGGTTATTGTTGATAGGCTGACCAAGTCTGCCCACTTTATTCCGGTTCGAGTGAAGTATACGGCAGAGAAGTTAGCCGAGCTATATATCAGTCAGATTGTTCGACTACATGGAGTTCTTATTTCTATCATATCAGATCGAGGTCCACTATTTACTTCTCATTTCTGGAAGGCATTACAACATGGTCTGGGTACACAGTTAGATATGAGTACGGCATTTCAGCCTCAGACAGATGGTCAATCTGAGCGGACTATTCAGGTATTGGAAGATATGCTTCGAGCGTGTGTTATCGATTTTGGTGCAAGATGGGATCGACATTTACCCTTAGCGGAGTTCGCCTATAATAACAGTTATCACTCTAGTATCCAAATGGCCCCATTTGAGGCATTGTATGGTAGACGGTGTAGATCTCCTATTGGTTGGTTTGATTCGGCGGAGATGGACTCTTTGGATACAGACTTGCTTAGAGATGCTATAGAGCAAGTTCGTATGATTCAGTATAGATTATTGACAGCTCAGAGTCGACAAAAGAGTTATGCAGACCGGAGAGTTAGAGCCTTGGTGTTTATGGAGGGTGATCATGTTTGGCTTCGAGTATCACCCATGAAGGGTGTGATGAGGTTTGGAAAGAAGGGCAAGCTTAGCACTAGGTTCATTGGACCTTTTGAGATTTTGAGCCGAGTGGGAGAGGTGGCCTATAAGTTGGCCTTTCCACCTAGTTTTGTCAGTAGTTCATCCTGTTTTCCATGTCTCTATGCTTCGGAAGTATATTCCGGATGAATCTCATGTGATTTCACTCGATTCTGTGGAGCTGGGTCCAGACTTGACATTTGAGGAGGAGCCTATAGCTATTTTGGATAGGCAAATTCGAAAGCTTAGGACCAAAGAGATTGCTTCAGTGAAGGTGCAATGGAAGCACCGATCAGTGGGAGAGGCAACTTGGGAGACAGAGTCTGACATGCGTGCCAGATATCCTCAACTTTTTGAAGCATCAGGTACTTTCTTTTACTTTATGTTCCAGGACGAACATGATTTTTAGTGGTGGATAATGTAATGACCCGTGAGGTTATTTTTGGAAAATTTAAATTATTCGTATAACTTGAGTTAATTTATTTATGAGTAATTGTTGAAAAAAAAATAAAAAAATTAATAGATAGTTAGTGGGCTAAAGTGATCAGTTATTTAAGATTTTATACTCTTAGGGTCATGTATATATATAAAAAAAATAAAATAAGTTAGTGGTTTTGATCACTTTAATAAATAATTAATTTAGAAAAGAAGGAGAGGCGAAAACCTTACCTGAGCGACAACAAGAGAGGAGAAGAACGAGTTGAAGAACTCGTTGCGGCTGGAAAAAAAAACAAAGGAAAAACCTTGCGTGAATGAAGTAAGTGTTAACATCTCATATGTATAAATTTAGTAGGGTGGTATTGTTTGAAACTTTAAGAAAAGGACAAAAGGGGTCATATATAATTGAATATAGTTTTTTTTTTATATTGTTTAATGTGTGGTTTAATTGGCCAATTGATAAAATAATCTAAGTAAGGAAACGAGTTACCCCCTCTATTGGCAGTAATGGTATGGCATACTTGGTATAACTATAATATTATATATATGTGAAGTGTTGGCGTTTTTATTTTATAGGATTTCCACCACTGGTTTCATAACCAGTGGTTTCTATATTTAGAAATTGTAATTTTATTATCTTATTATGATCAAAAATTTGATATATCAATATAGGTGATTAAATATTGGGTGTATTATAGTATACTATTAAAGTTATAATGTTTGGGAGAAATTATGATATAACCCTAGACTTGAAATTTGAGGAGATATAAAGAGTTGGCATGTGAATTGGTATCAATAATTACAAATTTGATTATAAAGTTGGGGTGTATTTTTGGGTAAAGGTTAAACACATAAAAGTGTGAGTGTTGTTAGTTCTGAAAACCTTATTGTGAATATATACTTTAATAGATTCCATTGGTTCAGAAGCTCAACGGAAAGGGAAGGCTCAAGTCCAAGAGTAATTATTCGATTGGCTAAGGCAAGTGGATTTCTAAACTCTTGTTAAGCGTACGAAATTCGTGTATTTCCTTGTGTGATGTTGAGAATGATTTGGAGACTTGTTGCTTATTTGTTAGTGTTGTATTTCTTGTTGCAAATTGTCTTTGTTATCTAATAGTTATCTCCTCCTTTTCATTTGAGCATGTCATTTGCATTGTATCTGAGACATGGTTGTGGTAAGAGGATGTACTATTTTCGAGGGTCGTATCGCACGACGCGATGGATATTATATTTCGAGGGACGTATCGCGCGCCGCGAAGGTTACTATTATCGAGGGTCGTGTCGTGCGCCGATACAGATGCATGGACAGATATGTCCCCCATGGGTCCCGGACTGAGAGACAGCGGGTGTGTATCGTTAAGAAAGACATGCATCACGATATTTGACATTGCATCTCATGGCATTGCACATTTTATTATTGATGAACTTGAACATGTGTTTTGCTGATCTTGTGATTGTTTCTCTGTGAATTTTGTGATTGTTGAATATTGAGTTGTTATTGAGAATGTGTAAACTGATAGAGTGTGGTTATTGAGTGGTGTGTTTGGTAAACTATGAGGCTGTAGCGTGGAGGTTTAGATAGGGTGTAAGGAGTACCCGTATTTTGTTCACTTAACTTGTGTTTAGAGGTTTGCTTGTTGGGTACCGCGTGGTTTGGTACTCACCCCTTGCTTCTACAAATTTTTGTAGGTTACAAGCCGGGATTTTAGTGATACCTTCCATTCTCTTCGTTTCCGAGGCATCTTGTGGAGGATTGTGAGGTAGCTGCTTGTCATCTCAGCGAACTTTCCTACTCCAGTTTATGACTTTGTTTTTACTTGAAAGACAACTTCATTTAGATTTCTATTTTGTTCCAATTCTAATTTTTACATTAGAGGCTTGTGCACGTAACAACCTGGTTTTGGGGATTGAATTAATATGACTTGGTTTTCTTTTATAGAAATTGTTGTTGGATTGTCATTTACTTCTGCACTTTGTTAGATATTGGGTTTTAGGCTGACTTGTCTTGGTGGGATAAGACGAGTGCCATCACGCCCATTTTTGGGTCGTGACAATTTTACTTTCCGCACATGTGTTGCACGTGTGTCTAATGATAAGTTGTGTGGAGTTGTTGAAGCGACATTTATATACTCGACATGTATGTTGCTCGTGTATTTCACGCTAATTAAGTACAAGAACATTGAAAATATTATAATAAGTATGTTATAAGTTGCACAAAAATTGAAGAGAAATATACAAGCTCAAATCAATAACTTGAATTATGCAATTCTTATAATGTCACGACCCGAGAGTACACCTTAGAAGAAAAGGCATTCCCTCGAATCGTAACACGGTGTATTTGACCTCTCGGAGATCTTGTTTAAGCCCTTTGACATCATTCATTGCATACATTTATGAAAAGTAGTGCAGAATTAAAAATTTTCACATGAAATAGTAATACTTCAAAATATCCCTTTATAAAAAATCATAAGGAAATGCTAAGTCTCAAGTCGTCATCTTAGACACACGAATATATTGGGACACGGCCCATACATCAACATATAGAAATGTCTAAGTCTATTACAATACTTCTGACAAAGAAAACTAAACATAATGATATCCTCGAATTTATTGAGGACATACCCCAATTTTGCTTGAATGAATACTAATCTAAGTTTCCATTCAAAGAATCCTCTCAAATGCCACCTACACCTCTAAAGATAGACAAAATATATGGAATTAGTACATTAGAATGCACTAAATATGGTGTAATGCAATAAAATCATGTTAAAAGGACATTTGTGTAAAACATACTCTTTTTGAGTAAAACTTTATAAATCAAGCATAAGAGTCACTTACAAGTCAATATAAACACATATAGTCACATTCCACAATATAGAATCAAGATCACTTCAAATCATATAAACATGACACCCTCCTACCAAAGGTGATTCTAAGGCTCACTTGAGTGAGTTATGAAGCGACCGCTCATACAACCCCTTCACACACACCAAAGTGATCCTATAGACTACCTAAGATAAGATTATTCCCATTACATCAATTTAAATCCCTATCTAGAGTTACTCCAAGAATTCGCCTAAGTAAGACATGAAGAGATTGTCCATACACCATCTCCAAGCCTACCTAAACAATCCTTAAATCTACTCTAGATAAGTATCTTTTCATTAAAATGCATTTAACTTAGGTCACTATGTTCATTAAACCATTTAAGAGACATCCAACAATTAAGGACTTTCACATAATGGTCTTCAAGAAGACCTAGGGAACTTACACACTAGCATCTTCAAAGCCTACCCATGCAATGTCTAGATAGCGTCCCATTCCACTACCTAAACTTCATAATATTCATCCAGCAGTAGCATGTAGCCTACATGATGAAAATAGGCAATAACCAACATAGACCATACTAGCTAGGCATGGAATCCGGAGTCTTCCCTACTCCGATGGAGGGTGTTCTACTTGCCAGTGATAAAACTAGGACACATCCCATGTAGGCACATGGTTAAGAAATATTAAGGGTATCTTTGTACTGTAGTCTCATCTAAAGAAGAGTCACTCCCCAAACTTATTCTCTCAGTGCTATTTGAATCTTCTTTGAAATCTCAAAATATTTAGGTGAATGGCATAGAGGGTTAGTTATACACATGGTGAGAATGATTAGTTAACGTTGTATGTTTTTGTTGAGTGCTTACTATATTATGTTTTTGTTGAGTGCAAAATAGAAAGATAATAGCAAGAAGAAATTGCAAAAGTTCAATCATCCTTCTACTTTTAATAAAATTCCTCTTGTGGAACAATGTACCTGGTTTTATGGTTTGAGCTTCTTGTAAACCTAGAATATCACATATGGTTTCCAAGTAGTGAGAAAATTGGTCTTCAACTTTAACAATAAGTTGATGTGTCACATACATTATTACTACAATTATTCTTCATGAAAAACATATAAAGTGGCATGATAATGATAGATGATGAAACTGAGAAATAATTTGTTTCAGAGCATGCTATCAGCTCGAGCTGGTAATCTCCGAAAGAAATTGCATGGTGGTGAAGGCATTTTGCTCCTGAATTTTGGGTGCCTAAGGTAAAGCAGAGCTGCTAGCAGTGCTATGATTTTGAAAGGTGTGACATACAGTATAACTGCTGCAATAAGACAGAAGACTATGAAGAGGCTGGTTGCCCTGGGATCTCTCCAACTAAGTAGAGCCTGGAATCTCTCACCTTGAGTTGCCATGTCTCCTATAACTGTTTGAATTCTACCAGCCACACTGCGAAGTCTATCATACCTCATTTTAACTGTATTCTCAGGCTTGGATGTTGGGAAAGTGTCAAACTCTTCATCTAGTTCATCTGAGATAACAGCTTCAGCCCAAGATAGTTTTGTGTCCATATGTTGAGGCTGCCTCAGTCTTGAACGGTAGTTCCATATTCCAATTAGAAACATATAAAGGAACATGGTTGGTAGTATTAACTCTGGGTAGCAGATCAATATGCAAAAGAGAAGATGAACAAGAACAGTGGTAATAGGGTTCTTCCATTTGCAAACTTCTCCAAGCCATTTGCTCATTGAAATTAGACCTGAGAAGAGAGACACAATTCTGAAGAAGTTAGCTTTACTTCTTCTCATGCTCCACATGTGGGAGTCCGCATCCAGCATGTACTCCACAACCTCTTTATGCAGTGGTGGCTCGGCTCGTCCAAGCCTCACAGCTACAATATTCATGGCCTGATATCTCAAACTGTCCACTTGGTTAACTGTGAAAGGGTGTAGATAATGCATCTTTGGGAGCAAGGGATGGCCATATAGATATATGATGTTTGCAAGAGACAAACAAGTGAATCTAAATGCCAGTTGAAGTTCACCCATCTTCTTCACTCCAGATGGTTGCAGAACAAGAAGTGGGTAAGACATTGTATAAATTCTATCAGTTTCCAGTGTTGATAATCTGATCCTTACCTTACCAATTCTGGAGTCCTTCCCTGAGTTCTCAGCTCCTAGGTGTCCGTTATCAAATACACCCAATGTAATCACCGTGCATGGGTCATACACCTCCCACGTGTATTGTTCGTTCCATTTGGGACTCAAGTTATCAAGTATGGTTCTTGTTCTTACCCACTTCAATCCATATTTAGCCACACAGTAAGCATCTGTCGTCTTTCTACCATCCTTAGCTTTTATAGGGACAAGCCCCTGTGCACTCAAGATTCCTACTTCCAGGATTCCCACTGGTTGCTTCCACAACTGCCTAGCTGTTGGTCTCTGATCACTGATGTACATTGTTGATTCATCTAATACGTGGTATCCACCTTCAAGACAGGCCCTGAGATGAATTCTTGTTGAAAACTTGCGTTCATGTCTCCTATCTCCCTCTAAAACTCCAAACCCGAACCTTTCAAGATTGAACCAGCGAGAATGAACTGGCCGGTGATCCAATCGCTTCTCAAATGTGTTAAGTGGCAAGACTAACCTCCCGGCTATCTCATCTTTGGAAGGTCCGGCTTTGCATTCAACGGTAAGCACCAATTGCTCCTCAAAAGGCTCTGCCGCCACAAATAATAGGTCTTCATTCCAGAATGGATTAGTTGTTCGTGTTTGGCATACTTTGGTCTTTAGTACTTGCTTCCCAACTTGAGCCTTAACAAATACCTGTGGTGGTTGGGTTTTGTCCAGAGATTCTACATCTTGTGATTCAATGATATTGACTCTCAGGTACCACAATTTAGGTGAAACATATACCTTTGATCTGACACTATGAACACCTTCTCCGTGAACTAAAGCAGCATCTGCATGCCATGCTTCTGAAAAGGCTTCGTCTGCTTGGGTTCCCATCCACACTGCAAGCATCACCTCTCCCCTGACTTTGCTCTCTCCGCGTCGATCCTCTAATCTATACCACTGAGGTGCCAAAGGGCTGTCAGGTGGAACCCTTGTAGGCACTTCATTCATGTCAAACACCACTTTGCCTAAATAATCATCTCTCTGCACCATCTCTTTGTCTCTTACAAAAACTTCGATAACTGAAGACTGAATCTTCTCTTTGGAAAAAGCAAACACTTGCTTCCACTCAGGGTTTACCTTCTTATCGAAGTGCTTTGTTTTGCCTTTATAGTTTCCGAGTTTGACCTCGACATAAGGATCACAACTCCCTGTTACAGGGTTTGGCGGTAGGTCTCTTGCTTTAACCACTCGAACATAAAGAAAATGCATCTGTTCAACAAGATCATAAGTGCTTGTGACTCTGTCACTGCTAATCCATCCACCTCCACCTCGAAATCCTCCATGTGGCCACCGTTCCCCAAGTTGAGGTTTTGTTTCTTTTGCTTTATAGTCATCTTGGGGGTTAGAAGGCTGTTCATTGCCCATGTTTGAGAAAAAGATTGCAGCTTTGGTAATATATATACCTTAAGTAATTTGTATTAGAATAAAATGAATGCAATTCCGACTGGACGGAACTAGCTGAATTCTCACGAAGTTGCTGATATAAAAGTTTCTTTGCTAGATGTCAAAGAAAAAGCATTTTTGTGGTTTGATTAGCATATGAATGTGTAAGATTCTTGAAAGCATATAGGGCATTTGCTTAATTTAAACGCATCATAGCTTTAGCAGTAGAAGCATACATAAAGTTTTTTTGAGAGATTGAAAATTTTTAGTCTTTGTGAATTTTTTGACTTTTACAGATTCTTTAGCAGCTAATGGGAGGGAGATTCCAAAGCAAAAGAAAAGTAGTAATGCACAAGACTTGAGAGAAATATATATATGCTTTAATTATTCTCTTATCTTTTATATATTCTCTCCATTTGATTCTGCCCTAAAACTGTGTTTGGTTATGACATAAACACAGGACAGGTGTTTGCTCAATTTCCGAAATCACTCCTCAATTATCCCTAAACCCTCAACATTTCATTCAAATTCATCATCTCAACCTCAGTACCATACAATTCATCATTACCTTTATTTTAAATTTTATTTCTGAAAATATTAGCTAGCTACAACGTATAATTAATTAATCCTATTTTATAGTCAATCTTGTCGATAGGAAAAATAAAAATAAAAAATAGGTTTCACAAACACAACACATGCATGCATTGAGGTATTGTTAATAAAATTGAGAAATCCGAGACTTTGATGAGAACAACTTGCCTGCCTGGGGGATATTTTACACATCCACTTATTTGTGAAGGGGAATCAATCAAGTTATTTTGTTCCATTTCAAAGTAAAGTGAACACAAACTTTATTCCATTTTCTTCTTTCTTATAAAAAAAATAAATCATTTTATCCTCTTTTATTTTTATCCGAATCAAGATATGCCTCTCCATTAGTGATGCGACCGGATGCGGGGCGGACTTAATTAAACCCACAAAATTATTAACCCACCCCATCCCACACCGCATCGCATCCACTTAGGTTTTACTGCCACAATAATAAGTTCGAATTTGGAATTTCTAAATTGTTAAAATACCATAAAATTTGTTGCAGATAATCTGAACTAATAAAAGGCAATAAATTTTCTTAGTACGACTCTAAAAATATGACCTCTTCCTCCTCTTCAAATTATGAATCATTATTAAACCTACTAATTTGGCCTTATTAAGAAAAAAATCTTTGCTCATTACTGGGCTTAAACTAATTTTTTTAAAAGGAAAATCTTTTCTCCTAAAAGTTTTGAACTCTTCACCGCAACACCAATTTATAAAAATTTAAATTGTATAGCCCTTATAGAGTCGTCAAAATACGCTTAACCCATGGGCCGGCTCAACCCTACCCTTTCTTGGAGTAGGATTGGAATAAGATTTTTCAAGCCCATTTAAAATTAGGGTTTATAAGCCCGATCCATATAAGCCCTTGGCCCTTGAGGCTTGATCGAGGCTAGGTCGGGATCGGCCCATGGGCCAAAATTTTTATTTAAGAGTAATTTACAATAATCTCACTAATATATAATCTAATTATTTGAATACACGCTATGTTGCAATATTATGAATCTTCGTACCCTTATACATTTACTTGAAATATATGGACTCAAAAGTAGGTTAATTTGTTCGACATACACTCTATTCAAGTAGATTCGCAGTATCTAGGATACACACCTCCCTTCAATCTTGCTTGTCACTCAGTTATCTCACTCGCATATCTGGTATATGAGATACATGTTAATTACACTAGATTTTTGCTAGTGTTATTGAAACAACACCATTGTTTTTCAAATTTGATTTGAAAATCTTCTCATTTTCTTAATGTTATAAAATTATAAGTTTGAAAAAAAAAATTAAAAAAAGAAAAATAGAAGAGCTAGCCCACCCTAGCCCTCGGCTCTTCTAGGGTTGGGTTGGATTGCCCTAACCCTCGACCCTTCTAGGGTTGGGTTAGGTTGAGCATTTTCAGGCCCTACTAAATGAAGGGTTAGTCCAACCTGTTGGGTTTTAGCAAAATGTGGGAACCAATTTTGGAGGGCTATACAGTTTGAGCATTTTCAGGCCTTATATTAGGAAACACTTCCTTTACTTCTTAAAGGGTTAAGAAGAACGCGCCCCCTCATGCCGCCGTCTTCGCCACTCGGCTTTGGATGTGATTGATTAATAAATTTTTTGGATAAAATTTATTTAATCAATTTCGTTAATCGAATAATCCTGTTAATCATTTTCTTTTCTCTTAGAAATTAATTCAGAATGTTAGTTAACAAAATTAATTTTGGCGCAACGAAATTTATTTGAAATTCGCGTGCAACAGTAATAATGATCTGAAGGGACCTGTTCCTTCCAAAAAGTCGTTATTTTTTCCAAAAGACACAACTTTCTAAAAAAAACTGGTCTGAACAGATTTGTCTAAACAGACACGTTTCTTGCTGAAAATGGTTATAAAAAGAGGTCTTTTTCATTTTCTCAAACACTGAATTTTTTTTCTCTGCATACATTTTCTCTCATAAACAAAATTGTCGTTCGACTGAGTCTGTGTGTGGTCTTGTTACTACTCTTATGTTCGCTGAAATTATTGAAGTTTGAGGTACCGCTACTTCTTTAGCAGGTTAATCCATTTTATCTTGGGAGAAATTAATCTGCAACCTCGGGTACAATGAGGGGATTAAATTTTTTAAGAGGACACAGTGTTTACTATGGACTCAGATTAAAAGTTTTCTTTCTATTTCATCTTAATTAACAACTTAAGAAATTTAATAGTTTCTGTAGTTGAGGTTTCTGGATATTAAAACCTTTATGGTTTCCTACTCTTTTTAATTTTTAAAATTCATCCGATTAATGATTAAAAGAACATAAATCTTTATCGTTAAATCATCAACAAGTTGTGTAAGGATTTATTCTTTATTGTTAGTATTTCACATACTAAAATAATCTGCCATTTATGATAGAAAAATGACCCATTCAAGTCAAATAAATGCTTGAACAGTGAATGCTGCAACAACATCGGTTGCACAAAATCGTTCAAAAGCTGCCTTAGCACCGGCTGAGAAACTTAAAAAGTTTTCTGGAGTCGACATCAAGAGATGGTAACAGAAGATTTTCTTATATCTTACTACTTTGATACTGCAGAGGTTCAATAACGAGAATGTTCTTGTTATGTCGGATGAAACTCCGCCTGAAGAACGATTCTTGGTAACAGAAGCATGGATACAATTAGATTTTTTATGTAAAAATTATATTTTGAGTGACTCGCAAAATAATCTGTACAATTTGTACGGTAATGTCAAAACCTCAAAAGAACTCTAGGATGCTTTAGAAAAAAAATGCAAAACAAAGGATGCCGGAATGAAGAAATTCATTGAGAAAAAATTTCTAAACAATAAGATGATAGACAGTAAGACCGTCGTCACTCAAGTTCAAGAACTGCAGGTCATAATCCATGATTTCATTGCTGAAGGTATAAATTTAATGCCTATGTTGGAAATATTAAGTTTATTCTTAATACTCACATAATCATTAATGTAGGATTGGTTCTGAATGATGTTTTTCAAGTAGTTGCCATAATTGAGAAATTATGTACATGGTGGAAGGACTTCAAAAATTACTTGAAACATAAAAGCAAGAAGATGACTGTTGAAGATCTCATAGTAAGGTTGAGAATCTAAGAGGATAACAAGACTATAAAAAAGAGGTCAAGTGGTAATTCAGCAATATCTAGAGTAAATATTGTTGAAGAAGATCCCAAAAAATTAAAGAAAAGAAAGAAATCAACTGGTCTAAAAAGCAACCCTCTTAAGAAGAAATTCAATGAAAGTTGCTTCAATTATGACAAACGTGGTCATATGACTACTAAATGCCGAGGTCTCAAGAAGGACAAGAAGAAAAAGGATCAAGCGAACTTTGTTGAATCCAAAGAAGAAATGAACAATCTTTGTGCAATGCTTTCAGAATGTAACTTGGTTGGTAATCCAAGAGAATGGTGGATAGATTCTGGTGCCTCATGCCATTTTTGTGGCAACAAAGAATTATTTTCATCATATAATCCAGCACCTACAGACAAGAAGTTATTTATGGCAAACTCCATTGTTTCAAAGGTGGATGGAACTGACAAGATCCTATTAAAGATGACATCAGGCAAGGTGGTGTCTTTGAACAAGGTCTCGTATGTTCCGAAATTTCAAAGAACTTAATTTCTATTCCAGTTCTAACTTTGAATGGATTCAAATGCGTATTTGCTTCTAATAAAGTAGTAATAAGTAAGAATGAAATGTATGTAGGAAAAGGTTACCTCGGTGATGACCTTTTAAAACTAAATGTAATTGTAGTTGATATGAATAAAAATTCTGCTTCTTCTTACTTGCTTGAGTCTTAAATGCTTGTGGAATGAACTTTTGGAACACATTAATAATAAAACCTTGAGAAAATTAATTAACTTAAATGTTTTGCCAAAATTTGAGTGCAATAAATCAAAATGTCAAATTTTCGTTAAATCTAAGTATGCTAATCATCCTTATAAATCTATTGAAAGAAATTCAAATCCCTTTGAACTGATTCACACTGATATTTGTGACAGAATTTAACACCATCACGTGGTGGAAAAAGTATTTTGTAACTTTTATTGACGATTGCACTAGATATTGTTATGTCTATTTGCTAAATCGTAAGTATGAAACAATAGATTCATTTAAGCAATATAAAACCGAGTTGAAAATCAGTTGGATAGAAAGATCAAAATGTTTAGAAGTGATAGGCGGAGAATATAAATCTCCATTTGCAGAAATATAATTTGAAAATGGAATAATCCATCAAACTACTACTCCTTACACTCCTCTATCTAATGGGATTGCGGAAAGAAAAAACTAAACTTTAAAGAAAATGGTGAATGTCTTACTTACATGTTCAGGCTTACCACAAAATTTGTGAGGGGAAGCTATCCTTACAGCAAATCAAATACTCAATAGAGTGCCTCACACGAAGACACATGTTATTTCCATATGAGAAATGGAAAGATAGAAAACCTAACTTAAAATATTTCGAAGTGTGGAGGTGTCTATCAAAAGTCCAGTTTTCCATACCTAAGAGGGTGAAAGTAGGGTCTAAGACATTGGATATGCCACAAACAGTAATACATGTCAATTTTTGATTCATAAGTCAGAACATTCGGATATTCATGATAGTACGGTAATAGAATCATATAATACTAAATTTTTTGAACATATCTATCCATATAAAACTAGACTTGAGTCATCTAGTTGGAGGGGGGGGGGTCTAAATAACCCCGAAAAGAACAAAAAGAGAATAAAACCATTGAAAAGAGTCCAAGGCACAGAAAACATCATAGGAAAACTACTTCATTTGGATTTGATTTTGTAACAATCCTTCTTGAAAGTGGGCCTCAAACATTCAAAAAAGCAATGTTGTCTAGCGACTCAAACTCTTGGAAGAAGGTTGTCAATATTGAGATTGTATTAATCCTAAGCAATCATACCTGGGAATTAGTTGATCTTCCTCCAGGGAACAAGCCCTTGAGTTTAAAATGAATCTTTAAAAGGAAGATGAAAGATGATGTAACTATTGACAAATATAAAACAAGACGTTGTCAAAGACTTGAGACAAAAATAAGGTCTTGATTATTTTGATGCATACTCGTTAGTGACTAGGATTACATTAATTCATATATTAATTGCCCTAGCTTCAGTATATGGTCTTAAAATTCATTAAATGGATGTGAAAACCGCCTTCTTAAATGAAGATATAGAGAAACAAATTTACATGGAACATCTTGAAGGCTTTATAGTTCCTGGTAAAGAAAATAAAATATGCAAACTTATTAAGTTACTTTAAAGACTAAAACAAGCACCGAAACAATGACATGCAAAGTTTGATCAAACCATGTTGTCAAATGGATTTAAGATCAATGAATGTGATAAATGTATTTACATTAAAGATACTCCAAATCCAAAAGTTATTGTATGCATACATGTGGATAAAAAACTGATAATGAGCAAGGACATTGCCAATGTAATAGCTACTAAGTGTATGCTCGCTAGTAAGTTTGATATGAAAGATCCAGGAGTTGCTGATGTGGTATTGGGAATTAAGATTCTCAAACTCCTTATGGTCTAGCATTGTCTCAAACACATTATATCCAAAAGGTACTTGAAAAGTTCAAATATTTGAACTTCAAAAAGGCAAAGACCCCAATTGATGTGAACCTTCATTTTGCAAAGAATAAAAGTCAAAAGTCAGTCTTAATTGGACTATGCCAGAGTGTTGGAAAGCTGTATGTATGTCATCAATTGTACACAACCAGACATAGCTTGCGCTATTAGTAAACTGAGTCGATACACAAGTAATCCTAACCAAAATCATTGGTTGATAGTGAAGAGAGTTTTGGGATACTTAGATGACACTAAAAACTATGTTTTGCATTACAACAAATATCCAGCAACTCTTGAAGGATATAGTGACACAAATTGGATTACTGGCTCAACTGAAACAAAACCCACAAGTGGATATGTTTTCACTATTGGTGGAAGATCAATATCTTAAAAATCATCCAAACAAACATGTATAAATCGCTCTACATTGGAGTCTGAATTCATCGCCATAGATAAGGCAGGTGAAGAAGATGAATGACTCCGGAATTTCGTAGAAGATATTTCATTTTGGCCCAAACTAATGGCCCCTATATGCATACATTGTGATAGTCAAGCTGTAATAGAAAGGGTTGGAAGCTTTATGTATAACGAGAAGTCTCATCACATAAGACAAAGACATAAATCTGTTAGACAACTACTCTGTAGTGGAATTATCACAATTGACTATGTAAAGTCTAATGATAATGTGTCAGATCCACTTACAGAAGGCCAAACTAGAGAAGGAGTTGAGAGATCATCGACGGGAATGAGACTATGGCCTAGAAAAATTTATTGTGACAATAACTTTACCTAGAAGATAGGAGATCATAACATCTAGGTTCAAGAATATAAAACAAAGTCATTGATGACGGTTCAACATTGTCATATGGTCCATTCTCATGATGAGACAATGTCCAGTAATCAGGATAAAGACATAAGACTTTTTAATGGTTTCTAAGTTTGATACAGGGTATATCAAATAGTGTATTTATGGGATAACACATTTAGAAACCACCTATGTGAGTGAAGTGTAAGTCGCTTCAAGGAGAATTCGATAAGGTCAGTTCTCTAAGCACTTACTAACCGAGATGTGTTTATGGCTGAAACGAACAAAACAATGAGAACTAAGAACAATTCAAGGGTTGATTGTGTGACATATGTTGTCTAGGTATATACCAAAGCTCGACGGTACAAAGATATGAATATACCGATTGATCGAGTATATTCGGTATATGTTCACTACGAAAAGTTTAAAGGAACACATACTTATTCATATGAGATTAACCTTTACATACAAGAAACACAATTTTTTTTTATGCATATGTTCTAACAATAACCATTCCCTATTCATGTGAGGGATTGTTGGATTTTAGCAAACTGTGAATGAGAAAAGAGAAGAGAAAAATGGAAAAGTGAGGGAACCAATTTTGGAGGGAAAATGAATTAGTCATATGCAAAGTGCAAATGAAAAGTCATTTCTCCCATCTTATATTAGGAAAAACTTCCTTTACCTTTTAAAAGGTTAAGAAGAAAGTGCCTTTTCGCGACGTCATCGTCGCTCGCTCGGCCTCAGCTTTGGATTTGATTAGATTTAGATTTAGCAAATGATGTGATTGATTGATAATTTTTTTGGATAAAATTTATTTGATCAATTTTGTTAATCGAATAAATCCTGTTAATCATTTTCTTTTCTCTGAATTAATTCAGAATGTTAGTAAGCGGAATTAATTTTAGCATAACAGACTTTATTTGAAATTCGCGTGCAACGATACTAACAATCTAAAGGACTTGTTCAATCCAAAAAAACGTTATTTTTCCCCAAAGACACAATTTTTTATGAAAAAAAAATGGGTTTGAACAAATTTGTCTGAACATACGCGTTTCTTGCTGAAAATGGCTATAAAAAGAGGTCTATTACATTTTTTTCAAACACTAAATTTTTTCTTCTTTCTGCATACATTTTTTCTCATAAATAAAATTGTCGATCGACTGAGTCTGTGGGTGGTCTTGTTACTGATCTTACGTTCGCTGAATTTATTGAAGTTTTAGGTACTGCTATCTCTTTAATATGTTAATCCGTTTTATCTTATGAGAAATTAATCTGCAACCTCGGATACAACGAGGGGATTAAATTTATTAAGAAAACACAATGATTTCTGTAGATTCGATTAAAAATTTTCTTTCTATTTCATCTTATTTTTGTTTCTGTACTTTTTGACTAACTTTAATATAGATGATAACACGCTCTAGATCTTCAAATTTCTTAGACTGCGAGGCGCTTGGGAAGGGAAGCCCTTTATATTGCATCTCTAATCTTGATTAGAGAGCGGAATGTCCATGCTGTTTACCTGAAATGTTGGAGTAATTCTTAATTTTGTAGGTATATGGTTTTATTTATTTTTAAAATTACATCATTATAATGAAGGACTTGGGCTCGATTTTATATTTCAAAACTATAATTAGATAGAGGAAACTATTACAAAGTTAAGGTCCATATATAGAAAATCAACTAAACTAAAAAAAATTAATTCAAGGGCCTTAAACTAAACGTGTGAATCTCTTGATATTTTCAAAAGGATATTCATATTATAAATACAAATATGTCACTAAAGGAACACTGTTCTATGGTTAAACTAAGAGACTCGCAAAAACGAAGGTTGGGTCACAATTGAGAAGACCCTTAGCTTGTGTATAAAAAATCCGACTTTGCCCCATTCACTAAATATAAACTTCTAAGAATTAGGAAACTCTGATTTTCTTGTATCGGAGAGAGGAAAAGATTATAATTTCTATCTACTATTTCCCATGGTTACTTCAGTTTACTAACGAAGTAGGAAACTAACCATGTTTTGTGCGTTTTTTTTATACATATTTTTATTAAATTTTCACATTTCACACGATTACTATAAAAATTATTTTTTAATAATTTTCAAAAATATCTAAAGTAGATATTTGAGTTAATATCTTAAAAGATCACTCAATTTTAGGAATTGATCTAGTAAAGTCATTAAAGTTTGTTTTGTATCAAAAAAATCACCAACTCAGATTTTTATATCAATAAAATCACTCAACTCATGAATTGATCTAGCAAAGTCATTAAAGTTTGTTTTGTATAAAAAAAATCACTCAACTTAGATTTTTATATCAACGAAATCACTCAACTTAGACATTTGTGTTAGAAAAATCACTAAATAAAATTTATCATTAATTTTTTTTGTTTCATATAAAATAGACTCTCCTACAAATAAATAAAATTAAGAAAACTAAATTTTTTTTATGGAAACTACTCTAGTGAAACAAATAATCTTTATCTTAAGGTGTGTTTGGTACTCTAGAAAATGTTTTACTTGAAAAAACAAGTAGATTTTGAACTTACTTTCTCATGTTTGGTTGGTGACTATTTTCCGAAAATAATTTTTAGTGTTTGATTTATGAATGAAAATGTTTGTTGAGAAACATCTTTTATTTTTACTAGAGTAGAAATAATTTATGAAATTGAAAATATTTTTTAGATTTTTTTTTTTTTTGGGGGGGGGGGAGGGGTTGTGGGAGGGTGTGTATGGGGGGGGGGGGGGTAGGGGGCAGGGGTAGGTGAAAAAATAAAAATTTGAAGTTTAAAATATTTTTTAAAAACAAAATTAATTTTTTTGAGGGTTGGGGGGGGGGGGGGGGCTGGTGGCTGGTAGGGGTGGATAGGGGGGTAGGTGAAAAAAGTTGAAAATAGTTTTTAAAAATAAAATTAATTCTGGTTGGGTTGTGGGGGGGGGGGGGGGAGGCTGGTAAGGGGGTGGGTAGGGGGTGCTAGCGGGGGTGGGGGGTGGGAGGTAAGATTTTAGAATAAAAGTATTTTAAAAAGTGAACTCAAATTTTTTTTGGAAGGGGTGGGGGATGGGGGACTGGCCGGTGGTGGGTGGGTGGGGTGGGGGGGGGGTCATGGATCGGGTGAAAAATAAAATTTATAATTAAAAATATTTTTAAAAAATTGATGTTTTTGCCAAAAAATAATGTAATTTGAAGTTAGAGAAGAGTTTTGGAAAATGTTTTTCTTAATTCTCGAAGGTGAAATCATTTTCCTTAATTTTAAGGAAAATGAGTTGATTTGAAAAACATTTTCCAGGATTTTTGTCCCAACCAAAAAAGAGAAAATTGGAAAACATTTTCCAGAAATTGTTTTCCTTCATACCAAACACACCCTTAATATACTAATTACTAAATTAAAAGAAATAATTAGGAATTCTATTTATTGATCCACTAGTATATCTCTTTTTGAGAATCTGCACAAACAAATTATCGATGAAATTTGTATTCATAAATCTAATTAGGACTATTAGAGAATAAGAGTAATAAAATAATATTTAAAATTGTGACCTCAATTAACTTTCTAAATATATTATAACTGAGAGCCTTTCTTAACAATGCAAAAATTAAACAACAGTGCTCTAATAAAGTTTGTCTTTTTTGTTTTGTAACTTTTCATAAAAAAATAAATAATAATGTTATATATTATTGTACCTCTTGATTGAAGCTTAAAATTATTTTGGCTATGTTAATCTTGATTTCTTTTTATAACGTTAATTTTTCAATTTAATTTTTGCTTTAACTAGTTAATTTTGTGTAAATATTTTTCTTTAAATAATAATAATAATGTCATAATGCTTACATACTTTAATATTATAAAAGTATGTATTTCATTAAATAAGTTTGTTCGTAAAAGTTTATTAACAATTTTTAAAATTTTTGTTATTCATTTATAGGGTTAGTATTTATATGACATAAAAAATAATTATCAAATGTTTTTTAGTGATAAATTTAGTTAAATGATTTTATTGATGTAAAAGTTTAAGTTGAGTTATTTTTATTGATACAAAATAAAGTTCAATGAGTTGCTAGATAAATTTTCAAAGTTGAGTGACCTTTGGAGATATTAACTCGTAGATATTTGTCGAATCTAGATATACTTGAATTTCCTAATTGCCATTTTTTATGGTATAAACATAATCAAAATAATAAAGTATGAAGACATATTTCAAATATCATCTTTAGTTCCTTCTTTTAAAACTAAAACAAATAATATCATCAAATTTAAAATGTAAGTGGTATATAATCATGGTAGGGAACTTACATTATTACCCATAATTTGTGCTCTGCTCCATCTAACAGAATATGGAGAACCATTTTCGTTTGCATAATTTGTTACAGAAAATTAATTAATGAGTTAACCATCAAATGCCATGCACATCCATATGAATTTTGTATGATTATATTACGTACATAGGTATAAGATGCAAATTGTAGGGATAATGTAATCACCAAATAAGATGCAATTTGTAGGGATAATGTAATAACCAAAACTCTGGGGGATTTTAATTGGAGGGACTATTTTTAAAAGGACATAATACATAAACGTGATTCTTAACTTGACTTAAGTGGATAACTATGCCCTTCAACTTTGAGTATGCTCAAGTAGACACTTAAACTTGTATAAAATTGAATAAGTAGACACACACCTTCTAAATAACATAATACATGTAGGACGCCACGTAAGACACAAAATTTCCATGTAGGATGCCATGTAGGATGAATGTGTCAATTTTTTCAATTTTATTCATGTTTAAGTGTCTACTTGTGCACATCCAATGTTAAATGTCATAAATACCAGTTGATGCCAAGTTAAGAGTCATGTTTATGCATTATGCCCTCAAAAGGGATGTGCCAAACACAAAAAATCTAGATAACAATGAGTTTGATCCCTTCAATCCCAAATTAAGAGACTTTTACACACTACTTTGTACCTTATTCATGTAACATAGTCTTTCCATAAATTCTTGAAGTTATTTCAAGACATCAGAAAAAAATACAAGTTCCACAAAAGAACTAATCTCTTTTCTCTTTACATTCGGTAGATCACCAAAAAATCCACATTTGTCATTAAATACATAAATAATATTTACAACCAAACAGATAAATATAAAAAAACTAAAGCCAAAATAGATGCAAGAAAATCAAAGTAGCTACATTTTCATATACAAATAGTAGAGATTATCATTCATAAAACAGGTTAATTATCCATCTCTTGATAATCGAAACAAAGAAACATTGAGCCAGATGAAGCCACAACATTCCAAAATTTTCATTTAAAGAATCGCAGTGAAAAAATCCCAAAGCAAAACACAATATTGCTCAATGATAATAATATTTTCTAAGCTCAATATCAAAGTCTTATAACCCCAAACTAACTGGAGATTAATTGGCAAAGGGGAGAGGCCCAAAAGTTAATTTGACAATTCGCCACTTAATTTATTTTTTCATATAATTTTTAAGGTTAGGTTAAGAAAAAGTGAAAACGTTGGATTGGGTTGTAGGGTCAAGGACCTTTGCATCCTTTAAGAACTTTGGTAATAAAATACAAGTTTTAAAATATACATAAAGTCCCTATCATATTTTTTAAATACTCCTATTTTTTTTTAAATTCATTTTATTATTCAACAATTTTCTTCTGTCTTCTCAACCTCTCTTCTTCTCTATTTTCTTAAGTATCTCAAATAGTTGAAATATTTTTTTTCTCCAATCTTCTTCCCCAAGTCGAAACCTTCGTCCTCTTATACTCAGGTAAGTTTATTTTACTTTTCTTAATAGTTTTAGCTCCGTTTTACTATTTTTTTGTTGCATTTTAGTTTCGTGGATTTTGTATTTCTATGAAAATTTGTTTGTGTTGATTAAAATTGTCAAAATTTAATATGTTTTGAGTTCATGTTCTTGATTCCGCATCATTGATTTTGTTTTGCTTTAGACAATGGTTAGAAAGTTTTCAACTTATATGTTAATATTGTCTATGTATTTTTTAATTTTTTTCTGCATTTTAGCAAACGTTAATGGTGTTTGATTACTTCTTTTGCATTCTTCCTTTCTAGAATCACTGCTACTGGTATTACATATTTGATATAGTACTTTTATGTTGTAGTTAATTTACTAGTGGTTGATGTATTGATCATGTAACATTCCACCTTAGAAAGAGCTAAGAGAGAAATAACTAATTTGGAAAGAGAAAATTTGAGATATGCTCAAGTTAAGCTTAAGTTGTGAGTTTCGGGTCAACTTTCAATTATTGTAACTTTTCATACAAGATGAACTAGGCGGCTCATAAGATATAAGATTAAAAATCTTGGATTCCCCTATCAGATGCCACTGAGTTTGTTGAATTTCGAGTCCGGATCAACCACTTTGAAGTCGGCAAGTGGAAAGTTACCCGGATTAGTGGGGTATTTTGGTCTCTTCTTGTAATTATCGGGGAGTACCCCCTAGACGTAACACAACATACTTGACTAGTCAGAGGTCTTATACAAGGCCTTAGACATCTTTCATCGCATAGATATAAAATTAGTGGAAAATATATAACTTTTTCATAACATAATACAAGACTAAAAAGACATTCCATTTTAAAACTATATGTAACTAAATCTCGTCCCCATCTTAGACACAACTTCAATAGAATAGGGACACGACCCTTAACAATACAAAATAATGCTCTATACTATTATATGAACTTAATTTAAACTCTTGACATTAAGATCCTTTAATCATAAAGGACACACTTGAACTTGGGAATAGTAATCCAAGCTCCTCATTCTAGGAAAGATCCTCTAGCCATCACCAACTACACTTTGTGTAAAAAGATGAAGAAAAATAGTATTAGTACAAAAATGCACTAAGTATGATAACCATGCAAAAACATGATTTAAAAGAGGACATTTTATTAGAAACCATGCATCATGTCTTTTTGGAGAAGCTTCATAAACATTTGATACAATAAGCAAAATGTAGCTCACATACATTATATAGATATGGATGTCACTCATAACACACTTAGACCATTTTATCACATTTAAGACACATTCAATGGCTCCAATGCATTACCCTCCTTTTTAATCTTAACTCTTTTCCTTAAGCAACTCTTAAGTAATGCTTAGTAACACGTATCACCTTAAGATCATCAAAGATTATCTTTCATATATAGGCTTCATCAATCCAACAACATATATTCATAAAGCCATAAGCACATCATTGGGCATAATCTACACATAAGAACCATCACCTAAGACAACCCCAAGCCACACTAGTGCATTGTACAAGCAGCATCACATAATACTACTCACACCAAGTGTTCCCATGATGTCACCCTAGACTTAGGCACATCACATTTAATAAGATACAACACATGCACATAACCTTAGACATACTACCAACATATTTCATTAATGGTCACATAAGAACCCTTTCATTTATTACATCTTAGTATAACCCATTTAGTCCATATCATAGGTAAACCACCCTCACAACCCCTTCACAAGCTTACTTGTGCAATGTACACATGGAATCCCATACCTCCACATATACTAAGCAAACCCATTTAAAAGACATAAGTGTAATTCGCATGTATAATCATATTTTATGTCTTCACATAAGTAAAATCAACCTTAACATGCATTCATATTAACGTACATGAACCACAATCTTTATTTTATAAAGGACCTAATCATAACCTCTCTTAAAGTCCACTTGTGCAATGCATAAGTAGGGTCCATAATCCTTCCTACACTAAGTCTCTTTTCAAGAAATCATGACTAATGTTCATATTCTTATCTTAGTTCATTTCTTAACTTTAGGGAGACATAGCCATAACCGACCATAGACCATGTGAGCTACATGGAATATGGTTTCATAAAATCCAACATCGGAAACAGGTGTTCTACTTGCCAAGGTAGAATATACATAATAGCTATCTAGGTGGATTCACTAGCTGGAACCTAAGGGGTACGAGTTCAAGGGATAGTGATATTGCTTCTAGAAACTCAACTTATTGCATTAGCAGAGAGGCTTCCATCTCATGAGTATCACTTAGATGAACCAACCTATTGCATTACCGGAGGGGTATTTTCCTCATTATACATATCCACTCGGTGCTAAGCTTGAATTCCCTCATTAATATCTTTAAGCCTTTACTTATCATTAGTTCATAAAGTAGGCTTTAGGGACTTACTCCCTCATACATCATATAGCTCAAAGGTTTCTAAGATGAGAATGTCCTTTCATCATAGAACCCATTTATGTGATAATGTCCTTTCATATAATCATAAAATATTCATAACATAGTATAGTTTAGAGTACAATTGAAGAAACCTTTCAAAAGACTCACTTTCAGTATATTATCATAACCTCATTCATTTCTACATTCATGTGTGTTTACATATGTGAGAAAGCCTTTCACATAAGTACCTTTAGACAATACATGTATATACTTCATTAGCAATATACTTTTAATGCATAATCAGATATTAAGGTGCATATGAGAATTATCCT
Source organism: Solanum chmielewskii (assembly GCA_027704785.1). Lineage (NCBI taxonomy): Eukaryota > Viridiplantae > Streptophyta > Magnoliopsida > Solanales > Solanaceae > Solanum > Solanum chmielewskii. Next base: position 38,099,733 of record JAKWIX010000320.1, read on the forward strand.
CTCAATTAACACCATAAACATATCATACTCATAGTTATGCATAGAGTGTGTGTACATATTGGTCCTCATGATCACATAATAGCAACATCATTGTTATTGAGGTAACCACCCTTTAAAGGATCACAACACATTGCAATATCCCCTAAGTCATGAACAACTTACTTATAGAGTATTTAGGGACTATAGACCACACACCCCTTTTTCATCGTAGGGGATAAAAGCACATTAAACATGTGAATAAAATACTCTTAACATACATAAGATCACACATTTATATAGGGATTACATAGGTAGGGTTCATTCTACAATTATACTTATATAGTCAAGCATGTAGACCAGACATTATCCTAACATCATTATTCACATTGTACTTCACATTATCAATACACCTTAGTCATGATTCTAACATTGAGAACTTTGTACATAACCTTTATGGCACACCTTCATACTCATAATCATAATAACCACAAGTCACATTACATCTATTGACCTTAATTCCATAATACGACACCTATAGATAGACAATAAGTAAACACCGCCACCATAAGTGGACCAAACCATACAACACCATTCATTTACTATAGACTAGAAGTTAGGTTTGTAATACCTCAAAAATGACTTAGGTGAAGATAGATTATAACATGTTTTTAATGAGGGTATAAGTTCCTAAAATGGTTTATAATATGGTATTGAGGCATTATCTAGAGTTTTAGGTGATTTGAAAATGAAACGTCAAGGGACGACTAAGACGTTCGATGACTAAGTCACCTATGTGCCTCATGTGTGGTTATATGATAGTATGTGTGTTTAATGATTTAATGAGGTCTTTATATGAGTTATTATATTTTTTAGCAGTGTGTTAAATTTCATAAAGTTTGGAGGTCAAACGTCCAAGAACATTCATGACATTTGAAAGGTTTGCCTTGAAACGACCTTGTGTGTCTTAGCATGTTTATTCGAGTTTTATGTGTTCGTTTGAATGAAATTAATATGGGAGGTCCTAAACTAGTATCTGAACATATTCAGGTAGGAAATGTCCGGGAAAGCATCCCCAAAGACCATCCAAGGGCCCTTGATGAAGGACCCTTCACAAGTGACCAAGCTGTCAAAACCAGCCTAACTTACGAATGGCAATCGACGACCAGTAGGTTAGTCGATGCCCCGTAGGTGAGGGGATTAGGTTGAAAATTAGGCGTGGAAGGAGGCCCTGCCAAAGACAAGCCTCAGTCCCAAACCACGGACCAATAGGACGGTCTGTTGGTTGGGAAACAGGCCGTCGTTTGGCAATCGTTTGTGAGGGCTGGTTCCTGCGCAGTTACTCTTAAGTGAAAGGGGTGAAATGGTAATTTCACCCTATGTCAAAATATGAGAAAGTGCGGTTACTTAGGATTATTTTAGGTATTTTAAGTGGGTTTATAAGTCCTAACTACCTAGATGTACTCATTTGTCAAAATCTAAACCCAAAATATCCTAGAAATTTAGAACTCCATTGAAGCCAAAACTAAAGGAAAAGCTTGGATTAGAGATTTTAGTGGTAATTCTTCATCAATTTTGTGGATTAACATCATTGAGATATGATTTTTTTTCCTTGAAACTCTATTCATCAAGGAGCCAATCTTCAAAGTGATTTTCAAAGACTTCTTAGAAGATGAGTTTTCTAAATTGAAATCTATCAATGGGTTCTTACATTAAAGGTTTTAAAGCATTGAATATTGATTGAATTGTTGTTAATTATATTATATAAACCCATGTAATTGATGAACCCTAGTTTCTTACTAATTTGTAGGTTAAGTGATATTGTTTTAATGCTTATAAAATCTAGTGTAGTTTTCTATGGGCTATTAAATGATATAATAATTGTATTCAATTGATGTATAGGCTGTTTTATATTGATAAGTATCTATTTTATTGACCTATATTCATTGATTACTATAGTTTTTGTATTGACTTGTTGATTATGGCCATGGGTAAGGGCCTTATGGTACTGAATTGGATGACTTAGTTATGGATTGAAGTGGTGAGAATGGATTGGTGGTACACTGCCCTATTCTATTTATATTATGTTAATTAGACTTGAATTATGTTGTGATTGGTATGGACCACTTATGGTGGTGGTGCTATGTGCTTTACTTACAATTGATGTGGCCTTGTCGGCGTTACCTTATGTATTATGATGATCATGGACTTGTTAGAAAATTACTTGATATATTGTGATGATATGTGCAGTTGATTATGTGAAGTATGGTCATATTCATCTACTTGTGATTAAGTGAAAGTATGTTTTCTTCTATTGATATTGTTAGGTGATCATGTTAGACTATGACTATGTCCTTATGTGTGTAGTCATTGAGTTGATGCATGGTTGTTCCTACTTAACTACATGGGTCTATAGTGGTTACATTGATGATGTTATAGTAGTGTATAGGATGACATATAGATGATGTTGGTTATGTTTATATGCTTCTAAAGTGATATGTTATATGTAAATTATGTTGTGTCTTGTGCTGGTAGACTTGTGTCCCTTACTTGATACATGTATGAATGTGAATATGAGATGTTTTGACTTAGGATGCTAAAGCTTGTTAGTCTTGAATGTATGAATGACATGTGACCTTGAATGATGTTAAGAGGGTCTTTATGTGGAACCTAGAACCTAGTGGTAATTTTATGAACATCGAAGTCGAAAGCCGTGATGGACTTAAGGTTGATTGGCTGGAACGACATCATCTCATCCTTAGGAAAGTCATTAATATCTATCTTGTCACCATTGTAAGGCAGCCCTAGGGGACCTCTTTGGTAGGGTGATTGTGATTGTGTGATGAACTAGATATGGAACCCCTTAGCATGATCCTTTAATGTAAATTACTCTATGAGAACAAACGCTAGCACCAAGTGAGTCTCTAGCTAAAGAATGAGGCTAGAGTACAAAGTAAGCCCTTCATATTCCTTAACCATGTGTCTACATGGGATGTGTCCAAGTTCTACCATTGGAAAGTAGAACACCCTCCATTGGAGTAGGTAACAACTACGGATTTCATGCTTTGCTACCAAGGTATATGTCGGTTATTGCCTATTGTCATCATATGGGATACCTACTAGCATTAGAGAAATTCTATGAAGCTACATGGTGGTATGGGACGCTATTAGACAAGATGTTAGTGAGAGTCCCTAGGTATTTTCCAAGACCATTACTTGAATGTCCTTTATGAGATGGATGTCTCTTAAATAAACTAATTAATGTAATGACCTAAATTAAGAGAGTATGTTAAATGAATAAGTATTTGTGTAGAGTAGTTAAGGGCTGTCTAGTTAAGGTGTGAAGGGGGCATAGGAATGGTCACTTCGTATCTTTCCTAGATAAGTCATAAGAATGACTCTAGTTAGGAAAGATGGTTGATTATTTAGACATGACTAAAACTTAGGTAGTCTTAAGGATTATTTAGGTAATTTTGAAGAGGTCGATCATGGACGCTATCTTCTTGATTTACTTAAGTCTTTTGATAACCTTTGGAAGGAAGAATGTCATATTATATGTATGTTGGTTATGTTAAGTGAGAATGATTCTATATTAGGTAGTTTAAAGGATATCTAAAGTGTGTGGTGAAAGGGATTGTATAGGTTATCGCTTCACAACTCACTCAAGTGAAACTTAGAATCACCTTTGGTAAGAGGATATCATGTGTATTTGGTTGATGTATTGTGAGTCTGTACATCTCATTATAGGTGGTCTTAAGGATCTTTTAGGTGTGTCTAGAGAGAGTGTATGGACGGTCTCTCTATCTTACTTAAGTGAGTCTTAGGATAACTTTTAGTGAGAAGATTTCATGCTAGAAAGTATCCCTTGTGAAATTGAGAAACTTCACTGTAACAATGAGAAGTAGTCACTGTAATTTGACATAGTTTACTGTAATGGTATTAAAAATATGATAAATTGTTTATGTGATTTCTTATGTGTTTCTAAGGTGTTAAATATTGTTCTTATGCTTATGATATGATATTTCAATTAAAAAGAGCATATTTCTAATAAATGTCCATTTTCATAAATTATGCATTATGCCATACTTAGTACATGTGTTTGTACTAATTTCATGCTTTTATCTATCTCTAAAGTGATTCATAGGTGAAGGTGCTTTTGGGAGCTAAGATTAGAATATCTTTCAAGCAAGTTGAAATATGTCCTCATTTGACTCAAGGGCATAGATGTATTTTATTTCTTTCGTTGAAGTATTGTAATAGACTAAATATTTCTATATTCGTATTGTATGGGCCGTGTCCCAAGTATTCTTGAGTCTAAGATTTGATGAAATGAGACTTAGTATTTCTTATGGATTTTATATGAAAGATGTTTTAAGATAGTCATGTAAAAAGTTTCAATTCCGCACTACTTTTGATATGTTTATATGCAATGAAAGATACTGAAGGGCTTGTACAAGGCCTCCGAGAGGTGAAGTACGCTGGTCTAGGATTCGAGATTGACACTATATTCTAGGGTGTGGTCTCGAGTCATGACAAGTTCAACTTATCAGATCTCCAAGCCATGATAATCATACATCAATCCTCAAAAATTCATAATTAATAGATATATATAGTAATAAAATTCAACAATACATCACAATCTAAGCTTAATTCAATTAACATACAATCAAGATCACAAGACTGACTTTATAGGCAAAATAGAGAGTTTAGAGAAATCATGGGTTCTTCAAGGAATTACATTGAAAATCACCTTTAAAACCTTGATTAAACATTGATTCATCATTACAATGTCTTTTAAAACCTTTTGACAATTAACCCATGTTTTTGAAAATTGGGAATTTTGATCATATAAACTTTTTGGAAATCATTGATAGAACTCCTTGGATGAAAGGTTTTCCAAGGATTAAGGGTTAACATACCTTAATATAAAAAAATCCCACAAAATTTGGAGAATAAAGCTCTTGAGAATCCATCATCTAGCTTGATCTTGAGATTGGTCTCCAATGGAGTTCTAGAGAGAATCTTATTTGAGAGAGAGGGTTTAATTTGAAGAATGAATTCTAATTTTAGGTTTTAATATTTTAATAAAATTAAATTACCCCAAAAAGGTAAAATTAAATTTCACCCTCTAATTAGAATGTGGGGTGAATTTACCAATTCTCTTCTAGGCTGGTTGAGAAAAAAACAGTGTTACAAGTGCCATTTGACGGACACCATTGACAGGGCATCGACTGAACGACGGGTCGTCTTGGTGCTCCGCCATCTCGGTAAAAGACTCCTTCATATGGGGGATAAGCTCACACAACTAAGTTTAGATCCACACCCCCTTTTGATGGGGCGTCGTTTGGTTGAAGAGGTGTCGTTTGCAGTCGTGGTTCAAGGCTTCCTTGGCAGCTTTTGGTCAATTCTAGGGTACTCCTCAAGGACCCTTAGGGTGGTCCTTGGGGATTCATACCCGGACTTTTCAACCCTAAACATGACCATATCGATACTAGGGACTCCTCTCATCATTTTAGACCCCATACAACAGTTTAAACTAAGACAAACATACAAAGGCACACTATCGCACAAATGACTAGTTTTCGGATGTCTCGATCGTCCTTTGAAGTTTGAACTTAAAACTCTTCAAACCCATCATTACAAGCTGTGACACACCTTATTCACAACTTATAAAATTTTATAACACATGTGATTCTCTAATTTATCATATTTTATTTTGAGGGTTGTTACAATTTCTTTCAATTGGGAACATTCGTCCTTGAACAACACTTAAGGAACTTCCAAGGACTCGATGACCTTACTAGAAACTCATAATATTGAGTATTAATACAACATAATAGTGAATCCACAAAATTCACAAGGAACACCAATTTCATATCATTATGTACTGAAGGCCACACAAGCAAGCATGAACTACCCCTATAATTGTATCATGCACACATGTTTCCTCATACTTATTGCCATTTGGAGGATCTACCTTCTCCAAATTTATGCATGCTCATCAATTAATCATAAGGCCGTACATGCAATAACTTTCAAAGCACACATAGGCATGATTAATCTTTACAATTCATGAGGGAATTAAGTAACTCATACTAAATGCATATAAATCATGAACAATGTCGACCGACTACAAATCTTATCATTTAGACATGATGCCATCAAAACCATGCATGACATTACCATGTTTGATTATGTTCAAGGAGGGACTACCTTCTCCTAAAGCTTATATGCAAGCATTTCACAAAGGTCGATTCATTTATCAACCTTTGATAAAAGCATAAACATACTTTTTTCCTCATGAAGTCAAAAAGGCAGATTATACCACTCACATCACAATATTAGAAAATCATGAACATACATTATTTAGGGAAACTATTCATATTCATAGAAACACATTAATAGTATTGTCTAGATATACAATCATTTTTCAAGACTGAGTCTACATTAATACTTCACAAATCACAAAATCACATACTCATGGAGGGAACTTATCTTTTCTCAATTAAAGAAACTCATCACCTCAATATGGGGCCAAAAAACTCCTTTATCAAAAGTGAAATCAAGCATGTTTATTAGCCCATATCATGAAGTCAAAGGTGTATTCACCCTATTAAGATGCATAACAATATGAGAAACATGGAATTTATATAAAAAATAATCCTTTTCATGTAATAAGAGTCCTTCAACATGCATACCATAGTGTCATGTAGGTTATGCATCACATATGGAGATCATACAAGTTATTCTCATATGCAAGACTCCAGACCATGAACAATCTACTAGGAACTCTTTGGTTTCAAGCTTGAGTAAGAATAGAAGGAATAGATACGGATACCACAACCTTACTACTCAACTTTTCCTCCCCCACTTAGGGTAAACCCATCTAGGAGCAACTTCTCTCATATAAGAGGACTTTAATTTACCAACCCTTCTAGTCAAACACAACATCACCCTCTTGGGATCAAGTTTATGAAAATATTTCTTAACATCCCCTCATTCTACTCTAAACAAGGAACCATTTCTCACTAAATTTTCAGTACATTCCATTAAGTTAGATTTCAAGTAATCCACAAATGAGTATCTAAATCACTCCACTTCATATCCATCACTCAAAGTGATTTAAACATAGAAAAGTTCAAGGCAACGCAATGTAGGAACATTAAGGGCATTGAAAACCTTACCATGTAAGCACATTATCCCCCTCTTGGGGTGATCTTAGTCCAATCTTCATCACAACATGCTCTTCATTACCAAGGTCGAGTCATGTCAAGACTAAACCTCTATGCTTCTCACATAATATGATTTTAAAACATTGAGGATTTTATTCCTACCCTCATAAGAAGAAGCTTACCAATTCAATCATCAATGGGTACCACTCAAGCACAATTATTCCTCCATGTCCATCACTTTGATGAAATTCATAAGAATTAAAGTTGGGTTATACATCTCAACCACCTATGGTCATAACTAAATCAAAAAATTTACCATATGTTATTTCTCAAGTCAACACTTAGACCATTTCAACCCATATCATCACTTTCGGTGGAACTTTCCAACCAACCATGCCTAGGTATTTTTTAATCACTCTTATGAACACACTTAAGATCAATCTTAAAAGACAACTAATCTCTTTAAAGTTTGTCAACATCAATTCTCTTCTTCTCCCTATGAACTAAGGGGTACATGCATCCCTCTAAGTCAACCTTAGAGCCAATTATAATCCTAACTTATGGAATAAAACCCCTTTTTCCTTTTTCTCACTCTTAGGATAGGTTCATATTAAAACTAATCAACTAGTCATACGGGTCCTCCCATTAACTAACATACTTCACAATTATAAGGTAAACACACTATCTTCCATTCTTAGGAGTAAGTCGATACAAAGACTCTAATTCCCACAAGGACAACCATGAAGCATTACTCATATAAAGAGGTAACTTTCATCTCTCACCATACATATCACATTCCTTCAAGACTCCTCAAGTCTAAATGATTTTCTATTATTATTGCACATAACCATAAAGTAACCTATCATCCCAAAAAGGACTTCATTCAATCATAACAACTCTTATCATGGCTAGAGATACATCACAACATAACTTATCAAACTAATACCTCAAATATCATAGGTCACATATTGCCATTATTGGCATCAAGTTGAAATCTTCCAACTCCACCTTCACATATACTCATCTAGGCATAAAACCATAATAAGCATAAAAACTCACCTTTTCTCCCTCAAGGCTTGAGAAATCACCCTTCCAAGAAATCACATCTAAAAGACCACCGGCCAAGGGAAATAAGAGAGAGATCATATAGAGAGTTAAGCTCTATGGCACGACACAAGAGTAATGAAGAAAGTGAAACATTTATCTTCCTATAGCCTCTCGCTCATGTGTCGAGCCTTACACCGATAAATAATACTCTACTAGACGTAGAATTATGGTATATATATATATATATATATATCACTCATCACACACTTGAAGACATTTTGTCACATTTAAGACACGTTTTATTTATCCAATACGTTACCCTCCTTTTCTAATCTTAACTCCTTTCCTTAAGCAACCCTTAAATAATGCTTATTACAATATATTACCTTAAGTTACCAAAGATTATCTTTCATATATAGACTTCATCAATCCAACCACATATATTCATAAAGTGATAAGAACATTTAGGGTATAATCTACACATAAGAACCATCACCTAAGACAACCCCCAAGCCACACTAGTGCAATGTACAAGCAGCATCACATATTACTACTCACACAAGTGTTCCTATGAAGTCACCCTAAACTTAGGCACATCACATTCAATAAGATACAACACATGCACTTAACCTTAGACATAAGACCAACATATTGCATTAATGGTTACATAAGAATCCTTTCATTTATTACATCTTAGTATAACCCATTAAGTCCATATCATAGGCAAACCACCCTCACAACCACTTCACAAGCTTACTTGTGCAATGTACACATGGGGTCCCATGCCTCCACATATACTAAGCAAACCCATCTAGAAGCCATAAGTTTAATTCACATGTATAATCATAATTCATGTCTTGACATAAGTAAAGTCAACCTTAACATGTATTTATATCAACATACATGAACCATAATCCTTATTTCATAAAGGAACCTAATCATATCCTCCATTAAAGTCCACTTGTTCAATGCATAAGTAGGGTCTGTAATCCTGCCTACACTAACTCACTTTTCATGAAATCATGATTAATGTTCATATTCTTATCTTAATTCATTTCTTAAGTTTAGGGAGATTTAGCATTAAACTACATAGGCCATGTGAGATACATCAAATTTGGTGTCATAAAACCCCAGACCTAAAGAAGGTGTTCTACTTGCCGAGGTAAAACTTACATTATAGCTATCTAGGTGGATCCACTAGCTAGAACTTACAGGGTCATGTAGTTAAGGGATAGTGAGATTACTTCTAAAAACCCAACCTATTTCATTATTGGAGAGACTTTCGTCTCATGAATATCACTTAGATGACCCAAACTATTGCATTAGCGGAAGGGTCTTTTTCTAATTGTACTTATCCACTCAGTGCTAAGCTTGAAATCCCTCTTTAATATCTTTAAGCCTTTACTTATCATAAGTTCATAAAGTAGTCTTTAGGGACTTACTCCCTCATACATCATACAACTCAAAGGTTTCTATGATGAGAATGTCCTTTCATCATAAAACCTACATTTAATGAGAATGTCATTTTTCACATAATCATAACATATTCATAATAAAGTCACCACAACAAATTATAGATTTAGTGGCAATTATTTAAAGGAAATTTTATAATTGTCACTAAATCATGTTTTAAAGTCAATTATTAATGGCATTTGTCCTTTCGCTGGTAATGATTTAGCTTTTAACGACAACTAATCTTACCTTTGGTGAAAATTATTTGAAAAGTCTAATACATACAACCAAATTCCTTTAAACTAAACAAAGTTCCCAAATATTCTCTACCCTAAATTCAATTTAATTCCCCAAATTCTAAGGCTCGTCTTTCTTTTTCATTCCATATGAAGCGGCATCCTTGGTATTCACCAGATTATCGGAGCTCTAGAAATTTCTCTAAAGCACCATCAAGCCTCCTTCCATGTCTAAGGATCGATATTTTTCATTGTTTTAGTCTACTCGTTCTTATACTTCTAACTGGTAGTATCTCTCATTAATTTTCTTCTGATTTTCAACAACCTACTTATGAATCTCGATCTGATTTTTTTAATTTGATTATCTCTTTTTCACTGGTACTGTATCCATGATTCTTAAGAATTTCTCTTGTTTCTAGATAATTTTGAAAATATTTGATTCTATATTGTCAAAAATTAGCAAGGAATATCACATTTTGGAGATTGGATTTTGTTGAGGAGGATTCGCGGAGGAGGTTCTTAAGCAAACATGATGTCAATATACTGGTATAACTCTTTCCGAGCAACATCCGGAGTATGCAAAGTTGAGAGTTGAGTAAGCAGGTCTTCAAGTATACCCCTTGCATTGTCTATGGAAGAACAAAGTTTCTATGTTACTAAGATGTATAGTTTCTATATGCTGAGGCAAGTGATAAAAGAAATTAGAAAATTCCACTTCATGAACTAAACCTTCTATAACTAAAATGATTTGTTTATTGATCGCGGTGTCTGGGAAAACTTAGGAACAACTTAGTACTTCTTTGTACTTCCTATTAACATAGAAACATGATTTGTTTTTTATTTGCAAGTGAAACTTGAATTTTCTGTAATATTCAATAGATGTCAAGCCGATGTTACAGGATAAATATGACAGGATTATATCGGTGTATACTTTTATCCATCTATATATTGACATATTGATTATAGTACTTAATAAATGTCAAGCCAATGTTACAATTGTACTAATTATCATTTTCAGCGAGGTGTTGGAACATATTGGTCATGATTTTATCGAGAAATCCATTAGTTGTTGCGAGTCTACATTGGCAGATGATGGGTTTTTAGTTTTTCAGGTAATGAACATATTTAACGCGACCCTTCAACACATTCCACTTTTTTTTAAACCTTTTTCTCAATTTCTTTTGAATCAAAAAGTGCTTGCTTTCCTCAAATTTAGTTTAATCTCAGACGTAAGGTATGCTGAACGCATACAAAGCTCTAACTTTATGAAAGAGTATATATTCCTAGTTAGTAGCTTGACTGCACTAAGTCGAGTAACATCAGTCATGACTTCTGCATCCAGCCTTTGGTAACAAAGATTTTATTTTGTGATTTTGCACTAGTGTGCTGAGGTTGTCAATCTTATAAAACATTTCTTTTTGAAAAAATTTGATAATGAAATGATAAAAGTGTAGTGTAGTGTACCTAGAAGATATATGATGTATTAAGTTTGATTGTTCTTTTTATACAACTGCAAGAAGACCTTGAAGAAACCACAAAGGCCTTACGAGAAGGAACGGTTTGATGCAATATTGAAGCTTGTAGGAGAATATGGCCTAAGCTGCAAGAGGGAGCTTTGGAGAGTGCAGTAAGATTTGAGCGTATCAGGAATGCTGCTAGAATGCTTATGACATTGGATGAGAAGGATCCACGTCGTATTTTGAAGGTGAATCTCTCTTGAGGAAAATGAACATAGATGAATAATTGGATGAAAGCCAAATCAAGCCCGATTATGTCTTGGCACTCAATGTGGAGAACTTTCTTGAGCTTCGTCTTGAAACACTTATGTTCAAGACTTACATGGCCAAGTCAATTCATCATGCCAGAGTTCGCATCAGGCAAAAAGCATATCAGAGTTGGGAGGTATGTGGTGATTGTTTCTTCTTTTATGGTGAGAATGGACTCCTAGAAGCACATTGAATTCTCTCTCACTAGTCCATTTGGTGATGGGCGTCTTGAAAGAGTGAAGCGAAAGAACCAAAAGTCTGCTTTCAAAAAGGCTGTTGATGGTGATGGTGATGAAGAGTATGAAGAATGATCAACTATCTTAGTGTTATGGTCTATTTGGCTTGTAGTGCTAGTTTATCTTATTTTTCTGCTATTTGTGGTTTATCTTTATGTAGTAGTAAATAAATATTAAACAAAATTTTCTAATCTTGGATTTTGCACTGTTTTAAGAGTTCGAATAAAAAAAAGTTTGATTGTTCTTTCTTTTAAATGAATAATGTTGTTTGAGTTTGGTAATTCTTCTATTACTATATTTGTATTGATTTCTCTTGTTATACATATGAATTAAGGTTAATTCATGGTAAATTATAATTTCCACTAAAATAGGTCTCATTTATCGGCAAATATAATTTATAAATATCGAAGCTTCACCAAAAATAGTCATTGCCACTAACTAAATACTTTTAGTGACAATTTACATGTCTTTACCCACACTCTAACTAAATACCGCTAAAGACTTTAGTGACACTGGATGCAATGGAAATAGATTAAATGCCACTAAAGGTTTTTGTGGCAATTAACATTTCCGCTAAAAGGAAACTTAAATTCCACTAAAAGTCTCTTCCGCTGTAGTAAGTCTAGTTTACAGTACAATTGAAGAAACCTTTCAAAATACTCACTTTCACTAGATTATCACAACCTCATTCATTTCTACATTCATGTCTGTGTGTACATATGTGAGAAATCCTTTCACATAAACACTTTTAGACAACACATGTTCATACTTCATTATTCATATACTTTTCATTCGTAATAAGATATTAAGGTGTATATGAGAATTATCCTTTCAATTAACACCATAAATATATCATACTTATAGTTATGCATGGAGCGTGTGTACATATTGGTCCTCATGATCACATAAGAACAACTTCATTGTTATTGAGGAAAATATCCTTCAAAAGATCATTACACATTACAATATCCCCCAAGTCATGAACAACTCACATATAGAGCATTCAGGAACTACAGACCACATACATTTCATCATAGGAGACAAGAGCACATTCAGTATGTGAATTGAAGACTCCTAACATACATAAGATAACACATTAATATAGGGATTAGATAAGTAGGGGTCATTCTACAATTGTACTTATTACAGTCAAGCATGTAGACCATAACTAACCGTATCATTATTCACATTGTACTTCAGATTATCAATACACCTTAGTCACCATTATAACATTTAGGATTTTGTAAAAAACCTTCATGGCACAACTTCATTCATACTCATAATCATCATAACCATAATTCACATTACATCTATTTCCTCAAAGCCATGATCACAACGGGTATAGATAGACAAGAAGTAAACACAACCACCATAAGTGGACCAAACCATACAACACCAATTCATATACTATAGACTAGAAGTTAGGTCAACTTACCAAATCTTCAAACCATGATCATCATAAATCAATCCTCAAAAATTTATAATCAATAGATATAGATAATAATATTTTTTAACAATACATCATAATCTAAGCTTAAGTCAATTAACATACAATCAAGATCACAAAACCCACTTCATAGGCTAAATTTAGAGTTTAGAGAAATCATGGGTTCTTCAAGGAATTACATTGAGAATCACCTTAAAAACCTTGATAAAAAATTAAATTATCATTACAGTAACATTAAAAACCTTTCGACAATGAACCCATGTTTGGATTGAAAATTGGGAATTTTGATCATCGAAACTTTTTGAGAAATCATTGATAGATTTCCTTGGTGAAAGGTTATCCAAGGATCAAGGATTACCCTACCTTAATAGAAGTAAAACCCACGAAATTTTGAGAAGAAGGATCTTGAGAATACATTTTCTAGCTTGATCTTGAGCTTGGTCTCCCATTGATTTCTAGAGAGAATCTTATTTGAGAGAGAGGAATTAGTTTGAAGAATAAATTATAATTTGGGTTTCAATGTTCTACTAATGTAAAATACCCCGAAAAATGTAAAACAACCGTCCACCCTCTAATTAGAATGTGGGGTGAATTTACCAGTTCTCTTCTAGGCTGGTCGAGACAAAAGTAGTGCTGCAGTTACCATTTTACGGACACCATTGATGGAGCGTCGACTGAACGATGACCTGTCCTGGTGATTCTTCATCTTGGTTCTCCTTCATCTGGGGGATAATCTCGCACAAATAAGTGTGGATCCATTTGGTTGAATGGGCATTGTTTGCAGTTGTTATTCAAGGCTGTCTTTGTAGCATTTGGCCAATGCTAGGGTCCTCCTCAAAGACCCTTAGGGTGGTCCTTGGGGAGTCTTACCCTTATTTTCAGCCTTAAACAGGACATTTTGATACTAGGGTATCCTCCTATCATTTTAGACCCCAAACAACACTTTAAAATAAGGCAAACATATAAATGCACACTAGCACACAAAAACGACTAGTTTCCGGACGTCTTGGTCATCCTTTGATGTTTGACCTGAAACCTCTTCAAACCCATCATTACAAGATGTGACACACCTTATTAACAAGTTATCAAATCTTCGAACATATGTGAGGCTCTAGTTTATCCAATTTCATTTTGAGGGTTGTTACACTTCTTTACCCCATTAGCTTTAAACATTTTTACTAATATTTTTGGGGTCAAATCTGATTTGGTCAATTTTAAAATCCTTAATTATGCTTAGGATTTTGAGAAGAGTTCAAGAGGAGAAAAGAAGAAAGGGCCAAGGCGTTCATTAAGATTCGTGAGATTTGTCGAGGAATTTTACAAAAGGTTGATCCATAAGAGATATATAAGTTTTCATAGTGTTGGGTTCATTCACCCATACGCCATAGGAGAGTTAGGATCTTAAAATGAGAAGATTTTTTTGGGATGTTTTGTGGAGAGGGTGCTGCGACGCACCCTAGATGTGCCAGTAGGTCTAGGGCCGGGCGCCAACAGTGTGCCAAAACCCACTCGTTGAAGTTCAGATGCGTGCGACGCCAAGGTCATTTGTATCCACTCTTTTTCTATCATTTTCTCCATCTGAGTCCTCCTAAAGAGTACCTTCACTCCCTATTGATTCCAACTACTCTAAAATACATTTGATTTTTGACCTAGGGTATCCCCTAGATTTAACAAGGCACATAGATACCTGAAAGGCTCCGTATAAACCACTTAGCATATTAAAACATAAAGTAATAGAACAATAAGAGTAAAAACACATTTCAAGTCCAAAATTTTCATAAATGAAAGTTGATGTCTAGACTTGTCTCAACATAGTCATCTATTATAATACTTGAATGAAATAGGGGCTAACCCATAATACAAAGTTTGAAAAGGAAATATAAGAAGTGAACTACAATGATATAACATTTGTCCTAGAATTATGAGGACTCTCCAACATGCTAGGAGAATGGGAAAATCCAAGCTTTAACAACAAAAATGATTACCTAGGGAATCTCACCCTACTCTTAGGAAAATGTAGGATAAGTAGGCATTGTTATAAAAATGCACCAAGAATGATAGTCATGCATAAAAACATTTAAAACATGCTTAAAGGGACATTCATTTGAATGTATTCTATTTACTAAGTTAAAACGTCATTATGAAGATAGTGGAAAATTGTAAGTCATAAGCATAGTTAATACATTGATCATCATATCATTAGAGAAATACTTCATTAATACCCTCAAAGCATACTTGTGAAATACATTAATAAGACTTGATAAATATCAATCATTCAAAGTAAAACGTCTTGAGTAACCATAGTTCATAATTCATATTATTGTTCTTATTTTTGTGGGAATATATAAGACCATATGATCTATACATGGACCCCCGATATTACCCACACCGAAAAGAGGTTGTCTTACTTGCCTCAGGTAGAATCATCATAATCTTAGATTAGGTGGATCCACTATGTAAATAACCTATGGGGGCATATAGTTTATAGGATAAGGAGATTTCTACTCGAAACTCAAACTCAACTAATGTAGGATCCCATTGGAAGCCGGACTCAACTAGTTTAAAACCTTAAATCCAATCGGTGCTAAGCATTAATTCCCATGGAATACATATTAAGTCATAACTTGATTCATTGAGATAGCTCCTTATATCACACGTGAAAATAACCTTTCATCGTCTTTATCCACATATAGTTGCAATAGGTGAGAAAGCCTTCAATCTTAGAATCATCGTATTGTGAGAAAACCTTTAAAATCATATAATATTCATGCATAGGTGTATATATGAGGATAACCTTTCAACACCATAAGAACTAGATCATAATCATAGAAACTTTACGTAAAGTGCTCTTAAAGCATATTCAAAGACTTCATAAACATGCATAATATTATAATTTTTCTTTAATGTCACTTCAAATAAACACATCTAGAATTTACTACACATAATTCAAGTAACCCAATTGCTAGAAGTATAATCTCATAATAACTTTCTTTCATCACCACACCCACATCATAAGATCATAATTTGGGAATAGGGAGATTTCATAGGTTCTTGGAAATTCAACGTAAAGATAATAATTAATCATCAATTCAATCATAATATAAAGTAATTCAAACGTTAAAATTATTTTTGAAAGGAACCCATGATTTTGGAATCAAACCCTAGCTTTTGAGGGACTTCTATCTTTGAAGTTGGAATTTTGAAGGGGTTCCATGAATGAATTCTATCCATGGATAAAGACCTTACATACCTTAGCGAGGAAACACAATGAATTTTAGTAGATAACCTTGATTCTTCCACCATAGCTCCAACTTCCTTTGTCTTCTTCCTTGAAGTTCTAGAGAGAAAATATTTGGAGAGGATGAAGTTTTGGGTTTTGGATATAATCAGGTGAGTGACTTAATTTAGTGGTCTAAAGTACTTATATACGTAGTCTAAATTAGGCTAAAATGATACCACTTAATATTTATTAAAACCGAAAAACTTAAAGTGCCCTTAAACTAAGTCCTCAAAATAGTCCCAAGTCACCACCCACGAACCTCATTGACGGACCGTGGTTGGACCCATGGCCCGTTCTGGTGAAGTATGAGTTCGATTCAGAGAACCTAATTTTAGGGCCTTTGTAACACACTATATCTTTGAGTGGAAGGTTTAGCATGAGTTGGGAGTTTCAAGTGCCACCCACACACCGTCGATGGAACCATGCCTCGTAGGCTGTGGATAGGGTCGCAAGTCCCTAGCCTGATATGACAATTTGCAGACCCCAAACCACGCCCAACCAGCACGGGTCGTGGGTTAGGCCACGCCCTGTGGTCGGGGTCTCGTGGGTGAAGTAGTAAGTTTGGTATAAATGGTTAAGTTGGGGACTAATGGAACTTTTAGGATTAATTAAGTATTAATTGATGTTGTTTATCCTATTTTAGACCATCTATATAAATACATTAGAACCTTAATTAAGTTATTCAAAATAATTAATTTCTAAACCCCTAGAGGAAACCCAATTCCCTTTAAAAAAATCCTCAATCTAGAAATAAGAAGAAAAAGAAAATGAAGAAGAAAACGAAGAAGAAGAAGAAGAAGAGGGTCAAGCTAGGTGAAGTCAAGACTCAATTGTTTCAAGGTTGTTAGGCTTTGTAATCAAGGTATGATGGTTTATTCATTCATGAATCCGTTTCATCCATGAATCCCCCATGTTTTCCCTAATTTAAGAAAATTTACCCGAGTCAATATAGGGTACCTTCTAATGGTATGGGTTATGATCCACTAGATTGGATTATGATTGTTTGTGATGGAATTTCATGTTTTAGTATGATTATACATATATTCTTTATTAACCTAAGATTCTACGGTGAAATTGATATAGTTAATTCTATGTCGTGAGGGGGGAAATTGAGGGCTTAGATGCGATCTTGTAAGATTGATGAATTACTTTATGAATTTCTTGAGATTAGAGCACATAAACATAAATTGCTTAAAATTAAAGTTTGTAGACATGAGTTGATTTGATTTGGGATTATATGATGAACCAACGTTAGTAGGGATAGAGATTGGGGGTAAATGATGAAGTATGACTAGATTGCTTAATATTGAAGCATATATATGTGAATTAAATGAAATCAAGTAGATGTACATGGATAATGAATTGTAAGCTATGATGGGAAGTATTTCTTCATGAGAGTAAGGCTTGTAGTATGAAGGTGAATAGGGCTTTGAGGGTAAAAGATAATATGATGGACGAGCAATGATATGGCTAAGAATGAAGCTTATATGTATGTTGATTTGTATATGGTATTGTTGTGGAAGGAATTTATCCAGATGCCCTATATTATGATTGTATGAGATTATGCATGTTCTTATAGAACCTATGTAAATGCCTTATGAATACTTTAAAAGTGAAGTGTTTATGATTATGATATTGAAGATGAGATGGAAGCTTTTACATAAGTTAAGTCTGGCTTCCAAATGGGATCCTTATATGCTAGTTGAGTTCGAGTTACCATGAGAATTGCCTTAAATGAATCTAAGGATAAAAGTGATCATGGATGGTGATAGTTGCTCACACATGATCTAATTTCCTTCTTAATGAATAGAGACATGCTTAAAGAAAGTATCATGTTAGTGTTTAAAAGCTTCATGTATGCACTCTGTTATCTTAAAGTAGTGGTATAATATCCTTCCATGAATAGATTGACTTGGTAAGACAAAAACAATGCATGTAAACTTGAAATAGTAGAACTCATGGATAGCCTTGGATATAGAAATCATACCTTCCAATGTTGCTTGAACTAGCATAAAAGAATGCTTGCATGATAGCTTCTTTTATGAGGCCACATCATTTCATGATAGCTAGGATTGAGCAATAGTAACCTTCATGATTATCTTGGGCTTGTATGATAGAGTGATTTCCATGATAGCTTGGTTTAGCATAAGTAAGGTGCTTTTCATTGATAGCCTTGAATTACTAATAGTAACCATTCATGAGTGATGATGTGTTGTGGACCAGTAAAGAGGTACTCTTCCATGACTAGTATAAATATGAGGGACAAGTCCCTAATCTAAGTAATATATATATGATTTAATAAGATTACTTCAAGAATTATTGTAAATATGTTATGAGATGAGGTTCAATTGTATGATGTATGCTTCGTTTGAATAGTATCTTGAAAGGCCCTTCCAATACATGTGTCACTAAAGGTGAATGTTCCCTTATCTATGAGAAATAAGTGAACAATGAAATCAATAGTATGATGGATATAAATGAGGACCTAAAGTGACTTTCTTAGAATGAGTGGGATTATGGGGGTCTTATCCATGCATTGCGACTTATGAAGTGTTTCTTTTATGTATTGCTAAATTAGATGCATTGGCTTGGCTTATGACAATGTTGATATTTCTTATGCTTATAGTCTATGTACTTTGATGATGTCTCTTATGTTTATGACTTATGTTATTGTCTCTTATGATTATAATGTCTTATGTTGACTAATGCCTTTAATATGTTTATGTTGATGATTTATGATTGTCATAATATTTAGTATATGTTTGTACTAACACATACTTTTTTGCCTACATTCTTATCAAAATGTAGGATTAGGTGATATTGACTTCCATAGTCATGTCTAGGTTCATAGTGAAAAGATTTGGTGATTCCTCATAACATCGAGGACTTAATCACTTTATGTCTTTCTTTTTATTGTAGAACTATTTTATGGGCTATGTCCCTAATACATCCATGTTTTAGATGGTTTGGTACAATGTTAAAGACTTCCATTTTATTTATGAGACTTCGATTGTATTGGAAAAATGTTTTAAATTTCCGTACTTTTCTATTATCTTATGTTGTAATATGCTATGTGATATGTTACGACTAAGGGGTACTCCTGGATTGTGACAAACTTGATAATCATAAGACAAGGTTTAGAATGATTCTAAGATGTCTCAATCACATCTAGTAGTCTTGTTCATGAATATGAAGCGTGCCACATTTATGAATAAAATACTATTGAATGTTTTGGAAACTTCACTTCTTCATTTTCTAAGTCGTGCCATAGAGTTTAACTCTATTAGGTATTCTCCTAATATAGCTCATGTGGTTTCAAGATATGACTACTACAAGGGCTAATGCTAGAAGGAATGAGGGATATAATTATAATCAATATATTCCTCCCCAAGTTCCTCTTCAAGCTCTAATTGGACTATTGATTAAGAACATAATCAATGCGGAGCATAAAATGACTTTCCAAGTGATAGCTCGAAGTCATGACGACATAAGCCATCATAGAGGGGGTAACCCTTGTAAACCCAAATGGGGGTATGGCAGCGTCAAGAGTGAGGGATGTTATAAGAATGAACCTTCGAAATTTCATGTCTCCAAAGTTGAGGAAGAATCTCAAGAGTTTATATATGAGATTTATAAGGTGGTAGAAATTATGGGAGTTACTTTGGTTGAGAAAGCAGAATTTCCCTCTTAACCAATGGAAAGAGGCTAGGCCGGAAGAAATGGGTGAGAGAGAGGTCCAAGAGCACCTTTTTAGATAGGTTTCCCCTCTGAATATAAGAGAGGTGCTTGATTTCATTAATCAAAGGCAAGGTAAAATGAGTGTCAAGGAATATGTATTAAGGTTCACCCAATTGTCTAAGCATTCCTCATCCTGGTGGTCGACTCTAGGTCAAGGATGAGTAAGTTTGTGTTGGTGTGTCCGATCAAGTAGAAAAATAATGTCATACCACCATGCTCATTAATGACATATATATTGCTCATTTTCTGACTCATGCTCAACAAATTGAGGAGGCAAAACTAAAAGGGAGAGATAAGGATATAAATAGGTTTAGAAATGATGATCATTCCTCTCATGCAAGGACTGATGGACATGGTTATTCTAAGAATCAACAAAGGTTTTTCAGACAATATTAATCCAATGTTTCTAAGTATAATAAGGATAGGGTATCTAACCCTAGACCCCAATGAATTAGTAGTGAGTCCCTATGGCTTACTTGTGCTAAATATGGCAAAATACATGAGGGTAGGTGTTTGGCAGGTAGCGAGGGTTGCTTTAGTTGTAGTGAGAGTGGACACAAGATGAAAAATTGTACAAAGATGAAGGCTAAGGGTTATAAAGTGGTATCTAGTGGTTCGGATGGGAATTCCCAAAAGAGAATATGTTTTATGCTCTTTATGCTAGGGGAGAACAAGAGCGTCCTACGAATGTTTATCCCGGTATGTGCTTCATGCTTTATTCAGATTCCAATGTTAATTGTATTTTATGCTTGATAGAATTGATATGATAAAATTTGATGTTGTCTTTAGTATGAATGAGCTGCACTATTGATATGTCAAAGACTTCAAAGAATAAGAATGGAATAAAATCCCTCAACAAATCTTCTATTGTAACCGGCAAAATCCCAAAAGCTTCTAATGTCAGAAGGAGTTAGAGGTCTAGGCCAACGCTTGACCGCATCCTTCTTCTTAGGATCTACCTCAATACCCTTGCTTGACACATATGACCAAGGAAATGTACGAACTTTAACAAAAATTCACACTTGCTGAACATAGCATAAAGTTATTGGTCCTTAAGAACTTGCAACACAATTCTTAAAAGGTCCACATGTTCATTTTCACTCCTTGAATAGATCAAAATATCAACGATAAAGACAATCACAAACATGTCTACGTATGGCCTAAACACACTATTCATCAAATCTATAAATGCTACCAGAGCGCTAGTCAACCCAAATGATATTACGATGAACTCATAATGACCACACCGGGTTCAAAAAGCCGGCTTACCAATATTAACCCCTGTCACCCTCAATTGGTGCTAACACGAATGAAGATCTATTTTGGAGAATAACTACCCCCTTGAAGTTGGTCAAACAAATCATCAATTCTTGGAAGAGGATATTTTTTGTTAATGTTCACCTTATTCAATTGATGATAATCAATGCACTTTCTAAGAGACCCATCATTCTTTCTAACAAACAACACAGAAGCACCCCATGGAGAGATACTTGTTCGGATGAAACCCTTATCCAAAAAATCTTTTAATTGATCTTTTAACTTGTTTAACCAGCCAGAGACATTCTGTAAAGAGGAATCGAGATAGGTTGCGTATCAAAAAGAAAGTCAATACCAAAATCTATTTCTTGCTTAGGATCAATACTGGATAAAGAAACGAGGAAAGCTTCTGGGAACTCATTAACCATGGGAACCGACTCAAGAGAAGGGGTTTCAAAATCTACATCCCTTACCCTAAAAACATGGTAAAATAAACCTTTTGAGATCGACTTTCCAGCTTTAAGGGTAGGACACAAATTGACCTCTAGGCATAGAATTTCCCCTTTTCACTCTAAGATAGATTCATTTGGGAATTGGAACCTAACCACCTGACTCCTACAATCAATATAGGCATAACATGCACACAACCAATCCATACCAAGAATCACATCAAAGTATAAAATTTTAAACTCTACCAAGTCAAAAAGAGTAACTCTATGGGACAAGGAAATGAGACACCTTCTGTAAACACCCTTAGCCATCATAGAATCACCAATCGGGGTATAGAGCCAAAAAGGTTCTAATAACACTTTGGGGAGCATATCAAACTTTATGTCCACATAAGATGTCACAAAGGACAAAGTAGAAGCGGGATCTAACAAGGCATATACAACAATAAGAAATACTCTTAACATATCGTTCTTCATATCCACGAAGCTCCCTTGGTCACTTAAGTTCGTAGAACATAGAATTGGTTTTGCTTGGGAGCATTGGAGTTTGAACCACTTGGATGAGTTTGCTTCTCTTATATCCCCTTAACCTTGACTATAGGGAAATCTCTCAACCTAGTGTCTAGTCTTTCCATAACCAAAGCACGCATCCGTGCCAATTAGGCACTTGCTATCATGCTTTCTTTCACACTTTGCACAAATAGGTCGAGTCACATACGATCAACTACTATTACCGCTTTGATTTACGGTTAGATAAACTATACTTGTTGATCATTGGGGGAACACAAGAGGAATCTTGATCGGGAATCCTTTGTCTAAACCTTGGTTGACCTTGTCCATCTAATCAAGCATTGGAGAAGTTCCCATGACCGGTTCTATCTCTTTTTACCTCCCTATTCTTTTCCTTGATTTTTGATTCCTCAATTTGTTGAGAATACACCATAAGACTTGACATATCCATGTCATGGAAGAGCATTTTTGTATGACCTTCTTTTTCAATCAAGTCGGACACATCTGACATAAACCTACTCATGTTAGTTCTTGAGTCCACAACCATATTTTGATAGTTGGTGAAATTTAGAGCATACTCCTTAACACTTATACATCCTTGACAAAGGTTTATGAACTCTTGTACCTTTGCCTCCCTCAACTCTAGGTAAAAGAAATCATCAAGAAATAATGATTTGAACAATTCCAATTCTATCGGTCCCGCTCGTTCATGTCTCTATCCCTTTTAGTGATCATACTTGAATCACATATTTTAGTTGGTAGGCGTTCAACTCTGCCTTTTCTTCTGAACACACCCCATAATAGCAAGTACTATATAAATTTCGTTGATGAACCTTTGATGACCATCTTCTACTTTAGGGCCATGAAATTCGGGAGGGGGGGGGGTTCATTATAGAAAAATCTCTCACTCTTGAAATAGTCAAATTGACATTAGGATTCATCGAAGCTAAAACCTGTTTATTGGTTTGAGCCTTCATAGTACATTCTCAAACAAAGGATGAACCGGAGCTTGATGTGCTTGAGGAGGAGCTCCTTGATTCACATTTTCATCCTCCATCTTTCTAGAATTAGCCCTTCGTGTATTCATATCTTGAAGACATAAGAGAAGGACTATGAGAGGGACTTTAAAGAGTTAAACATTAGATTGAAGAACTTAAGAAAAATGAAAGAAGTGGAATTTCCTAAACATCTTGTAGATTCTTATTTATAAGTGTGGTACACTTCACACTCATGAATAACACTCTACTAGACGTGGCTCATGAGACATCATTCTTGAGTATTTTAAACCTCGTGCTCTAATACAAACTTTGTCATGACCCAGGGTACCCACTAGATATAACAAGGCACATAGAACCCCGAAAGGCTCTGTGTAAGACACTTAGCATATCATAACATAAATCAATATAACAATAGAAATAAAAACACACTTCTAGTCCAATTTTTCATTAATGACAACGAAAGTCTAGACTTGTCTCAACATGGACATCTATTATAGTACTTGAATGAAATAAAGCCTAGCCCATAAAACACACTCAGAACAGGAAATACAAAAAGTGAACTATATTGAGATAATATCCGTCGTTGAATCATGAGGACTCAACAACAAGCTTAGAGAATGAGAAAATCCAAGCTTTAGCCACAATGAGGATCACCTTGAGAATCGGACCTTACACTTGGGGAAAATGTTGGAAAAGTAGGCCTTAGTACAAAATGCACTAAGTATGATAGCCATGCATAAAAACGTCGAAAACATGCAAAAAGGGACATTTCATTTGAATTAATGTTATGTACTATGGTTAACACCATTATGAAGATAGGGGATAAGCATAAGTCATAAGCTTAGTCAGTATATTTGTCATCATATCATAAGAGAAATACTTCATAAATACCCTCAAGCATACTTGTGAAATGCATGAATCAGACCCCATATGTCACGCCTCGAAGCTACCCCCAGGATGTGGACACGGTACCTAGGATCACTAGTGACCCCAAGTTAATCCTGATAGCATATTATAAACAACTAAAGTAAACTGAAGAAATAGATACTGAGGGGAAGCTAAATTGTATGAGATCTAAAATGATAGGGAAATACTCATATACTATCTGAATAAATGAAAACTGAGAGTTTAAACAATAATTGAAAAGTCAAACCATAACATTGTAGTTGAATCTAACTATGTCTAAAATATACCTCTAGACTGACTAGAAGTGCTGGGACATGCGTAACTAAATCTAGCAAAACCCTAAACTAAATAATAAAATGGAAAGATAACATGTCAACTGTCCTCAGAAAATGAGGAATCACCATCGATGCTTCTAAATTGAAGATCAAGAACGATCTATGCGTAATCTGACTGTTGAGGACCTGAACCTACATCACTATAAGATATGTGTCAATACTTTAAAGGTATTGAGCATGCAGGATCGAATAAAGCTAAACAATAACATAACTGAACAAGAAATAAAGAAATGATATAAATAGAACATGTTAAGGATACTGAAAGTATTATACATGACTAAGCTGAATACAATGACAAGTTTATAACATGTTGAGGCTGAATATAATTTGTATAAATAACGTGCTCAATGCAATAGACTTTTAATAAACTGTAGGAGCTACGAATAACCGACATAAAACCACACGAGTTAAATTTGGAGTGCCATGTATACACCTCATTGAAAGGACTCCATATACACTAAAAGAGGTATAAATGCATGCTCAGTAAAATGATGCCCATATAGGGAGTTACAACCTACGGGGCACATAGTTATAAGACATGAGGGTGACTAACCCTATTCCACTTGGTATTAAGCTTCTCCCAATTGATTAGAAAATTAACTCTTTATGACTGAAATGTTGTAATATTGGATAGGCAAAAAATACTTACATGCTAACTTAAAATACAATATTAATATGCTGATAATGAAACCTTTAAATTAGAGTCATATATAACTAGAATATCTGACATAGCATATGTAATTCTTGAACTAAAAGAATTACATTGATAGGGTTCTGAATTTATGAAAGGATCTAGGGAAAAAAAAGTTGATAACATGATTAAAAACATTAATGTAACTAATTCATAATAATCTATTGAAATTTTAGAAAAAATTGGTCTAGATAATATGAAGAATTTAAGAATCTGACTGAATTTTAGAGACCTAATGGGTGAAAGGAATATACCAGTGAAATCCCACATATTTGGTGACGAATTCTACAGAGAAATCTTTCTATTTTGGGGCAGAAACTGATAAAAACCTTCTGCGTTCTTGGTCGACTCTTTCTCCCTTTGATTTCTAATTTTTCTATGTTTTTGGTGAATGATTTTTTTAGGGTAGATCCTAGTTAAGTTATCGGCTAAAACTAACAAAAACTTCGTATTTTAGGGGTCTAACACATAAGGAAAATACCAAAATACCCCTAAGTTAAGCTATCAGGGTCATCGACAAATGGGACCGACTGATCGTGGATGGATCGATGGTCTATGCTGGTCAACCATTGGTCAGCGACTGGGGCTGGAATTTTGGGGTTTGAACTATGACCATGGAGGGTACGTCTTTGGATCGACACTTAGACAAATTTCTAGGGTTTTCTAGGGAAATGTCGTAATTAACTATCCGCAAACTAACAAGACTGGCCATGGGTCACCCTATGGTCCGTGAGCGGCAACCGTGGGTTGCCCCATAAATTCCTAAATCTGTATTTTAGTCTGTTCTAGCATACGGGGTGTAACAGGATCTCTCCCTAGGGAACATTAATCCTCCAATGAAGACTAAACTAGATGAAATGGAGGGAAATAGTTGCATCCTCTACCATTAAACAGTGGAAACTGATTTCTGACTGAACTAAGTTCCTAGAACATGCAAATATGCTGAAGATGCAAATACAAACTAAAGTAACATGATGCTAAGATTGAAACTACTCATGAATGACTAAAAAACTAAAGAGGAAATATTACCTCAAGCTGGAATGGAATCGTAAGGAAATAGGTGAGGATACTTGGCCTTCATGGGTGCTTCTGCTTCCCGAGCAGCTCCCTTTATGCACTAACTCCTCCACAAAATCTTGACTGAAGCAACTTCCCTGTTTCTCAATCTTTAAACCTGACGATAAAGGATTTCCACTGGTACCTCTTCATAAGTTAGACTATTCTTCAGAGCCTTACTTTCTAAAGGTAAAATAGATGTTGGATCACCCACACATTTCTTGAGCAATGAAATATGAAAAACCAGATGCACTGTTGCTAGTTTTGTTGGAAACTCTAACTCATAAGCCAGTTTACCAACCCTTTTCAAGATCTTATAAGGGCCTACATATCTAGGACTAAGCTTCCCTTTATATCTAATCTCATCATCCCCTTCATAGGCGACACTTTCAGGAAAACCCAATCAACTTGGAACTGTAATTCCCTTCTTGTTACATCTGCATAGGAATTCTGGCGACTCTGGGCTATCTTATGTCTATCCCTAATGATTTGTATTTTCTTCATGACATCATGAACTGAATTTGACTCTATATACGCTTCTTCACCTACTTTAAACAAACCAATTGGAGATCTACATCTACGACCATAGAATGCGTCATAAAGGGCCATCTAAGTACTGGAATAGTAACTATTATTGTCATATCCTCTAAGGTATGAATTGTATGTTCTGCCTACCCATCCGTCTGTGGATGAAATGTGGTGCTAAGATTAACCTGAATACCAATACTTTTTTTTAAAGAACTTCTAGATATGAGAGATAAACTTAGGACCTTTATCTAAGATGATAGACAAAAGAATCTCATTCAACCTAACTATCTTATTAATGTAAAACTTGGCATATTCCTCCACTGAGTCTGCATTATTAACTTCCAAAAACATGTAGACTTAGTAAATCTATCAACTATCACCCAAATAGAATCATGTTGTCTTCGAGTATGAGGTAAACTTGTAATAAAGTCCATATTCATCACTTCTATGTATGAACATTGATCTCATCATTTATACCTCATGGATTTTAATGTTCTACCTTAATTTGATGACCATTAGGGCACTTAGCCACAAAATATGCTATACCTTTTTGTACCATTCCACTAAAAGACTTCCCATAGATCGGGGTACATCTTAGTGTCACCTGGATGAAGAGAATATTTGGAATTATGGGCTTCTGGAACAATTTATTGTCTCAAATCACCCACCTTTGGAAAACACAATTGACCCTGATAGTGCCATCTTCCCCTTGGGAGAAAACCTCGACTCTGCTGATGAACTTCACCCATTAGTTGAAGCAATATTGGATCATTGTCTTGTTTTTCCTTAACCTCTGCCACTAATGAAGTTTCTGACCCATAACAACCATCTGATATGCTCATAAGGCAAACGAGCAAGCCAATGAACCTCATTTGCTAGTTTCTTTCTTTCATCCTTAACATGTGATACATGTCCCATATATAGTCTACTTAGACTACATTGACCTTACTAGAATGGTAATGCACTCTCATATCATAATCCTTGAGTAAATCAAGCCATCTTCTCAAGTGAAGATTCAATTCTTTTTGCGTGAACACATCTTTAAGGCCGTTGTGTTTTGTGAACATATCTACGTAGACACCATACAAGTAATGTCTAAATCTTAAGAAAAACACTACTGTTGCTAGTTTGACATCACGAGTTGGATAAATCTTCTCGTGCACCTTAAGTTTTCTAGAAGCATAATCTATAACCTTACCTTGATGTATTAGCACACAACCTTGGCCAACTCTTGATGCATCACAATGGATAACATAATTATCTAAACCCTCTTGTAGATTCAGAATGGGGGTTGTAGTCAACTTAGTTTTTAGTTCTGCGAAGCTTTTCTCACAATCATCTTACCTCTAAAACATAACCTTTTTATGCGTCAACTTAGTCAATGGAGAGACTATGGATCAAAATCTTTCTATGAACCTTCTATAGTAACCATCCAAACCCAATAAATTTCTGATATCAGCACGAGAGTTAGGTCTTGGCCATTGTTTCACTGCTCCAATTTTTTGAGAATCCACTTTCATTCTTTTGCTATACGTAATATTCCGAAGCAAAGCAACATATTTAAACCAAACCTTACATTTGCTTAACTTCGCGAATAATTGGTGATCCTTGGGAGTTTGTACGACAATCCTCAAATGGTTTGCATATTCTTCCTTATTCCTAGAGTAAATGAGGATATCATCAATGGAGATAATAATGATCAAGACCAAATACTGTTTGAACACTTTTTTATCAAGTCCATGAAAGCTGCAGAAGCATTGGTTAGTCTGAAAGACATGACTACAAATTCATAATGACCATACCAAGTTTTGAAGGTTGTTTTTGGAATGTCACAATCTCTCACACTGAGCTCATGATAACCGGATATATGTATCTTTGAGAAATATTTAGCACCCTGAAGTTCTTAAAACAAATCATCAGTAAGGGGATAGGATACTTATTCTTGATTGTAACTTTATTCAGGTGCCTAGAATCAATGCACATTCTGAGAGAACTATCATTTTTATTCACGAACAACACTAGTTTCTAGTGTCGATACTAAGACAGATATCTGGGGTTTTGGGGGAAAGGTTGCACGTACCCATCCATGGACAAACATCATGGGATATGGGTCACATTACAGTCCGTGCAGCAACCGTGGGTTGCACCGGGAACTTTGAAATCAGCATTTTGGTTTGTTTAAGCATACGAGGTGTTACAACATAAATCTTACCCATGCTAAGTAAAGCTCATTGAGTAACCATAATTTATAATTCATATTCCTTTTTATGTTTTTGTGGGAATAAGACTTAACCGACTTCAGACCATGTGAACTATACATGGACCCCCGGTGTTACCCACAATGAAAAGGGGTTATCCTACTTGCATAATGTAGAAACATACTCTTAGATTAGGTGAATCCACTAGCTAAATAAACTATGCACATTTTATGAAATACAAAGATTGCTACTAGAAATGGGGACTTAACTAAGGTAGAAGGTCTCCATCTCATGAGACATACTTTAGGAACCCGGACTTAACTAGTTTAGAAGGATCCCATTAGAACTCGGACTCGACTAGTGTAAAAGCTTGAATATTTCTTGCTAAGCATTAATTCTCAAGGAATACATATTATGTCATAACTTGATTCATTAAGATAACTCCTTAGATCATGCGTGAGAATAAACTTTCACCGTCAATGTCAATATATAGATTCAATAGGTAAGAAATCCTTTTAACCTTAGAATCTTCATTTTGTGAGAAAACCTTTTACATCATATAATATTCATGCATAAGTTTGTATATGAGAAAACCAATTCAACAACACAACAACTAGATTATAATCATAGGCACATCATTGTCAAAGTTCTCTTAAATCATATACAAAGACTTCATAAGCATGCATAATATCATAATTTGGCCTTTCAAGGATCAAATCTCATGTAAAATGAACGCATCTTGAATTCACAACATTAGACATTGATATGAACATAATTCAAGTAACGCAATTACTACAAGCATAATCTCATAATATCCTTCTTTCATCACAACACCCACATTAGAAGATCATAATTTGGGAATATGGATATGTAATGAGTTCTTGGGGATTTCAACATAAAAATCATTATAAATCATCAATTCAATCACAATATAAAGTAATACAAGTATTAGAATCATTTTTGAAAGGAACTTGGAATCAAACCCAAGCTTTTAGGGGAATTCTATCTTTGAAATTTTTATTTTGAAGGGGCTCCATGGATGAATTCTATCCATGGATAAATAGATAGCATACCTTATCAATGAAACCCAATAAATTTGAGTATAAAACCTTGCTCCTTGAACCCTATATCCAACTTCCTTCTTCATCTTCTTCTTCCTAGAAGTTTTAGAGAGAGAATATTTGGAGAGAATGAAGTTTTAGCAATAGTTTTGGGTTTTACAAATAATGAGGTGAATGACTTAATTTTGTGGTCTATTTACTCATATATGTGGTCTAAATTGACAACACTTAATATTAGTTAAATTTAGGAAAACCCAAACTACCCTTAAACAAACTCCTCAAATAATCCCAAGTAACCACTCATGAGATTCACTGACAGATCGTGGTTGGACCCACGACCTGTGCTAGTGAAGCGTGGGTTAGGTTTAGAGAGACTAGTTTTTGTTTCTTTACCAATGACCACTCACCCACGGGCTTGGACCAACCCACTAGGCGTAGGTTCTGTCGTGATCCACTACCTTTGGGTAGTTTCCACGATCCTCTTCAAAGACCCATAGTTGATCCTTGGGGGTCTCACCTTGACGTATTAACATAAAATCCTTTATTTTGAAGTATAGGGAATTACATCAAAGACTCTAGCCCTCACGTTAAGATCTATTTTAGCCTACAAATTTACAAATTTTTACATTTAAACATCGAAAAATCCTTCATAACACGAATCATAACCCTTGATTCACTAATTCAAATTCAAGGTAGAGTTAAGAGTAAAGTCTGGAGAATTCTTTCGAGTCATTTTGAGAAGTTGTTTAGTATTTATTTAAACATTTTTAAATACTTGAGTACTTGAGTTTAAGGATGAGGAGAGTTCAGTTTTATTTCTCACAAATAAATGTATGGGATCTAAGTATTATCAAGAGTAAATATTTTCACATTTAAAAAGCAAGAAAACATCGATTTCCAAATGAGTTCATGATGAGTTTTTGACTATAACCTTTTGAGTAATAATCTCGAAGCTTGAGTATGAGGAAATATTTTTTTAAACATATGAGATGTGTTATAATTTTTTGAGTAGTATTGAGCACCAATATGGGGACAAATTAATACAACTCAAAGTCCTCATAAATGATGTAGCCAATATGGGTAGAAAGGTTCATACTTTTAAATGATTCCTTATTGATTTTAAGCATAATTTAGTGGATCCACTTAGTCGAGGATGTCTTATACTACGATATATTATAGGACAATTCTGGCAGTGTGGGCGAGACGGTGTGTCATCACATAGCTCATAGTAATGGTTGTCAGTTAGAGAATCTACCAAATTGAGTTATTTTGTTATCTTTAGATACAAACTGAGTATTAATTGTATTTTTAAATACATCAAGTTTTTTTCTACTATTTTAAATGATTTCTTTAAACTGTGCCTTTATTTTTTTTATACTACATTGAATTGAGTAACCATAAGTTGAGGCTGGGTTGAGTAGAGATGAGATGAGTTTGGTTTCTTTTTATTAGTTCAAGTTTGTTCTTTATGTTAAGTGTTCCCTTTACATGCTCGTACATGACATGTACCGTTGCGATTTGACCTGCATCTTTCATGATGAAGATATAGGATACAAGTAACCAACATCATCAACCAGCGTTTTATTGATCTAGTTGAGTTCCATATTTGCTTGGTGAGCCTCCTTGCTTTCGGAGGATTCTCATTTAATTTTCAATTTAGTTAGAATGTCACGGGTCTTATCCCAACTTTCACCATCATAGATATATTGGCAGTAGTGGTTCATGAGTCTTTTCAATTCCGTTGTTGATGTTTGAGCTCGAGTTTCCATTTTTGGCTAGTTAAATATTCTTATACATTTTTTACTTCATTATTTTGAGACAACTGATTTAAAATTTTACATTTGAGTTCAGCTTATGTTGAGTAAGTCTTTCGCTGAGAGTTAAGCCATGCCAAGGGTTCACTTGGGTCCAACAATGATTCTTGAGTGTCGGGCACACCCAAGGTGTAGGTTCGAGGAGTGACAAACTCGGTATTAGATCATAAAGTTCAGGAGTCCTAGGGTGTCTATGAAGTCGTGTCTATAGAGTCCTAGTTATCAGTATGATGATGCGCCACATCTATAGTTAGGAGGCTGTGACGTCAGGAACTATCTTACTTTTTTCATACTCTTTTAGTGCGCTAGAGTTCAACATTATAAAGTTTCTTTCTAATTTGTGCTTTCGTATGTATTTTTGATCATGCCTCCACAAAGAGCTGTTCGAGGTAGTCCTGTTAGGATAAATGTTGATCCTCACGACCAAGGGGTTCCCAATTCACCAAAAGTGCAACCCCATGGAGAGGTCACTAATGCTGAATTTCTGGATGCTATCTAGATGTTTAGTCAAGCGGTGACCAACCAACCTAGGCAAAAGAGATGGGTTCGAGAGGATGTGGCTAATACATATTGTATCCATAAGTTCTTAAGGATGAATATTCCAGAATTCAACAGTTCAAGTGTTATTGAGTGTCACGACCAGGGAGCACCCCCTAAACGTAACCTGCGTCTTCATACTCGAAGAGGAATTAGACTAGCCCTTAGCCTTCCTCATACCATATCATAGGTCAAAACACAAAAAATTTAAAACTTTAAACATATTGAGCTATACACAGACCTCTCACATATTATATATGGAGTTTTCTTAGCCTCCTCACATATGAAGCTTACATCGGCTTCTCGTTTAGTGAACATAAACATTGCATACAAATTAGTCTAATTTTTTGCCTCACACTAAACCATCTAAAATGAATTACATCATTGAGGCATAGCCCTAATACAAATTCGTATTTCCCACATACGGCTTACAACAAATATCTTCAAGAATAGGGAATAAATGAATGTCTTTAGACAATAGCAACACTAGTACGATAGAATAAATATCACCATCCTCGAATGGGAGGACTCACCAACTACTTGGAGGTAAAGTCCAAGTCTTCTTTCAAAGTGGCCTAGAAGCTGTTAAATGGCCGGAACCTACAATGTTGGGGGAAAGAGGGAATAAATATGGGTTAGCACAAACCACATGTACTAAGTATGGTTCCTATGCATATAATCATCAACGCATGAGAAAATACATAATTTAGTCAAAACCATGCATCATGTCAAATAACTCAACATGAACATACAAGGAACATCATAAGTCAACCCAACATGATATTAACCCAACATATAAGCACCCCAAATCAATACTTGTGCAATGACCAAAATAGAACCCCATAACCCTATCCAAACCTAAATATCACATTAAGTAACTTGCTACATGCATATAACATAATCTTACGCTTTATCATAACATGATTGACCCATAAGTTCATATAAAGCTTGACATACATAACAAGAAATCAACTTAATCATAAGAGAACACCATTAAAACCATCCATTAGGATCCCACATGTGCAATCAGTAAGAGAAGTCCCATACCCTCCCTCACCCTATGTACTAACCTTTAATACTAGATCTAATAATAGTTCATATACTTGACTTGTTCGTTTACCTTTTACATCATGGAAAGAAGTGCAATAACCAACCTGAGACGATGTAAGCTACATGGAAATCCAGTGTTCTACTCCCACACTGAGAAGAGAGGGTTAACACTTTCCTGAGGCGCAACATTTCATACATAACTATCTAGGTAGATCCACTAAGCTATAGTCTTTTGTGGGCACATAGTTAAGGGTCAAGGAGATGCTATTAGAAACTTTGACTTTCTAAACGTGGAGGTTTCCATCTCAGGATACAATACATATCTTGGGAATCCGGACTTCATAACGTGAAGAAACCCATTTGGGAGGCCGGATTTACTAAACGAGAGACCTCCATCTCATTTACATGCCCTTTCGGTTCTAAGCATGTATTCCATGTAGTAATCATCACACTCATCATACAAGATCACATTAGTCTTCTAGACCCCTATGTGAACATCTCATCATAATAGGTCATAGTTATTCATATGTGAGAACTGCCCTTTCACTTTTAGAAACCCATACAAGTGAGTAAACCTTTCACTCAGCAATTTATTATGATCATGAGAAACTACCTTCAATCATATAACAATCATACCATAACATACTTGCATACTTCACAACCAATTTAATAGTCTAGGGTTAAGAATGAGGGACACTTTTTTATCAACATCACAACCACACATTAGACATAGAAGCATTACAATCAAAGTAACTCACACTTCAATTCAAGAAGAATTAATCTTTATACCTTCTTTCCCTTTCATTGAATTCAAACTTCAATTAATAAAGAATACATGACCAAAGCATAAACAAGGTAAATTCAAGAATTAATACATAGAAAATACTATTATACATATTCATATAGTCATCATCTTATACAATTACCATAGAACTTCGGCATAATGAGTGTAGGGAAGAACAATGGTTCAAAGGGAAAATCTTGAGTAATTACCAACAATTGACTATCAATACTTAGTTAAAAAATGATAAAAGACTATAATTTATCATTATTGAATAAAATTTTGTTATTAAAAGAGAAACTATGTCTAGATTGAAACCCGAGTTTTGGGGAAGATGAACATCATCTTTGGAAGGGCCTCTTGGGGAAAGGGATCTCAAGAATGAAAGAAACCATACATTAGGGATGATCTTGACACATATTTGAGATGAAGTATTTGGTTAATCCATCCTTGACTTGGAGCTCTAGTGCTCCTTCAATGGAGGTTTGAGTTTGGGAAGAGAGAAGCTAGAGAGAAGTTAGAGTGATGTGGGTTTGTGGAAATAATGGGGTTTTAGGTTAGTTTAATGAGGGTTAGGTCTTATATAGTCCCTAACTGACTTAATTAGTCCCTTTATTAATTAACTAATTTTACTAACCTTGACCGAAACTTGGCAGTGAACCAAGTCCTCAGTTGATGACTCCATGTCGACGAGGCGTCAATACAACCACAAACAATCCTGGTCATCCGTGGTTTGGATTAGAGACTTAGTTTTTGATAAAAATTTTAAAATAATCTTAGTCTTGGCAAATGACCATCATCGACATCCCATTGACCCATCGACGACTAATTTATTGTCTAGTCGTTTGGCTACTGTCAAATTCACAGTTTGTGTCTAAATATAGGGTCTTGTGGTCCTTATGGAGTCGTACATAGATTTTTCTACCCTAAACACACTCTAATACATGTTTAGTAACTTTTTACGAAATTTCACTAAATTTCTTAAACCCATTCAAACATGCCAAGGCACACCAAAACACTTCTCACAATTCTCCGGACGTTGTGGTCATTTCTTAACATTTTGATTCTAACACTTCTTACTTAGTTTCAATACAGTAATTTATGCTTAGAAATAGTTTTTTGAGTTTTAGTTCATGAAGTGAGGCTCTAGAACAATTCATAGACTTTCGGGATGTTACATTAAGGATCCAAAAACTTTGTGGAAAAGTTGTAGAAAGTGTTTGATGTGATGCATGTTGCAGATATTGAGCATGTGAAAGTAGTTGCATACCATTTGAAGGCTATTTGTAGAGTCTGGTATGACCAATGAAATAAGAATAGAGTTGAGGGTGCACCAATTGTGAACTGGGATGCGTTCAAAAAGCCCTTGGTGGGGTGTTTCTTTCCCTGTCAACTAAGAGAGGGCAAGGTAAGATAATTCCTCACTCTTAAACAGGAATCGATGAGTGTCTATGAGTAGATTATCAAATTTACTCAACTTTCCCATTATCCTCTGGTGATGGTTGCTTACATACGAAGCAGGATGAGTATTTGTTTCTGGGTTGTCTCGTCTATCAAGAAAAAGGGTAAGACTGCGATGTTGATAGGGGACATGGACATAGCAAGGTTGATGGTCCATGTGCAACAGGTTGAGAAAGATAAGTTAAGGGAAAGAAAAGATTTCCAAAAACATGGCTACGATAACATGTAATGAGTTCGGCCAGAAGAAGAGTAATGTAAGCCGACCATTCTTTCAACAAAAGCCAAATTGACTTGCCCTATCATCTTGTAGTGCACTTGCACCATAAAAAAAGAAGAAAAAACAAAGATGAGTTTAAAAATTAGAATTTGCAGGACTTTAGAGTTAAACCTGCACAATCTCAAGGTAGTGTAGAACAAGGAAGTAATTGGACTTTAGAGTTAGACCTGCACAGTTAAGTGTTGTAGGAATCACATAAGAGCGCATCGTGATCACTCCACTGGTTTCTTCAAGTGTTGTCATGTAGGTTACTTTACAACAGAGTTCCCTAAGAACATGCATGGTAGTGGTGATGGGGGCAATATAGCTCAATCTTCTTCAGTGTCTCCACCAGATAGAGCTGCACCTGAAGGAAATACTTTAGGGACATGCGGAAAGGCAAACCATTTGTATGCTATCACCAGTCGCCAAGAGCAAGAGAATTCACATGATGTGGTCACTGTATGATCAATGACTTTACTTTTGATGAATATGAATTGCTTTATCTAGGTGCCAGTCTATCTTTTGTGACTCCATATATTTCTTTGAGGTTCGATATTATTCCCGATCAACTTCTTGAGCCCTTCAGCGTTTCCAAACCTGTTGGTGAGTCTATTCCAGATAAGAGAGTTTATCATTATTGTACCATTTCTATTAATCACAAGGACATAATGGATGACTTAGTCGCGTTAGATATGGTACACTTTGATGTTATTTTAGGTATGTATTGGATTCATGTCTATTATGCCTCAGTTGATTGCATAACTCGAGTTGTAAAGTTTTAGTTTTTTAAAAGTCCAACAGTCCCTAAGGGTCATTTTATTTTGTGTCTTAAGCAAAGGAAGTTAGTTTCAAAGGGTTGCATCTATCACTTGGTCAAAGTTAATGACTCTAGTGTTGAGAACCACCTATTTAGTTAGTTTATGTTCTGAGCAATTTTCCAGAGGTCTTTTCAAATGATCTTTGATGAGTCCCTCCTGAGAGAGAAATAGACATTGGTATAGATATTCTCCCTGATACTTGACCTATCTCTATTCTTCTATATATAACGATTGTACATTATTTGAACACCATCTTGAACACACCCCAAGCAAAGTTCTTCATCATTGCCTCAGAGTCAACAACCATTGTCGAAGCACATTTAGATAATTGAGTGAACTTCAAAGATTACTCCTTCACACTCATGTTACCTTTCCTAAAATTGATATGTTTTTACACCTTTTCCTCCTCTTCTCAATGGGAAAGAACTAATGAAAAAACACCATTTTGAACTTATCCCAATCCAAGGGACCTGCATCAATAACATTCTCCTCCTTCATTAAGTAAAACACACGTAATAAACTTTCTTTAAATTGATAATCATCCAAGTTCACCTTTTTTGTTGGAGTCACGAATGAGTACACAATTCGGACTCATTTAGGGATATATTTTTTTATAGATTTATTATCCTAAAATTCTTATGTTATCTGTAAAGCTGGTAAAATAACTTGAGTTTCAAGTGTTTAGACTTGGAGAAAAAGGCATGGACAAAATCAAGCAAAAAGGAACAAAGACAACAAAAAAAATAAAGAAATAAAGGCCCGAGGATCGCAGAACCCGTTTGGAATGTCACCAAAAGGTATCAACCTTGCCTTTTCTTCCAGTGAGCCGAGCCTCAAAGAAAAGGATCACATCTGCGGTAAAGAGGACCAGTCAGAGTGTCACCGAGAAGTTCTACAGAGAAGTACTATATCACCAGTGATCCAAAACACGAAGATGTTGTAGGCTAATACAAGATAACGATAACTATACCCAAGGCAGATAAATGATTTGATTGTTGATCCCGACTTACTGCTCCTAGTGGTCCTTCGCAGTACAACTTTTTAAAACTATAAATACTCATTAATATTTTTAGCTTAGTATCGAATTTTGTAGTTTTGAACAATACCTTTTAGACTTAACTTCTATTTGAGTTTTTGAGAGCTTTTGGGAAACTTTTCTCTTGAACCTTGGAGGATTGAAGGTTCTCACCTTGAAGAATTTTGAAGTGGGTCTTGGAAATTCTTCATCCTAGACTTGATTGTAGAGAAAATAAATCATACTAATTGATGTTATTTTGATTAGTACCATTTTCTTCCTTTCCTCATGTTTAGCTAAAACCCCAATTCTTGGAGTATGATTTTTTGATTATGAGTTTAATCCATTATTCGGTGTTTAAATCCATTTTTTGGTGTTGCTTATTGTTAGTACATTCTATGTTTAAATTTGATTTCACTTAGAATTTGTGTTTGAACTAAATAGGTCATCATGGGTTCAGCTCGAGAGAGTGAATCCTAGTCCCTTTCCCAAACTTTCAGCTCAAGAGAGTGATTGGGCTAAGGCGGACACTATACTTAAAGGTTGCAACTAGATGTTCGGGAGAAATTGAGTTGATTCGGGGTAAGTTGCTCGAGAGATAATTTAACCCCACAAACTCTAGCCAAGTTACATATATTCATCGATGTACTACCAATAGAAACTACCCTTCGGTGTCTTTTATCTCATATTCTGATCACATCCCAAGAATCCCATTTACCCATTACTCTCTCTTATTGTTTATACTAATTTTAGTTGTAAATTTGATTATAAAACCCCCCACTATTAATTGACCTTTTTGTCACCCTTCTAATTTACTATGTTTCTATTTGGTAGCTTCTTGTAGCTACGACTAGCATGATTTCACTTGTGCTTGGCTGAATTATTCTTAGTACCACTCCTTGTGGGAACGATCCCAACCCTTGGTTGAAATCGTTGACGTTAAATATTGAATGAAGTGTCTTTGATGACCTTGATCAGTCATTCCCATGATATCCACAATCTTTTGTATCCCTTCAACAAACTCCTACGGATCTTCCTCCACTTTGGAGTCATGACATTCTGTTCATCTTCATAAATTATCTTATCCCTGTTGTTGTCATACCAACATTTGGATTCATGGATCTACAACCTTCCTATAAATTATACCATCATGACTTGAGCCAACACTTGAAATGTGGCCTTAAACTTAGAATGTTAGACTTGCTTGGCCAAAAGATCAACCGGATTTTGTGGACATTTGTGTTCCATATTTGCATTCCTTCTCATCAAAGATAATAGGAGGTATGTTCTCAAAATGCATAGAACACGAATTAGAAGGAAACCTTGTACTGTTCAAATCTATCCCACAGTTGAGGAGTACAAAATAAGTGAGTATTTTTTAACACCTGGTAGTCTCTTATTAATAAATGTAGGGCGATTTACACTCATGAACTTTACTCTACTAAACGCGCTTGTCAGACACTTAGGACTCTTTAAAATCTAGCTCTGATATCAAGTTTGTTACAACCCAGGGTATACCCTAGATGTGACATGGTGAATAGAGTCTTGAGAGATTCTAATTAGGCAACTTGATACACAATACTAAGAATCGAAATAAAGAAAGATAATAGTCTCAATCAACCTCATTTATTCAAACACAGTACAATTCATAAGCTGAAACATCTAATGTCTGATATAAGCCTCTATCATCATAGTAAGTTTCTAGCATAAACCCTAGATTATTAAATAGTTTGAAAATAAAATGACATGAAATTTAAAACATCATAAGTTCTATTACCCTTAAATCATGAAAACACACCAAAGCAACTCAATATCAGAGAAATACAACTAGCCACAGTCGAATGGAGGTGTGTCGACCCCATATTATAAGAAAATATAGGCACACAAAAATAGTATATGTCAGTATGTGGAATGTATTGAGTACGAGAGAGTGCATAAAAATGGATATGAACATGATACATAGAAAAAATATGATAGTGCATGACAGAGTATAAGATACCAAAACATAATAAGGTAAAATTATAAGACATAAGACATGGTCAGTGCAAATCTTCAAGGAAAAATGAACATAATAATTTTTAGGATAGGTTATTGATAACTGACATAAACTATGTAAATTAAAACATGATATTTAGTGTCTTTCCCACACCAAAAAGAGATGTCCTACTTTTTCAAGGTAAGGACTATGACCTTCTAACTTAGTTATATCCACTAGAAATGTCTTTTAAAGACCAATTCTATGGGGGAACGTAGTTATGGACACAAAGATTGCTACTAAAGACTAAATCATCTACTAACAGTAAAGCCACCATCTCAAAGTCCTCTAGGTTCTAAGTAAACTCCCAATGGAAATAATAATAAT
Source organism: Solanum chmielewskii (assembly GCA_027704785.1). Lineage (NCBI taxonomy): Eukaryota > Viridiplantae > Streptophyta > Magnoliopsida > Solanales > Solanaceae > Solanum > Solanum chmielewskii. Next base: position 38,140,169 of record JAKWIX010000320.1, read on the forward strand.
TATATTAAAATCATAATTCTTGGAAAGATAATAATATAGTAATATCATTCCAATCCAAACTTCATAAAATACAATACCTCCTTTCGAAATCATGATTCCACAACAAGTTCATAAGACCCTTGTCAAAAGTATCAAACAACATGGTTCCCTTTCACATACAAAATACTTGAAATAAGAAGATTACCATTAATAAACATATGAATACTTGTTTAAAATTACTTGTTTAAAACGTTCTTTCTTCATAAATTCCTCAATTTCATGATTCATGCATAATCCCAAAACATAGTTCTTATTCATATATAGGCATAATGCATGAGCATAAATGAAATTCATTGAAAACATAGAATCTAGATAGAATGAATCTTAATAAGATAAAATGCAGTGAATTGAATCATAAACAATTAAACCCATGAAGAATTGCGTGAAATTTATGGAAGAAAAATGGAGAAATCATGGGACTTAATGGATGAAAGAATCCATTGATGAAGCTCTTCATATCTTGGGTAAATAATGTCGTAAGAATTACAAGAGGAAGAGACCTTGAAGATTGAGACAGTAGTATTTTCCTTCAGAGCTTGAGCGAGAATTTCCAGAAGAAGATTTTTTTAGGATTTTGGGGTTTCGACTGAATGGGAGGGAATGGGTAATTGTGAAGAGTAAAAAACAGTTATAGAGATATTTATAGGGTCAAAGTGACATAGTTTAGGGGTTAAATGGGTTGAAAAAATCCAAAACACCTTTACTTATAAATTGTAGAATTAACTTTAATCACCAACCGACAATTCATATACTTCTATGAATGGTACTGGTCATTTCTAGAACAAAATAATGGATCCAAAAATCCTTTCAATTTCCATGATTCACTTATACAGGCCATAGGACTTTCTTCAGCCCATATACATTTCTCATAGAACCCCTTTTCTAAAATATTTCACTGAATTTGGAAACCTTCTATAGACCCCTTCCTATGGGTCGTATGAATTTCTATGGACCATTCTGGTGGTCCATAGGAAAAGTCAGAAACTAAATTTTCATGAATTTTCAAGAACCTTTCTGCGACTACCTTGTATGGTTCGTAGGCAGGCTTCGTAAAACTTGCAACAGTACAAAAAATGCAACTTCTCATTTCCAACACAACTTACCTTTTTGTAAGGTGTTACAAAACTATAAATAAGAGTACACCTTGATAGATTATGTATCTAACAGAGGGTTCATTATACATGGTACACCTTCTATTTACATATTATCATACAATTTTTTGCTAACGTGAAGGAAGAACTAGCATATTGTGATTGATTTCCCGTGAGGGACCTACTGATATGAATATTTAACTCCTTTATGTTATTGGTCATTTATTAAAGTAGAAGGCCAAAGTGATAACATGATTATTCTTGCAATACTTCCAAATATAAAAGTTGATATGAAAGTGTTTAAGTGATTTTATTACTAAATGGTTAAGTAGATTTTGTTTACATGTGACAAACAAGATTGATGATTGTTTGTGTTTCCAAAAAAAGTATTTATTTCATGATTTTTATCATCATACTATCATATTTTCTCACTTATCCCAAATTAAAACGGTTGTGGTTAAGTGTTATTACTTACTAAGATAGGGTCTTACTCCTAGCTAAACACATGTGACATTGGCTGGGAGATATGATTAATTAGAGCTAGAAAGTTTACAATCTGTGCTCTACCCCACACTTGTTTGTGCAAGCAACAAGCTTCTCTCTTTTTTTACGGGCCTTTTCTTTTACAAATCTTCGAATCGCTCCATTTTTCATTTCTCTTAGTGAAGTCATGATTATTTATTTATATTCTAGTCATGTGACTAGTTTAAACTTCTTTACATATTTAGAATTGAATTTGTATTATTGTGTGGCGGTTAAGTTTTTGATGGTAGGGATGTACATTCGATTATTCGATTCGAGTTTGGTTTTTGGTTCTTGTACCACGTGTACCGAACACTCAACTTAATTATTCTGGTTTGGTTTTAATTATTTTTCTTTGGTTTATGTTATTTCAATTTGGTTTTTGTTTGTTCGGTTTTTGGCTATGGATTTGCTTAGTGGTCATTTTAAAATTTAGAATTTTACAAAGTATTTTTAATTTTTTTGTTTAATGGGCTAAAAATAAGTGGTCCTCATAGTGTTATGTATATGTTTGTGATTTTTTTAGCTTAGCCTCATTGGTACACTTTCTATTTTAAGTTCTCAACAGAAACCATATTGATTGAAAATATTACCATTATTACACTCTCATGCCTTTTTTAAAACTCTTTTTACTTATTAAAAAAAATTATAAAAAGTGGTCATTATAGAGAAGATTCAAAAAGTCCATGTTAACTTTAAACCAGACCAATATTCTTGAACAAAGTCACTTATAAGTCTTGTGTACCTGCTACTGCAAATGATCATTATTTAGTACAATTTCACCTTAAAAAAGCAACACCTCCTCAGAGGATGCAACACAAGAGCTGCATAAAAAAGAAACAATGCTAATGTCTCTTAGATTGATTAAATTAGTAGTACATCTAGCCAACTATACTAGGCTAGCAAGTAAAAATAAATCTAAAAAGGCACTAACAAACAACAATTTAAAAAGTAATAAAACATCACTATACATTACAAATTCAATGATAAGTTGATCGTGCTATTATCCAACAACATAATGACTATATAGCAGGTAAAAGTAATGCACCAATGTAGTTTATTTTATGAACCACTTTCAAGTTTAAGTGTCAACAATAACAAACGACAATAATGAGCAACAAATAATGTAGCTTCTTGTTTTCTTCCATGAGATCACTTTCAAATGCCAATAATAACAAATAACAATAATGAGAAAAATGTAGTTTCTTGACTCTCCTCCATGAGACTACTTTCAAGTCTCAAGTGGCAATACAAACACTAATAAAATGTAGTACTTTACGTCTTTCATCATTATCTTGACTCTTGGATCTTTTTAGATAAAATCAAATATTAGAATAAAACTTTTAAGATTATAAACATGATATAATTACATAAATGATGTATTGAACTCAACGCTATTAAATACTTGAACTTGCAAACATAGATCAATAATGCCAGAGTTTCTTCCACTATTTGTCATCTCTATAAATAAGAAAATCAAATATGTCATACAACACAATAAGTATTTTATTTTTTTCTAAAAACAAATAAAAAATAAAAAGTCTTACCAAGTTCAATTTTTTCAAGAAACTCCAAACATTCTTCAACACAAATAGACTTTTTTCTTGTTTAAGCCAATCTTGGACACAAATAAGGTATTTCCCATATTTGGGAGTCCAAAAACTTCTAAGGGGATAAAGAATTTGAGCATCGGTGCTAAATTCACATTCTGTTACCACACTCAACATAGGAATATCTAATACATCTCGAGCCAACTTTGAAAGTATAGGAAATCTAGGAGAATTTCCACCAAATTAATTATAAAATCCTAAGATTCAGGCTCTTGGTCTTCAAGAAGATATTTACCAACTCAGATTTAAGATTATATCACCCCATATTCTACGTATATTATTTTTATCTATATGAAGTTTGATAAATTGCATTATGGACTCTATTTTCTATGTGACTAGTGACAATTGAATAGGTTTAAAGTGAATTATCCGTATATTTTGATGCGACCCAATTAGGTTAACGTCGATAGTAAGTATTCAAAATTGATATCATACGGTGGTATTTGAGTCTAAAATTAAAGTGACATGATGTATGTAAGTTTTAAATTAAGTTAAAGGTATAAAGTTCTAGAAATGAAATAAAATATTGAGGTGTTTGCTTGACTTAACTAAGCTAGTAGGTGACAAATAGGTGCATCACCTACTACTTTGACTTATTGACAGCCTAAATGACCAAGTAGGTGCATCACCTACTTTGACTTATTGACCAACCCAAATGACACAGTAAGTGCATCACCTACTTTGACTTATTGACAAGACCAAAGGACCATGTAGGTGAATAAACTACTAAGACTCTTTTGACCATGTGTGATGAACGGGTTCCATCGTTATAGAAATGCTAACGAGGAAAAAGTGGGTCCAGAAAAACTTTTTTATAGTGATAGGATATTTCCAACCTTGTCCAGGTTTAGAAAAAATCTGAGTCATTAAGGTGTAGAGAATTCTAGTAGTAATCTGGTGGATTAAATATGAATTTGATTATATAATCGGTTAGATAACTTGTTAAGAAATATGTATGATTTACGAAATTAAATTTGGATAAGTACATCTCCAACAATCGATCTTAGTGTTAAGGGTATTTTTGAGTGTAATGGGTTAAGAATATGTTGTCAAAAGGGGGAATTGAAATTCTCTAAAAAGATCACAGCCTCAATTTGTGCTGCTGCAGCGACGTCGCTAGAGCGGGATCGGCGTTGCTGTAGCAGACGAGACGGGAATGAAAAGTTGTAGATTTTGGGATCTTTCGATGAGGCTCACCGGTCTAAAAGATGTTGATGCAGCGGGATTAGTGCCATTATAGCAACGCCTCTACAGTAGGATGGATGTCGTTGTAGCGGAAAAATCGTGAATAAAACTATTAATAAAACCCCTACACAACCTAATTTTGTACTTTTCAACTTTTAGAGCTAAAGAATGAATCCTGGTCTATTCTTACTCATTTTCCATCATTCTTGAACCTAAAACTAAGATTTTCACTCCCCAAATTCACTTTTTGATTCGTAGAACATAATAGAATGGGTCAATATTGATGGGGAAAGGGTTTTTGATAGATTATATGGCATAATTAACCCTAATTGGACTAGTTGGGTTCATGGGTATGATATATGGTTCATAGAATTGTTAGTAATCCGAGTAATTAGAGATTATTTGTTGATTCCGTATTATTGCGATTGTTTGTAGACCAAGAACAAACGAAACAAATTTGAAAAGGGAAGATCAAGTTATTTAAAGTTTCATGCTTGTTTCAAGGTAGGTGATGGTTGTGATTTCATGTGTGTGATGTATGCATGTTCTTATTTCTATATGATACTTATATGTTTATGAATGTGATAATATTTATCACTTCATTGTAAATGAGATAGATGAAGAATATATCCGTGAAATCATGAATTAAATGTATGATCTTAATGGTGTACTTGTGATTGTGATTGTGCTGTGTGATAAGGATCAGACTTCCACGTTTTGGCAAGCTAACTTGGATCGGTTTGCCACGTTCCAACATAAATATTGGATCGGGTTTCCATGTTTCGACACAACTATGGGAGCTAACTGGGGTTAGGTACCACATCGGTTCACTAACAGTTTTGATTTGGGTTCCGTGGGAGAACCAATAATGTGTTAAACATGTGAAATTTGTTGTCGAATTGTCATGTTGACAATTTTATTTATGCTGATATATATGCATCTGATATTATTATTGTTCGGCTTGTTATATATTGCACTAGTGGGATATCCGTGTGATCCTACCAGTACACGATGGTTGTATACTAATTCTGCACTTTCTTTTAGTTTTTGTAAGTACAGGGTCTCTTCAAGCGGCTATTGACAGAGCTCACTTAAGAGATTAGAGATTATTACATCAATTTCAAGGGTGAGCTTCTTCATCCGAGCTTCCTTAGAAGTTATCTTTCATCTTTGTCCACCAATTTCAGGCTTAGACCTTTAAATTTTGTTAGTTGAATAGTTTGTTAGTATTTTCTTTCTTAGAATTAGTTATCATTAGAAATTTTGGTACATTGACTTTCAGATTCTAGGTTTATCTTCCGGAATACTTTAGTTGTTAGATCTTTGTTAAGTAATGAACTTGCTTTTATTTATTTGACTTGCTTTCGTAACTTAAATGTCTTGGTTTTAGAATAATTGCTTTAGTTGGATAATCGTAGTAGTTCTCCAACCGGCTTGAAAGTGTGGGTGCCAATCACGACAATTTTGGGTCGTGAAAAAGTTGATATCAAAGCATAGGTTCATTGATCTTGATGTATCGAAATGATTTTGATAAAGCCCTGTGGAATGGTACAGGGACGCCTTTAATTTTCTTTGATAAAGCCCTGTGGAATGGTACATGGACGCCTTTAATGGACTTTAGGAAATCTCCATTTTTCTCTTTTCTCTGTCGTGCTACAACTTGATTTCAATTGGTATATGTCAATTCAAATTGGTATCTAACTTCTTTAACTCTTCTATTCACAAATGGTTAATACTAGGTATAATGGCATTAGGACCGTAATTGTCGTCAATGCTCTAGTTGAGAAAACAGCAGGGAGATGTTGTGGTCGAGGCAGAGGTAGAGGAAGAGCTAGGGTAAGAGGTTGCGGGAGAGTGGCGTCTATTGTAAATGAGGTGTCGATTGATAATGTCTCGATGAATGAGCACCCTCTACCATATAATGAAGAGATATAAGAAGATGTTGAGATTGAGGATGTTGAGGAGTTTGAATTAGAGGAAAGAGTGTAGGATGAAAGGACAATGTTCTTCCAATTGATCCGGTTTTAGATCAATAGATCATGTCATTCTTGAAAGGGTTGGATGTTCTGGGAATGCATCAACCCACTCAGGCCCTACTAACCCTCCAGTAACTAGGAATGCGCCCTAGAGAGGTAAAATGGGAGGTAACGATGCTTGCTTTCGTCCCTTGTTGTGTTTTGTGATATCTGTTAATGATTATGATATGTTGACCATGTTTCTTAAGCTCAAGCCTTTAGTATTTCTTATTTCTGAGACTGAAGATGCTTATGAGTTCATATTGTTCACCAACTGAACGCTTAGCCTCGTTCAAGGGTGGCTGCTTTTAGGCAAACCTCCGGGTTGATTTCATGTACTTTCAACTTCAAGGTGAGGCCAAACACTGGTCGAGATCTTACATGGAATGCGGATCTTCTACATTACCTCCACTTACTTGGAACCAATTCCATGTCTTGTTTCTAGAGATGTATGTACCTAGGACCATGAGAGACTGCAAAAAGGATGAGTTTATCGCTTTGGAGAAGATGGTATGTCTATGAATACTTATGAGGCCAAGTTTCACGCTTTATCAGATACGCTACACAATTGGTTACTACTAAGGACGAGAAGATCCGGTTATTTATTATATGTTTGAATTTTGAGTTGCAAGTTTTATCTGTCCACGTGACTTTATCCAGGAAATAATCTCAATAACGAAACATATTATGTTAAAAAAAAGTGGAGGGGGTGAGGCGAGACTGTCAAGCCAAGGCATTGTCTAAAAGGGCGAAGAATTCTTGAAATTTAAATGGCTCGTAGGTTAGAGGATTCAATCACCAACGCTCGAGTCCAAACCAATTCAGTACGCCATGCCCGCCCCTACAAGTAACTATTTGGGGACTTCATATAATAATTTTAAGGATAGTTAGAGCATGGTGCATATGGCGAGCAACAGATTCTTCGACGATCGCACTTGGTTTAATTGTGGGGAACTTGGATACATAAGGAGATATTTTCCATACCCGCGTGTGTTCAAGTTTGGACAATAGCCTTCTCGAGCAATAGTACTCGCGGGAAATGGCAATAGTGGTAGAGAACATCCACAAGGTGGCAAGGAGGAAACTAACGAGTTCGTGGAGGTAGATGAATATGTAATGGAGGTAGATGTAATATGCAACCACGGAGGAAGGTAGCTCTTGTTGATGATAAAGCTCAGTATTATGTTTTTCTGGGAAAGAAGGAGGCGCAGGCATCTGATGCTGTGATCAGAGTACTATTCTTGTTAGTAACTGGATGGCTAATGTAGTACTCGATCCAGTTTAAACTTATTCGTATGTGTATATGAGATTTGCCTCTGATTTTGAGATGTTATGCGATGTCCTTGATGCCCCTATTCATGTTTGTATCCCCGTTGGAGAGTCAATTGTAGTCACCCACGTCTATCATGCTTTCCCTATTTCGTTCATAGGATTTCAAACATTGGTTGATTTTCATATTATCTTAGGCATACTCAGTTGTTCTTAATTGTCATACTAAGTCTGTGACTCTAGAAATTCTGGGAAGTGAAATATTAGAGTAGGAAAGGGTGTAGAAGACTAAGCAAGCCAAGATAATATCATCTATCAAGGCTAGTAAAGTAAGGAGCATGGTTATTTAGCTTATTTGGGTCATGTTAGTGATGTTGAGATTGAGGCTTTATCCATTGGGTTTATTCCCGTGGCGTCTGATTTTCGCAAAGTATTCCCCAATTACTTGTCCGGCATGTCTCCGGATAGAGACATAGATTTTTGTATTGACTTAGAGCCTGGTACTTGTCCCATTTCAATTGCTCCGTATTGCACGGCCTCACAGAGTTCAGAGAGCTTAAGCCTCAAATACAAGAGCTCCTTAAAAGATATTTATACATATGAGTGTTTCCCCATGGTGTTCTCTAGTTTTATTTGTCAATTAGAAGGATGGTAGCATTAGGATTTGTATAGACTACCAACAATTGAATAGTCACTATTCTGAATAGGTACCTGTTGCCTAGAATAGATGATCTCTTTGGTCAAATGTAAAGTGTAATGATCTTCTCTAAGATTGATTTAAGATCCGGGTATTATCAATTAAAAATTAGACCATAAGATATACCCAAGACGACATTTAGGACTCATTACAGGCATTATGAATTTTCAGTGATGTCATCGGGGTTGATTAATGCGCCTTCGGCCTTTATGAGCTTGATGAATGGGGTGTTCAAGCCATTTCTTGATTCCTTTGTGACAGTCTTCATTAATTTTGGTTTGTTCGAGAAGGGAAGAGAGCATGCTAGACATCTCCGTGCTATTTTGAATGTTCTTGGGAAGCAAAATTTATATGCAAAATTAACCAACTGTAAATTTTGGTTGAGATGGGTTGCGTTTTGGGGGCATGTAGTGTCAAAAGAAGGGGTAAGAGTAGATCCACAAAATATTGAAGAGATTAAGAATTGGGTACGACCTAGTACAGTTACAAAAAATAGGAGTTTCATGGGACTCTGTAGTTATTATTGTTATTTTGTAAAGAATTTTGCCTCAATTGCTACTCAATTGACCAATATGATTAAAAAAGACTTACCATTTAAATGGACTGAGAAATGCGAGGAGAGCTTCCAAAATCTCAAGACCCTTTTGACCACCGCGCCAATCCTAGCATTATCTGTTGAGGGTAAGGATTTCATTGTTTATTGTCATGCTTCACATTCTGGTGTGGGTGCGGTGTTGATGTTGGATAAGAATGTCATGGCTTATTCCTTGTGTAAATTGAAGGTGAATGATAAGAATTATACCACTCAATACTTGGAGTAAACGCGGTGGTATTTGCTCTCAATATATGGCAACATTATCTTTATTGTGCTAAGTATGAGGTATTTATTGATCATCGTAGTTTACAACATTTATTCACTCAAATGGATTTGAAGTTGACACACTGGACATGGATGGAGCTACTCAAGGATTATGATGTGACCGTTCAATACCATCCGGGTAAGACTAATGTGATGGCAGACGCTTTGAGTAGAAAAGTGGCAAGTATGGGTATTTAGCTTACTTGAGTGTAGCCAAGCAACCTTTGGCCAAGAAAATTTAGGCCTTGAATCTAAGTTCATGCAGTTGGCATCTACAAAAGAGGTGGGATGTTGGCTACAATTGAAGCTAAGTCCACGTTTGTAGAGGAGATCAAGGCCAAGCAATTTGAATATGGCAATTTAGAAAACCTTAGAATGAAGATCGCAAATGGTAAGTCTCAACTGACCACTCGTGATGAGGATGGGGTACTCAACCATAAAGGTAGAATTTGTGTTCCTTGAGTAGATGACTTGATTCAAAAATTATTCATAAAGTCTCATGGTTTGCGGTATTCTATTTATCCAGGTGTGACAATGATCTATAGAGATCTGAAGAGAATTTATTGGTGGTCAGGAATGAAGAAATACATTGCGGAGTTCATGGAGAAGTGCCCAAATTTTCAACAAGTGAAGAATTAACATCAAAAGCCTACGGGTTAACTCCAAAGAATTCCAATTCTGGAATGGAAGTGGGAAAAAATAGCCATAGATTTTGTGGTTGGACTCCCAATTACCTTGGGGAAGTTTGATTGTATTTGGGTTGTGGTCGATAGATTTAATAAGTCAGCATATTTTATTCAGGTGAGGGTAGATTACAATGTGGAACAACTAGCTATAATCTATGTGAAGGAGATAGTGAGGCTGCTGGGGTGCCCCTGTAACATTTCAAAAATCCAAGTCTTGTCATATAGCCTAATATAGGTGTATTGAGTTCTAGACACTTTTTAGGACTATAATAATGAATATAAGTCATTTAGGAGGTACAAAAACTAAAACATCTAAGAACGTCCATGACGTTTGGAAATTTGGTTCAAGGACGTACTAGCATGCCTTAGCCTACTTGACTAACTTTTAAGAGTTGGAAATTCATGAAATTAGGTAGAAGGGTGTATAACATATGTTTAATATGATTCTTGATCAAAACGTTCGGGTACGATTCCCTAAGTACAAACTAAGGGCCCTTGAGGAGGACCCTAGCACGTAAGATGCAACACAGCCTGGGCAGTGTGCAAACCATAAAAGCTAAGAAATGGCATGTGTGTAAATCGATGGGGCATCGATGCCAAACGTCATCCAAAACTTATCCAAATTGATGGATCCCTTGCCTGCACAAGTCTCTGACCAAAAAGACGAGTGTGCGGGACGGAGGGGGGACCAATCGTTGACTTAGAAACAACCCATCGATTGGGATTCCGTCTATGAGGGTCAAATTCTCTACACATTTTAACTTCATTTCATTTAATTATTTAGGGGGTTAGGTGATTAATTAGGGGTTTAAGGGAGTCTAATTAAGTTAATTAATCCCCAATATAAAGACCCCAACCCTCATTAGTTTAAACACAACTCACAAAATAAACTCTCTTCCTTCTTTTTTCTTTCTCTCTCTATTTGGAAGACACCATTAAAGGCAGTCTAGGGGGAGATTTTGGGGACTGAAAGGAACGATTTCACCATCAAATATTCATCAAACTTTAAGGTATATGATATAATTCACCTTTGCAACTTCTTTCCTCAAAGGGCTCCTTCAAAGTATTTCTAAAAGTTGAGTTTTCTAGTGGGTTTCATTTAATTATGAATATGATGTTATGAACTGAGTTTTTTTTATGGTTTATTTAGGATATATTGAATATATTAACATGTATTTTAAATTTATCATTATAATTTCTGATGGTTTGGTTTAAATTGAAGAGTATGATCCTTAACCCTTAACCTTAGGTTTGATCTTGATGTGAATTAGGTTGTGATTCACTCAATTTACTTGATTATTGGTTCAATTACTATTAAATGATATTATTACACTAATCATGAAAAAATCAAGATGAATTGTAGTATTTGATATTGTAACAACCCTAAAAATGGATATGTTAATTACTGCTTAATGTGTCTAGAATGCCAACGATTAGACAGGGTTCACACGGATTGATGTGTGTAGAACTAGACCTTGAAACCCTTTCTACATCCAAGATAAATAACTTTTAGAGTTAATTTTATCTAGTAAAGGTTGTCTCCAACAACGTAGGGCTCTTGAATACGAATATTTATTCGAAGGATTCTTTATCGGACTTAAAAAGAGGAAACCTTAGGTTTGGAGGGTCTAGAGGTAAAATGGTCTTTTTCCAAGATAAGGGTAGTATTGTAATTACCCTAAATATATAATTTTTATTTAATTAAAAAGGTGGAGGGGAATTTTGGTTAGAGAGGTCCGAAATTGGGTTCTTGAAGTATAGTCTTGCTCCACCCGGGTTCGAACCTAGGTGGAAGCAATGAATTAAATTGTTTTTAATTTAAGTTGGTAAATTAATTTAACTTATTTATATTTATTAGCTGATTTAAAATAAAAGGAAATCAGATTTTAATAATTAAATAAAACCTTATTTTACTAAGTCCTAAACTAGACTCCTAAGCCTAAGAAAACTCTTCTCTCCCATGCTCATATCTCTCTCTCACGTATCTATGACTCTACCACGTTTTTCTCTGCCAAATAATGCAAAAAAAAATAGTAGGTAAACCAAAGTTCTTCACACTTGAAGAACTCTTAACGAAAATTATAACCAAATAACTAATTAAACACGTTAGGTAAAGAGAGTGTTTTTCCATCAAGTTGGTGTTGAAGCTCTTGGATTTGGACGTGTGTTTGGAGGGGTTCTTTTGGAAGCAAGTCAAGGTTTGAACGTCAAAAAGGTATGTGTTCTCTTCTCTCTTGTTCCCTTTCCCAAGAGAGCCCTTAAGGTTCAGAATATTCATTCCAAAAACTAGGATTGTTCTCTGTTGCATATCCCTGTCACTAGCTCCCATTGAATCATAGGTTGCTTATGTTTACGGGTAGAAAACTATGGATGAATTGTGTTTTCGTGATGATTATGTGTTTATATATATGTTTGGAATTATGTGACTTATATTGATGTTTCCAAAAATGTAACTACGTGTGTTTGTGTGTGTTGCCGTGGCTATTGTTCATGGTTTAGGACTTGAAATGGCATGATAGTTCTTTATTTTTTAATGTACACATGTTGATGTAAATGTGATGTTCATATGAGTGGAAATGTGTCTGATTTGAGGGATAATCTCTTGGCTAAACGAATCCATGAAAAAGCACCTGAAACGTTCTATATGCACTACGAAATTCCCCTAAGAACTAAGGTGTAACTTGATGAAAGGATGCTGAAAAATTAAAAGAAAATTTTCAGCTTCTAGTGATGAATTTCGGTCAGCAAAAAGGGTTCAAAATATTGACAAAAATGAATTAAGACAAGTGAGGTCATGGAGGATTGAACATGTGACCTCACCATGTTAAAAACCATGAAAATAAAAAAGTAAAAAGAAATGTGGTGAAGGGGATTCGAACCATGGTATTGGTTGGAAAATGTAACTTAAAAGGAAAAAAAATAAGAAATGAGAGAAGATGGATTCGAACCCACCACCTCTCAATCAGATTTAAGGAAGAGTAAAAGAAAAATAAAATAAAATGTGAGGCGTCGGAATCAAACCCACGACCTCTAGGCAGTTAAGGAGAGTCAAAAAATGAAAGAAAAGAGATGTGAGGCATGGGAATAGAACCCACGACATACTAAGTAGATTTAAGGAGAAAGATTAAAAGAAATTAAAGAGGGGATTTGGGGGTTCAAACCCACAACCCCTCGGCCAAAAGAGAGAAATTTAAATGCAATGAAATTAAAAATTAAATAATGTTGTGGGGGTTCGATCCCACATCCTCTTAGTTCCATTAAGCGAAAAATAAAGAGAGAAATTAAGGGGAAAATAAAATGAAGGCATTGGGGCTCGAACTTGGGTCCCCAAGCCGTATGGATCAAACCAAAATGAATAAAAAAAATGTAAATGTTGTTCAAGAGATCTGAAGACCGGGTTTCCTAGCCCAAATTTTGTATTGACACATAAGTCATATGTGAATTAAATTTTCAAAAATAATGTTGCCTACTTATATCGAAATCGAGATCTTGGCATACATACAACATGAACAAGTCTTGTACTACACAATCTTAGGAAGATATGAGTCACATAAACGAACTATGAATGAAGCCTTATGGCTTTTATGTATAGACCCATAAGTCTAGCATACATTTAAAAGTAAGTGAACTTAAGATGTATGTAATGAAATGATGAAACCCTACAAGGGTTAAGTACGAGTGTAACATACACTAAATAGCCAAGTGTATTGGTATATGATGAAATGAACAATGAAATGATAAAATGAACAATGATATGATGAAATGAAAAATGATATGATGAAATGAACAATCATATGATGAAAATGAACAATGAAATGATGAAACCCTAGAAGGGTTAAGTAAGAGTTTGAAACAAACCAAATGGCCAAGTGCATTGGCATGTGATGAAATTAACATTCACGTAAAAAGGGGTGAGTAACTATGAAGAGCAAATGTGCTAATGATAAAGAATGTGGTGAATACATGATATGAGGCTAATGTAAAAGATGAGAGCAATCTCAAATGAGCCTAAGTAAATGTTACTAAAACGTACTCACCTATGAGAGTGTAAAGTAAATGAGGAGATCAGTTTCTATGAACACTCTAATGAAAGTATTGAGATTAACACACTTAATACCAATGATGAGATGAGAAATCACTTATTGAGCTATGATGTCGTCATACTATAATCCATCTTCCATGATGTATGAGTTGAATGTAATGGAACTTTAAACTGAGCACCGATACACTAGCTATGAGCGGTGATGCCTTCTTTCGGGAAGGACGGAGGTTCACGTAACTCTCATGAGATGAGACTGTCCGGCATGTGGGTGTGGGTCTCCTTGTATCTCTTAGTCTTCGAACCTATACTACTAATATAGGGATCTGGCAGGTTTCAATTCTCATGTACGCTAGTGAATCCACCTCTTTTTGGTGTGGGGTTTCATGACACTGGATTTCATGATGCTCACATGATCTATGTTTGTTAAAGTTAATGTTCCAATGAATGAATGAGTCCAGCCTCAAATGATGCACATAATGAAATGAACTATACCAAAGGTGTTAGGATAGGATAATCAAGAGGTGAGTTAGATTCAAGTAATGACATTAGGCTATTCTTGGTAATTGCACAACGAACCCGATGAAAGTCTTAAACTACATCCTAGGTATAGCTGTGTTTACAGTGGCCAATGAATGAAATAAAATGAAGTATGTATGAATGAATGGAGTAGACATTGTGTTTGCTAAAGCAGACTCCCTAGTTGAGGTCCATATGTTGAGCCCTCATTTTTGGGAAGTCTTAATGTCAAGTCGATGATTCCAATGTCTCATGGCATACAAATGAATGATATGAACAACATTATGCGTTATATGAATACTGATATGTGCTATGTGTACGGTGTTGTGTACTATGTGCAAAATGTTAAGTATGATGGTGCATGTTACTCACATGGCATAACTTTCCTGATCAAAATTCAGAATTCTCATAGACATTCCTAATCCAAATTTTGAAAGTTCACTCACTTTCCAAATCTCAATTTAGCAAGTCCACTAACTTGACCTGCTATAATCATGTAGCTAGGAAAGAGTTTACTCATACATGTCCTTGGCGTGTGCTTGCATATACCCATACTTAGTACAAGTGTGTACAAACCCTATACAACTGTAAACTTTTAGGTGCAGCCAAAGGTGGACGCTAGAGCTACATGATCAACGTTGTAGCTATCCGAACGTCGAGCATTCATACAGACTTGGTAGGCCCTCATGCATTCGAGGATGCTTGCCCATTTACATTCTAGCTTAGTTGTAGGATTGAGCTAGTAGAGTATGTTCCACTAGTGTTTCTTTCCCGTTTTTGGTCAGACATTGTATTGGTGCCATTTTGGAAAGTACATCTTTATATTACAATAAACTACTTCCATTTGATGATCTTAATGTTAGATGGTTGATGGTGAACAATTATATATGTAATAGAATGTTTAGTAAGCATGTTAGGAAACAAAAATTTTCAAATTTTCTGCTAAATTAACCTAGATGAAGTAAGAATGACGTATGTATGCTTGTCTGTTACCTCTGAGAGGTCAACGACGCCGGTCTCGTCTGGGTTCTGTCGTGACAAACTTGGTATCAGAGCAATAGGTTAAACTTTGAGAATAATAAGTTCACATCAACCACATTTAGTAGTTTCTAAGTCATGGTAGTGAAGTGCACCACTATCCTGGATTAGAGACTGGATGATGCATAGGAAAATTTCCTTTCTTCTAATCTTATCGTGCCTTCAATAATGTCAGATTTCTTTGTGTTAAGAGCGTATCTAACATCAACTCTTGAAGTTTCCAAAAGATGAATACAAGGAGAAAAGCAGGCAGGGAGATTTGAGGAGTGACTAGTGGAGTAATTCAAGTTTCTCCCCAGGCTCCAGCTGCTGGAATAGAGATGCCTGTTAACTCAGCTGGGTTGACAGATGGAAAAGTAAGGACAAGTTAGGTACAGATGGCCCAAGCTGGTACTTTACAAGCTCAAGCTATTGGGTTTGATTGATGTGGAGAAGTCTAAGTTGGTATCCTACCAACTAAAAAATATAGCTCAATCTTGGTATAAGATGTGGCATGATGGCAGAGCCTTAGGTCCTATTACTTGGATCTTTTCAAGATGGATTTTCTAGGGTGGTTCTTTCCCAGATAAATGAAGGAGGCTAAGGTTTAGGATTTCATCAACCTTAAGCATGGCTCGATGTCAGTCAGGGATTACTCTCTGAAGTTCGTAAGACTTTACAGCCCAGGAGAGGCCACCTTGTAGGAAGTGTGTCATACTGCATGGGGGAGAATGTATGATGGAATCTAATACTTGTTAGAGTTGTGGCAAACCGGATCACATTATGAAGGATTGTCCGAATAGGAGAAGTCAAGAACAAGTGAATGTGAGAGTCAACCTAATAGTCCAAATGAAGAGGATCAAAGGAGGAAACAATTCTTCGCACTCAAGTCTAGGGGTGCAGGGGAAGGCACCTCTGGTGAAGTCTCATGTGCATAGCCTTAATTATTCTTTCATGTATTTGACTGTTTATGGTGCACTAGTATGAGGTTTTATGTTTGAATCATCATGTAGGTTGCTGATTTGTATGACATACATGTTTACTTATGTTGTATGCTTTGATGATACTAGTTTAGGAAAGAGTTCCTTAGTCTATTTATGTAAAGCTTCTAGTAGGTTTCAAGGATGTGCACCATCATGTTAATATGTGAATCAGATATTCACCAATGGGGAGTATGGAATTACCTATGTACGCATATATTCTATAGATGACTTACTTATTGTTAGTAAAGAGAAGTGTCATTCGGGGACGAATGGTCCTAAGGAGGAGGGGGGATAATGTAACAACCCTAAAAATGGATATGCTAAGTAATGCTTAATGTGTCTAGAATGCCAACAGTTAGACCGGGTTCACACTGATTTGTGCGAGTAGAAACAGACCTCGGGAACCGTTTATGCATCCAAGACAACTAACATGGGGAGTTAGTTGAGCTAGCAAAAAGTTGGGTCCAACCATGTAGGGCTCTTGAATACGAAGATTTACTCGGAGGAGTCTTTACCGGACTTAAAAAGAGGAAATCTTAGGTTTGGAGGGTCTAAGGGTAAAATGATCTTTTTCCAGGCTAAGGGTAGTATCATAATTACCCTAAATATATAATTTTATTTAATTAAAAAGGTGGAGGGGAATTTTGGGGAGAGAGGTCCGAAATTGGGCTCTTGAAGTGAAGTCTTGCTCCACCCGGGTTCGAACCTAGATGGAAGCAATAAATTAAATTGTTTTTAATTTAAGTTGGTAAATTAATTTAATCCATTTATATTTATTAGTTATTATCTGGTTTAAAATAAAAGGAAATCAGATTTTTAATAATTAAATAAAACCTTATTGACAAAGTCATAAACTAGACTCCTAAGCATAAGAAAACTCTTCTCTCCCACGCTCATCTCTCTCTCTCACTCACGTTTTTATCTGCCAAATAACGTACAAAAACAGTAGGTAAACCAAAGTTCTTCACACTTGAAAAACTCGCAACGAAAATTATAAGCAAACAATTAATGAAACACCTTAGGCAAAGAGAGGGTTTTTTCGTCAAGTTGGTGTTGAAGCTCTTGGATTTGGACGTGTGTTTGGAGGGTTTCTTTGGGTAGCAAATCAAGGTTTGAACATCAAAAAGGTATGGGTTCGCTTATCTATTGGTCCCTTACCCAAGAGACCCCTTCAGGTTCAAAAAATTCATTCCAAAAACAAGGATTGTTCCCCGTTGCATATCCCTGTTACTAGCTCCCATTGAATAATAGGTTGGTTATGTTTGTTGGTAGAAAACTAGGGATGAAATGTGTTTTCGTGATGATTATGTGTTTATATGTATGTTTGCATTATGTGACTTATGTTGATGTTTCCTAAAATGTAACTACGTGTGTATGTGTGTGTTGTTGTGGCTATTGTTCATGGTTTAGGACTTGCAATGACATGATAGTTCTTTATATTTCATGTACACATGTTGATGTAAATGTGATGTTCATATGAGTTGAGATGTGTCTGATTTGAGGGATAATCTCTTGTCTAAACTAATCCATGAAAACGCACCTAAAACGTTCTAAATGCACTACCAAATTCCTCTAAGAATTAAGGTTTAACTTGATGAAAGGATGCTAAAACATTAAAAGAAAATTTCCAGCTTCTAGTGATGAATTTCGGTCAGCAAAGAGGGTTCAAAAATGTTTTAAACAATGAATTAAAACAATTGAGCTCATGGAGGATTGAACATGTGACCTCACCATGTTAAAAACCATGAAAATAAAAGAAGTAAAAAGAAATGTGGTGAAGGGGATTCGAACCATGGTATTGACAAAAAAATATAACTTAAAAGAAAAAAATAAGAAATGAGAGGAGTGAGATTGAACCAACCACCTCTTAATAATATTTAACGAAGACTAAAAGAAAAAAAATAAAATGTGAGGCGTGGGAATCGAACCCACGACCTCTTAGGCAGATTTAAGGAGAAAAATTAAAAGAAATTAATGACGGGCTGTGGGGGTTCGAATCCACAACCCCTCGGCCTAAGGAGAGAAATTTAAAGGCAATGAAATTAAAAAGTAAATGAGGTTGTGGAGGTTCGATCCCACATCCTCTTAGTTCCATTAAGTGAAAAATGAAAAGAGAAATTAAGGGAAAAATAAAATGAAGGAATTGGGGCTCGAACTTGGGTCCCCAAGCCTATGGATCAAACAAAAATGAATAAAAAAATGTAAGTGTTGTTCAAGAGATTTGAAAAGCGGGTTACCTTGCCCAAATTCCATATCGATACATAAGTCATACGTGAATTAAATGTTTAAAAATAATGATGCCTACTTAGATCGAAAGCGAGATCTCTTCATACATACAAGATACATATGTCTTGTACTACATAATCTTAGGAAGATATGAGTAACTTAAACGAACTATGAATGAAGCCTCATGGATTGTATGTGTAGACCCATAAGTCTAGCATACTTTTAAAACTAAGTGAACCTAAGATGTATGTAATGAAATGATGAAACCCTACAAGGGTTAAATGCGAGTGTAAAATACACTAAATGGCCAAGTACATTGGCATATGATGAAATGAACAATGAAATGATGAAATGAACAATGATATGATGAAATGAACTATGAAATGATGAAACCCTAGAAGGGTTAAGTAAGAGTGTGAAACACACCAAATGGCCAAGAGCATTGACATATGATGAAATGAACATTCATGTAAAAAGGGGTGAACAACTAAGAAGAGAAAATGCGCTAATGATAATGAATGTGGTGACAACATTATATGAGGCTACCGTAAACGATGAGAGCAATCTCAAATGAGCCTCAGTAAATGTTATCAAAACGTACTCATCAATAATAGTATAAACTTAATGAGGAGATCAGTCTCTATGAACACTCTAATGAAAGTATTAAGATTAACACACTTAATACTAATGATGAGATCAGAAATTATCTATTGAGCTATGATGTCCTCATACTAGAATCCAGCTTCCATGATGTATGAGTTCAATTTAATGGAACTTTACACTGAGCACCGATAAACTAGCTATGAGCGGTGATGCCTTCTTTCGGGAAGGGCGGAGGTTCACGTAACTCTCATGAAATGAGACAGTCCGGCATGCCGGGTATGGGTTTCCTTATATCTCCTAGTCTTTGAAACTATACTGCAAATATAGGGATCTGGCAGGGTTCAATTCCCATGTACGCTAGCATGTTTGGGTCACTTTGGCCGGTGATTCCACCTTTTTTCTATGTGGGATTTCATGACATTGGATTTCGTGATGCTCACGTGATCTATGTCGGTTAAATTTGAAGTTTCCAATCGATGAATGAGGCCAGCCTCAAATGATGCACATAATGAAACGAATGATACAAAAGGTGTTAGGATAGGATAATCAAGAGGTGATTTAGATTCAAGTAATGGCATTAGGTCCTTCTTAGCCATTACAGAATGAACCCGATGAAAGTCTTAAACTACATCCTAGGTATAGCTGGTGTTTACATTGGCCCATTTATGAAATGAAATGAAGTACATATGAATGAATGAAATAGACTCTGTGTTTGCTAAAGCAGACTCCCTAGTTGAGGTCCCATATGTTGAGCCCTTATTTTTGGGAATTCTTAATGTCAAGTCCATAATTCCAATGTCTCATGGTATACGAATGAATGATATGAACAATGTTATGCGTTATATGAATAATGATATGTGCTATGTGTACGTTGTTGTGTGCTATGTGTAAAATGTTAAGTATGATGGTGTATGTTACTCTCATGGCATAACTTTCTTGATCCAAATTTGGAAAGCTCATAAACATTCCTAATCCAAATTTTGTAAGTTCACTCACTTTCCAAATCTCAATTTGGCAAGTCCACTGACTTGACCTGCTATAATCATGCTGCTAGGAAAGAGATATTTTTACTCATGCATGTCCTTGGAGTGTGCTTGCATATACCCATACTTAGTACAAATGTGTACTAACCCTATACAACTGTATACTTTTAGGTGCAGGCACAAGTGGAAGCTAGAGCTACAGGATCAACACTGCAGCTATCCGAACGTCGAGCATTCATGCGGACTTCGTAGGACCTCATGCTTTCGAGGATGCTGGCCCATTTACATTCTAGCTTAGTTGTAGGATTGAGCTAGTGGAGTATGTTCCACTAGCGTTTCTTTCCCATTTTTTCCAAACATTGTATTGGTGCCATTTTGGAAAGTACATCTGTATCGTTATATTAAGCTGCTTCTTTCATTTGAAGATCTTAATATTAGATGGTTGATGGTGAACAATTATATATGTAATAGAATGTTAAGTAAGCATGTTAGGAAACAAAAAGTTTCAAATTTTCCGTTAAAATTAACCTAGATGAAGTAAGAATGACGTATATATGCTTGTCTGTGACCTTTGAGAAATCAACGACGCTTGTCACATCTGGGGTCTAGATTTCGTTCGTGACAGATATCTAGTTCATGAGAAGTGATCTAGGTTATAAGAATTGACCAAAGTATCTTGACTTAAGCTTTGAATTAGTATTTAATTATGGTGTAGTGACTCGCTTAGTGGTGTTATCATGTTGATTATTGAATTATGATGTGGTACATACAAATTGGATTAAATTTAGGGTTTATGGTAAGTCCTTGATGATATACTATGAGGATACTTGGTAAGTCTTATTATCTCTATCTTTACTTCCAATTGTTATTAATTGTGGTTAAGTCATGATGTTATATTGGAGTATGCCTTGTATTAGGATTGATAGGATGGTATTATGTTGAATTGAAATGTCTTTACTATGTTGTGAAGTTGATACATGTATATATAAGGGTGGTGATGACTATCAATGTGCATTATTATGATATGAAATGTTAATATGCCATGCTCACTTATATATGAATTGTAAATAAAACTCATATAATTCTTATTTAACTATTGATGATGATGATTATACAAGGGGTATACCCTACTACCTAAACTAAGCTATGATTGATAATTAAAGGCTTAACGACATTTCAAAAAGGGACTCTAGCTTAGCATCGCGTGAACTAGATTGAGGGGAGTCCCTTCCCACATAGAGAAGGAAGGAGCACTAAATTACTCTTGAGATTGGAAACTACAATGCATGAACCATAGAGAGGGTCCCTACTATATCTCCTAGTTCTTCAAATATGTTGCCCCCATAGGAAAGCTAGTGGATCCATGTAGTTGCTATGTTTTATATTTTAGTACTACCTTGACAAGTAGTCCGCCTCTTTTCGGTATAGGGTTTTATGACACCGGATTTCACACTAGCTCATGTGGTCTATGTTGGTTAGAGAAAAATGTTCCCAAAAGGTAAAATGAATTAAAGGATTGAACTCTAACTAGGATAACCCAAGGGGTCTAGCTTGGTCTAGGTAGGGGTATGGGACTCCACCTAAGCATTGCAATAGCTAGCCTTGAGGGGAGTCTTAGGAGGATGTTCTTATGTATGTTTATGTTTATGATGATATGTGATATGTATATGAAGGACTTGCACATTAT
Source organism: Solanum chmielewskii (assembly GCA_027704785.1). NCBI lineage: Eukaryota > Viridiplantae > Streptophyta > Magnoliopsida > Solanales > Solanaceae > Solanum > Solanum chmielewskii. The sequence goes on from JAKWIX010000320.1 coordinate 38,162,199, forward strand.
TGATACTATATGTTGACTAGTTCACTTATGAGTACGTGTTTCTTTATATTGTTAAAGTAAGATGAAATGTATATCTAAATGTCATGTTATATGAAGTAGGGTGTTAGTCATGATTCTAGTTGGGTTACTTGATTGAGTAAGGTTATGGGGCTTTGCTTGGTCATTGCACTTGTTGAATCGATAGGCGTTCATGGGTAATCGTCTTGTTTTGTTATAATGAAATGTACTCTTATTCATGCTTATTGTTTAATATGACTTGAATATTGAGTTACTTGAATATGTATCTACTTGTATAGTGGGTATGTTCAATTGGACTAGACTTGAGGTTGTGGTATTGTCATGAGCATACCTATGACTTAATAAATGTGAAATTTGTTTGTTGTGGTATTGTTGAATATGCATATAAGTTTTAAAGAAAAATGCATACTTATAGAAATGTCCTTTCTTAGCATGTTTTATAAATATATGTGCATATGGTCTCATACTTAGTACAAGTGGCATAGTAACCCCATTTCTTCCTTTTTCCAAACATTATAGGTTCCGGTCGTTGAAGGTTCATTCAAGATAACTTGAAGAAGACTTGGATATTCTCTACCATCCAAGTGGGTAGGTCTTATTTTCCAAGGGCGATGCCAATATCTTGCTTATGAAGTTGCTTTGTTTTCCTAAGACTCTTATGTTCATTCAACTTTCATTTGAGTATGATTTGTATAAGCTTATATGTGACTTCTTTACATTGATGTAGGGCTATGCACAAATTTCTATGATCTTTAGATGATATGATATGAGACAATCCTTAAGACTATGGGTGTGTTTGGTATAGAGGAAAATGTTTTCCATGGAAAATGTTTTCCTAAAAAATGTTTTCCTGGAAACAAGTAGATTTTGGACTTATTTTCTCATGTTTGGTTGGTAACTAAAAAAATATTTTCCGAAAATGATTTTTAGTGTTTAATTTATGAATGAATTTTTTTTTGAAAGACATCTTTTATTTTTACTAGAATAAAAAATAATTTATGAAATTGAAAATATTTTTTTTAAATAAAATTATTATTCTTTTGTGATGGTGGTGGTGATGGTGGGGGTGGGGTGCGGTGGGGTGGGGGTAGTGGATGGGGGCAGGGGGCAAGGGGTATGAGTGAAAAAATAAAAATTTGAAGTTGATAGTATTTTAAAAAAAAGCAGAATTAATTTTTAGGGGGTTGGGGGGTGGGTGGGGTGCTGGCCGGGAGGAGGGGGGTAGAAGTTAAAAAATAAAAATTTGAAGTTGAAAATATTTTGAAAAGCAAAATTAATTTTTTTGGGAAAGGTGGGGTTGCGGGGCTAGATGGTGGTGCGTGGGTGGGTGGGCGGTCAGGGATCGAATGAAAATCAAATTTGAAAATGAAAATATTTTTTAAAATTAATGTTTTCCCCCAAAAAAATAGGTAATTTGAAATTGGAGGAGAGTTTTGGAAATTGTTTCCTTAATTTTTGAAGGGAAGTCATTTTCCTTAATTGTGAGGAAAATGAGTTTATTTGAAAAAAAAATTTCAAGATTTTGTCCCAACCAAACATGAGAAAATTGGAAAACATTTTCCAGAAAATATTTTCCTTCATACCAAACACACTCTATGTTCTATCTTATGTATATATTTGTGCAATAAAAGTATAAAAGTAGAAGGCTATATATATATATATATATATATAATGTGTATGTAGAGGTCTATGTAAACCTTCAAGTAGAAGTAATAAAAGTTTTAATTCTTCGCTAAATTTGACTTAGGAATGTGATGATGTAAGCTAAGAGGCTAGTCTTAGTCCTCAAAGAGGGCGACGACGCCGGTTATATCTAGAGGATAAACCCGTATGTGACAAACTTGGTATCAAAGCATGAGGCTGAATTACCTTAGAGTCGATGTCTCTCTCTACCACGTCTATTTAAGTTCGTGTCATAATTGTGAAGCGCGCCACACTTATGAATGGGAACCTACATGATCCCTAGGAAACTCTCATTTTCTTGGAAATCTTATATCATGCCATTAGAGTATACTTATGATATGCTTTTTCATCTAATCATATTGTTGTGATTATAGAAAGAATGAACACTCGAAGGAATGCGGCATGAATAATTGAAGAGAAAAATTTCCAATGCGGGAGCTCATCCCCGTGGTGAAAAAGTTCCTCCACTTGAAGATGAAGATAATATGAAACAAGCTCCGGTCAATCCTCCACCCTTGACGGATGGAGATATAAGGGTTGCCCTCATTTAATTGGCCCAATTCGCCACTGTTCAAGCCAAAGCTATGACGGCGCAAGCCAATCGGGAGGTTGTACCCTGTCCTCATCAACAAGTCATTATGGGTTCCCGTCTAAGGGACTTCACTCAAATGAACCCTCCTACCTTCTACAGGTCTATTGTTGAGGAATAACCCCAAGAATTCATTGATGAAGTGTATAAGATACTTTTGGCTATGGGGTTGTCCACAAGTAAAAAGGCCGAGTTGTCTACTTATCAACTTAAGTATGTGGATCAAGCATGCTTTGTGCAATGGAGAGATAATAGGCCATTGAGGGGTGGTCCTTTGACTTGGGAGATTTTCAACAAGGCTTTTCTAGATCGATTCTTTCCTAGAAAGATGAGGGAGGCTAAAGTGTTGGAGTTCATCAACCTTCGCCAAGGAGGCATGAGTGTTCATGAATACTCTTTGAAATTCACTAAATTGTCAAAATATGCTCTTTCTTCGGTTTCCGATCCTAGAGATGAAATGAGACACTTTGTGATGGGGGTGTCGGATGAATTGGAAGAGGAGTATCACTCGTCTATGCTACATGACAACATGAACATTTATCGTCTTATGATGCATTCCAATCATGTGGAAGAGGAAAGGGCTAGGACGAAGAGTAGAGATGTTAAAAGGGCAAGATCTTTTTTATAGAGGTTCTTCAAAGAATAGACATGAGATACAAGACATGCCTAGGTTTAAAAAGCGGGTTTAAAGTCAAGTTCCTTCCAAGTTCCAAAAGGCTAGTGGAGATAGTGTGTCTAACCCTAAGTTCAAGAAGGGAAAAGGTTCTAATTCACCAACCAAGAAGCCAACTTGTGGAAAGTGTGGCAAGAAGCACTATGGTGATAAAGGGACAGATAATTGTTTTGGTTATGGAAAGAGTGGGCACAAGGTTAGGGATTTACCTAATGTTAGAAGTCAAGACAAGGGTGGTGGTCAAGATCAAGCAAGTGGTTCTAATGAGGCTCCAAAGAAGAACCACTTATATCCTCTCTACTCTAGGAGAGAGCAAGAGACGTCTCTTCATGCGGTGATCGGTATGTTGAAAGTCTTTGCTATTTATGTATATCTCTTACTTGATCTGGGTGCTACTTTATCCTTTGTTACTGCTCTTGTAGCCAAAAAGTTTGATATTTTACCCTATATTTTGCAAGAATCTTTCATAGTGTCTATTCCGGTGGGTGAGTGAGTTGTTGCAAAAATGGTGTATAGAAATTGTCTTATGATGTTTCCCAATAGAGTTTCTTAGGTTGACCTAGTAAACTCGATATGCTTGATTTTGATGTTATAATAGGTATGGATTGGTTGAATGCTTGCTTTGCTTCTATTGATTGTAGGACAAGGGTGGTAAAGGTTAACTTTTTAAATGAACCCGTTGTTGAGTGGAACGGGAAACATAAAAATGATCTCTAAAGGTTGTCTACACCATATTGTAAGAGTGCAAGATCTAGACTCTGAAATTCCTCTTATTGAGTCGGTCCCTGTAGTGAGTGAATTTCCAGAGGTTTTTCCTAATGACCTTCCCGGTATTCCTCCCGAATGGGAAATTAATTTTGGTATTGATTTTCTACCAGGTATAAATCCCATTTCTATTCCTCCTTATCGGATGGCTCCACCCAAATTGAAAGAGTAGAAGATTCAGCTCAAATATTTACTAGATAAAGTCTTCATTAGACCTAGTATTTCTCCATGGGGTGCTCAAGTTTTGTTCGTGAAGAAGAAGGGTGGGTCCTTAATAATGTGTATTGATTATCGCCAACTCAATAAGGTCACAATCAAGAACAAGTATCCTCTCCCTAGGATTGACAACCTGTTTGACCAACTCCAAGGGGCAAGTTACTTTTCAAATATTTACTTAAGATCGGGGTATCACCAACTTAGGATGTGAGGTGAGGATAGACCAAAGACAGCATTTCGGACTAGATAAGGTCATTATGAGTTCTTAGTAATGTCTTTTGGTCTCACTAATGCTCCGGCGGCGTTTATGGACCTAATGAATAGAGTATTTCAAAATTACCTAGATTCATTTGTCATTGTTTTCATTGACGACATCTTGGTATATTCAAAAAATGAGGGTGATCATATGAACCATTTGAGGTTAGTGTTGCAAGTACTTAAAAAACATCAATTGTTTACCAAGTATAGCAAATGTGAGTTTTGGTTGAGGTCAGTGACATTCCTTGGTCATATCATCTGTAGTGAAGGAGTTGAGGTTGATCCAAAGAAAATGGAGGTGGTGAAAAATGGCCTAGAACTTTGACTCCAACCGATATTGGGAGTTTCTTGTATTTAGCGGGTTATTATCAGAGGTTTGTGGATGGTTTTGCGTCCATTGCACTTCCCTTGACTTCTTTGACCCAAAAGAGTAAGAAATTTGAGTGGTCAGAGGCATATGAGAAAAGTGTTCAAATGTTGAAAGATAGGCTTACCTTCGCTCCGGTATTGACCTTACCTGAGGGTACAAAGGGTTTTGTTGTGTATTATGACACATCCTAAGTGGGTTTGTGGTGTGTGCTTATGCAACATGTTAAGGTGATAGCCTATGCTTCTAGGAAACATAAGGTACATGAGATAAACTATCCAACTCATGACCTTGAGTTAGCGGTCGTGGTTTTTACCTTGAAAATATGGAGGTAATACTTGTATGGTGTTCATGTTGATGTCTTTACCGACCATAAGAGTCTCCGATATGGGTTTACCCAAAAGAAGTTGAATCTCTGACAAAGAATGTGGTTAGAATTATTGAAAGATTATGACACGAGTGTCCTCTATCATCCCAGCAAGGCTAATGTGGTTGTGGAAGCCCTAAGTCGTATGACTATAGGTAATGTATCTCACATTGATAAAGCCAAGAATTACCTAGTGAGGGATGTTCATAGATTGTCTAGGTTGGGGTGAGATTAGAAGTTTTTTTTCGGATGGTAGTTTCATGGTTCATAATAACTCTAAGTCATCATTAGTAGTTGAGGTGAAGTCTAAACAACACCGTGACAAATCATTGATGGAGTATAAGGAAATAGTCCTCGACAAGCTTAATTAGGCATTTTCCCTCGGGGGGATGGTGTGTTAAGGTACAAAGGGAGATTGTGTGCTCCTGATGTAGATGGGTTGAGGGACCGGATCCTAGACGAAGCCCATGGGTCCCGCTACTCAACTCATCCAGGTTCAATAAAAATGACCATGACCTTACAGAAATTTATTGGTGGGAAGGTATGAAATAGGACATAGCGGATTTTGTCGCTAAGTGTTCAAATTGCCAACAAGTAAAAGCTGAACATCAAAAATCGGTTATCTTACTACAAGAAATCCAAGTTCCTACTTGGATGTGGGAAGACATCAATATGGATTTTGTAGTGGGTTTACCTCGGACTCAAAGGCAATATGACTCCATATGGGTGGTTGTGGATAGGCTGACCAAGTCCGCGCACTTTATTCTCGTCAAGTCTACTTATTCAGCGGAAGATTATGCTAGGATCTTCATAGATGATATTGTATATCACCATGGTATTCCATTATCCATCATATCGGATCGGGGTGCACAATTCACATCTAGGTTTTGGAGGTCATTCCACAAAGGGTTGGGTACTAAGGTGAAGTTGAGTACCGTTTTTCATCCCCAAACAGATGATCAAGCGGAACGTACTATTTAAAGCCCTTAAAGATATGCTTAGGTCATGTATTATTGATTTTAAGGGAAATTGGGATAAGCATTTGCCTTTAGTGGAGTTTGCTTATAATAATAGTTTTCGTTCATCCTTTTCCATGGTAACCTATGAAGCCTAGTATGGCAGGAGGTGTAGGTCTCCTATAGGGTGGTTTGAAGTGGGAGGGCCTTCGTTTCTTGGTCCCTATTTGGTTTATAAGACATTGGAGAAAGTTCATATCATAAGGAATCGGTTTCAAATGGTCTATTGTCGGCAAAAGTCTTATGCCGATCATAGGAGAAGGGATTTGGAGTTTGAAGAAGGTGATAAGGTGTATTTTAAAATTTCACCTATGAAGGGGGTGGTTAGATTTGGCAAGAAAGGGAGAGTCCACATTATGTGGGTCCTTATGAAATCTTACGAAGGGTTGGTAAAAGGTTGCCTATGAATTGAAACTTCCTAGTGAATTGGCTTCGGTTCATCCGGTTTTCCATGTTTCCATGCTTAAAAAGTGTATTAGTGATCCCGAGTCTATTCCTCCTATGGAGGGTCTTGGTTTCTAGTATAACCTCTCTTATGAGGAAGTTCCGGTTCAAATTCTTGATAGGAAAGTCAAGAAGTTAAGGATAAAGAGATGGTTTAAGTGTTATGGAAAAATCACCTAGTTGAGGGTGCAACATGGAAGGCCGAGGCCGACATGAAGTCCCATTACCCTCATTTTTTTATAATTAAGGTTAGTCATTATTTTTAATAATATAAATATGACTAGAAATTAAAGTTTCATGATTTTGGTGAAATCTTGCAAAAATGTGCATTTTGAATCACACTGAGTTACAGTGAATTTGATGCATAAAACTTGAAACTTTATCTTTTGGTTTGTTTGAGTTATGTTGTGCATTATGATATGTTGAGTCTTTACGAAATAATATATAGCATGTTGATAAGTTGAAGTTAGTGCTAATTGACTCATGCAATGCATGTTGAGCTCATGTGTGTTGTGAGAAGGAAATACCTCGTAATGAAGTGTTTGAGCCTTGTGTGTGGTAATTGAAGTTTTGAAATTTCCTTGTTGAAATCATACGATTTATGTTCTTTTGATATTGATGATTCTTTGGGCTTCTAGTCTTGAGTCTATTCCTTTCAAAAGAATTTTAATGTCATTCGGGGACGAATGTTCCTAGGGGGGGGAATGTAACATTTCGAAAATCCAAAACTTGTCGTAGAGCCTAACATAGGTGTATTTATGTCTATACACTGTTTTTAGGGCAATAATAATGAATATAACACATTTAGGATGTTTATAAACCAAAACGTCTAAGAATGTCCATGATGTTTGGAAATTTGGTTCAAGAACGTACTAGAATGCCTTAGCCTATTTGTCTAGCTTTTAGGGGTCAAAAATTCATAAAATTAGGTGGAAGGGTATATAACATGTGTTAAATATGATTCGTGGTCGAAATTTTTGGGTACGAGTCCCCAAGGACCAACCAAAGACCTTGAGGAGGACCCTATCACGTAGGAGGCAACACTGCCTGGGCAGTGTGCAAACCACGAAAGCTAAGGAATGGCTGTGTGGATCGATGGGGCATTGATGCCAACCGTCGTCCCACACTTAGCCAAATTTCATTTATCCCTTTGCACAACTCTCTGACCAAAACGATGAGTGCGCATAACGGAGGGAGGGACCAGTGGTCGACTCATAGACGGCCCGTCGATCGGGGTTTCGTCTGTTAGGGTCAAATTCCCTACACATTTTAACTTCATTGCATTTAATTAGTTAGGGTATTAGGTGATTAATTAGGGTTTTAAGGGAGTCTAATTAAGTTAATTAAGCCCCAATTCTCATTAGTTTAAACACAACTCACAAAATAAACTCTCTTCCTTCTCTCTTCTTTGTCTTTCTATTTGGAAGACGCCATTGAAGACAAACTAGGGGGAGGTTTTGGGGGATGGAAAGGGACGATTTGAGCATCAAATTTTCATCAAATGTTAAGGTATGGGATCTAATTCACCTTTGAGACTTCTTTCCTCAAAGGACTCCTTCAAAGTATTTCTATAAGTTGAGTTTTCAAGTGGGTTTCATTCAATTACGAATTTGATGTTATGAACTGAGTTGTTTATGGTTTCTTTAGGATATAATTAATATATTAAGATGTATTTTATCTTTAATTGAAGATCATGATTTTTAATCATTAACCCTAGGTTTGATCTTGATGTGAATTAGGTTGTGATTGATTCAATTGAATTGATTATTGGTTAAATCACTATTAAATGATGTTGTTACACTAATCATGAACAAATCAAGATAAATTTTAGTCTTTTATTTCTAGTTCTTGAGAAGTGATCTAGGTTATGAGAATTTACCTAAGTATCTCATCTTAAGCTTTGATTTAATATTGAATTATGGTGTAGTGACTCACTTAGTGTTGTTATCATGTTGATTATTGAATTATGATGTAGTACATCCAAATTGGAATGAATTGACGGATTATGGTATGGTCTTGATGATGTACTATTAGGAGACTTGGTAAGTCTTATGATCTCTATCTTTGCTTCCAACTGTGATTAATTATGGTTAGAGTATGCCTTGTATTAGGATTGATAGGATGGTATGATGTTGAATTGAATGTCTTGACTATTTTGTGAGGTTGATTAATGTGTATGTGTTATAAGTACTGTGATGACTATCAATATGCATTATTATGATATGAAATGCTAATGTGACAACCTCACTAATAGATGAATTATAATGAAAGGACTTATACTCATACAATTCTTATTGAGCTATTGATGATGATTATTATACAAGGGGTAGACCCTATGAACTAAACTAAAATATTATTGATAATTAGAGGCTTAAACACATTTCAAAAAGAGACTCTAGTTTAGCACCGAGTAAACTAGATTGAGGGGTGTCCCTTAAAAGATAGGGAAGGTAGGAGCACTAAAGTACTCTTGAGATTGGAGACTACAACGGATGGATCATAAACAGGGTCCTAACTATATCTCCTAGTTCTTGAAATATGTTGCCCCCATAGGAATACTAGCTAGTGGATCCATTTAGTTGCTATGTTTTATGTTTTGGTACTACCTTGACAAATAGTCTGCCTTTTTTCGGTATAGGGTTTTATGACACCGGATTTCACACTAGCTCATGTGGTCTATGGTGGTTAGAGAAAAATGTTGCCAAAAATGTAAAATGAATTAAAGGATTGAACTCTAACTAGGATAACCTAAGGGGTCTATCTTGGTCTAGGTAGGGGTATCGAACTCTACCTAACCATTGCACTAGTTTGCCTTCAGGGGAGTCTTAGGAGGATGTTCTTATGTATCTTTATGTTTATGATGATATGTGATATGTATATGAACGACTTGAACATTATTAATAATATATATTGATTAGATCACTTATGAGTACGTTTTGGTTTATATGGTTAAAGTAAGATGAAATGTATATCTAAATGTCATGTTATATAAAGTAGGGTGTTAGTCATGATTCTTGTTGGATTACTTGATTGAGTAAGGTTATGGGACTTTTCTTGGTCATTGTACTTGTTGACTTGATAGGGGTTCATGGGTAATTGTCTTGCTTTGTTACCATGAAATGTACTCTTATTCATGCTTATTGCTTAATATGACTTGAAAGTTGAGTTACTTGAATATGTATCTACTTGTATAGTGGGTATGTTCAATTGGACTAGACTTGAGGTTGTGGTATTGTGATGAGCATGCCTATGACTTAATAAATCTGAAATATTGTTTAGTGTGGCATTGTTGAATATGCATATAAGTTTTAAAGAAAAATGCATACTTATAAAAATATCCTTTCTTAGCATGTTTTATAAATATATGTGCATATGGTCTTATACTTAGTACAAGTGGCGTACTAACCCATTTCTTCCTTTTTCCCAAAAATTTTAGGTTCCGGTCGTTGAAGTCTCATTCAAGATGACTTGAAGAAGATTGGATATTCTCTACCATCCAAGTGGGTAGGTCCTCACTTATCGAGGGCGATGCCAATATCTTGCTTATGAAGTTGCTTTGTTTTTATGAGACTTTTATGTTCATTACACTTTCATTTGAATATGATTTGTATAAGCCTATATGTGGCTTCTTGACATTAATGTAGAGCTATTTCCAAATTGCTATGATCTTTAGATTGTATGAGACAATCCTTAAGACTGTTTAATCTTATGTATATATTTATGTGCAATAAAAGTAGAAGGCTATGTAAACTTCCTATATATGTTTAATATTCCACTAAATGTGACTTATGAATGTGATGTTGTAAGCTAAGAGACTAGTCTTAGTCCTCAAAGAGAGTGGCGACGCCGGTTAACTCTAGGGGGTAAACCCAGATGGGACAGCCCCTTTCATCATCTCTGACTGTGGTACCCTTTTACTCTGTAAGTATTGGAGGAAGTTGCTTGATCAATTGGGTAAGCAACTCACTTTTAGTACACCTTTTTGTCCTTAGAAAGATGGACATTCGAAATGACTATTCAAGAGTTGGAAGACATGTTGAGGGGTTGTGTGATTGACTTTGGAGGGCATTGTTATAGGTTCTTACCATTATGTGAGTTCCATACAATAATAGTTATCACTAAAGCATTGATATCACACCATTAGAGGCATAATATGGGAGCGGATGTAGATCACCCATAGTTTGGTTTGAGGCTGGCGATATAAAACCTGTTGAAGTTGACATAATGAAGGACACTCAAGATAAGACGAGGTCCATTTAAACTATACCTCTAGCCGTTCAAAGTAGACAAAAAAAAGTATGCCGATCATAAGGTGAGGCACATGGAGTTCCAAGCGGGCGAGAATGTTCTTCTTAAAGTCACTCATGAAAGGGGTGATGATATTCTGTGAGAAAGGTAAGTTGAGTTTTTTAAGATATATTGGTCCCTTTGAGGTTCTTGAATGTGTGGGATCGATGGAATATAGATTGACGTTACCCCCTAATTTTTCCAGTGTACATCCCGTATTTCATGTGTCTATGTTGAAGAGTTATCAAGGTGATGGTGACTATATCATTAAGTGGGATTCAATCGAACCAGATAAAGACCTCCAAATATAAGGAGGAATTGATTGCTATCTTGATTGTGATGTTCGTAAGTTGAGGACCAAATAAATTAAGTTAGTGAAGGCTCAATGGAATCATTGCCCAGTCGAGGAAGCTACTTCGGAGACTAAGGACATGCGAGACAAATATCCGTAATTATTCACTGATTTAGGTACTACTTTGCTCTTTCCTTAGCCTTCTTTTCCTAAGTTTTATCACTTCGGAATGAGTGATCTGTAAATTGTTACCTATTGTAACGACCGGATTCCGCCGTTATAAAAATGCCAACAAGGGAAAAATTGGTGCCAAAAAAACATTTTCGTAGTGTTAGGATTTTTCCAACTTTGTCCAAATTAAAAGAAAATCAGAGTCATCAAGGTGTAGAGAAATCTGGTAGTAATCGGGTGGAGTAAATATGAATTTGATTACATAATTGGTTACATAACTCATTAAGGATTCCATACGACTCCACGTAATTAAATTTAGATAAGTATATCTCTGAAAATCGATCTTAGCATTATGAATATTTTCTGAGCGTAATGGATTAAGAGTGTGTTGTAAAAGGGGGAATTGAAATTCTCTATAAAGCTCACTGCCTCGATTCATGCCACTGCAAAGGGGATACTGCCGCTGTAGCGACACTACTAGAGAGGGATGGGTGTCGTTATAGCGGACAAGACATGGATTAAAATTCATAGATTTTTGGATTTTCAACGAGGCTCACTGATCCAAAAGATGTTGTTGCAGCAAGACTAGTGCCGCTGCAGCGATGCTGTTACAGCGAGATGGGTTTTGCTATAGCGGAAATGTTGCAAATAAAATCGTAAATAAATCCCATAAATGAAATTATTTTGAGATTTTCAATTTTTAGAGCTAAAGAATGACCCCTGGGTTATTCCAACTCGTGTTCCACCATTCTTGAAGCTAAATATATGCTTTTCACTCCCGAAATTCAATTTTTGATTTGTAGAACGTAATAAAATGGGCCAATATTGATGCGGAAGGGTTTCTTGATAGATTCTATCGTGTAATTAACCCTAATTTGACTAGTTGGGATCATGGATATGATCTAGGATTCATAGAATTGTTAATAATCTGGGTAATTATCAATTGTTTATTGAATCTCGTGTTATTGTAATTCTTTGTAGACCAAGAACAAGCAGAACGAATCTAGAAAGGAAAGGATCAAGTTACTTAGGGTTTCAAGCTTTTTTCGAGGTAGGTGACGTTTGTGATTTGATATGTGTGATGTATTCATGTTCTTTCTTAATTACGAATTTGTATGTATATGAATGTCGCAATATTGATAATGTCATTGTAACTGAGATAGATGAAGAATATATCCATGAAATCATGATGTAAATGTATGATCTTGATGATGTACTTGTGATTGTGATTGTCATGTGTGATTAGGGATGGGATTGCCATTTTCCGGCAAGCTAACATGGATCAAATTGTCACGTTCTGGCATAAATATTAGGATTGAGTTGCCACATTCTTGAACAACTATGGGATTGAATTGCCACGTTTCGGTAAGATAACAAGGATTGGGTACTACTCTGGTGCACTAACTTGAGTTTGGGTTCCGTGAGAGGACCAATAATGTGTTAAGCATATGAAATGTGTTCTCGAATTTTTAGGTTTATAATGTTGTTTATGTTGATATATATATGCATGTGATTATATTGTTGTTCGACTTGTTATACATTGCACTAGTGGGATAGCTGTGTGATCCTACCAGTACACATTGGTTGTGTACTAATTCTGCACTCACTTTTTTTTGGTTGAATACAGGGCATCTTAAAGTGGCTATTGACAGACCTCGCTATGGAGATTAAGGATTATCGCATCGACTTTAAGGGTGAGGTACTTCTTCTAGGAACCCATGGATTTCTCCTTTGCCCATGTCCACCAATTTTGGACTTGGACCTTTATATTTAGTTACTTGAATAGTTCGTTAGCATTTCTTATTTATACTTGGTTATCGTTAGTAGTTTTTGTACATCGACTTTTAGATTTTAGGTTTATATTCCGCAATATTTTAGTTGTTAGATCTTTGTTTTGTAATACACTTCTATTTCAGTTATTTAACTTACTTCCATAACTTAAATGCCTTAGTTTTAGAATCATTGCTTTAGGTTGATAGCAGTAGTGGTTTTCCCACTAGCTTGTAAGTGTGTGTGCCAATCACGAAGAATTTGGGACGTGACACCATGTTATTGGGAAAAGTACACTACCACCTACTTGTATTAATTTGGACCAAATAGATTAGAAGAATAAGGGGAAAATAGACAGGCAAGACCCAATATTCTTAAATCGAAAAAGGCCCAATTGGAAATTCCAAGTAGGTGAATCATATACTTGGTAAATTATGTCCCAAAATGAGTGAGAAAGTTGGTCAAAGAAGATCCCTTTAAAAGTGATTAATATCAGCTTTTTCCAACTATGTTTTACTTTTAGCAAAAATCTAATTTCTAGATCTTTCTCTCTTCTTTTTCTTAGATTCATACAACGACAATTAAATACAATTAGGGTTCTTGAATATTAGAGAGTTAATATATTTTTAGGTATAAGTTAAGACAAGTTGACGTGGACAACCTTTACCTTGAAGAATCAAAGTCTTAGCAAGTGGTAGTTCTATCTAACAAGGTAAGCTACTGTAATTTTCTCCATCTTGTTCTTGAGTTAATTAGGAAATTTGTTATGTGTTAATGAGTTTGAATGGTTTCCTTCTACATGGTGATTTATTGGGAATGATGTTTTGGTGGTTAGTGCATGTTGGGACATGAGCCATCGAAGAGAGTCCCTTTAAATTCAATTATTAGCTCATTTGAGCAACTAATGCGTATTGTTATCCCTTCAAGTGCAGGTCACCAAAAACTGAGATTTATAATTCTTCTGTTACATTATTATGTTTAAGAATTGTTTTATGTATTTTATGATAAGGGATGTGATTGAATGTTTGGAGAATTTATGGAGACTTTAAAGGACTTAAATATTATAGGGTGTTTGGGAGGACCTAATAAGAAGGTTGTATAGCATATAGATGCGATTAAAAGGAAATGGAAGGAAAGAAAACAGTGGCTACATAAATTGCATGCTTACTGCTTGGTTACTATTTTGGTTAGATCAAGTAGCTCATACTGGTTGATTAACTACTTATTTTAGTCTTACAACTTATTTTATTGTAGATTAGTCATCTGAAATCTGAAGAGAACGAGCTTAAGTCATACTTTTTGAATTATATAGAAAGGTATGTAAGGCTATTCAATTTTTTATTTCTTTCGCGTGGAAGGACCACTTATATTACAAAGTGAGTTTTCTAAGTGCTCTTGTAGTGGTTGATCCATAGTTGTCGTTCCTACTACCTAGAGCAGTAAAGTGAGTACTCTAATATGAGTTTATTACTAAATGTGAGTGCTTACTCTTAGAAAGCAAGGTTTAAACTTGTTTCATCGTCAAAGTACCATTTTCACATAGTCGTCTTACATAAATCAAAATGATCCTAGATTACACATGTTACATTTTATATGTTGGATATGCAATCTGCCCATATCTTGCAAACTTGCTTCAATTGTCTACTCCATCAGAAAGTCATTTTCACATGTTGATATCTTCCCTTTATTGGTTATCACTCCCAATGTGTTAGACTATAATGTTACCGCACAAGATCCCTACTTGCTCTATTGTAGATTTTATATGTACTTACTTGGGATATGTATCCATCTTTAAGTTGAATCTGCCCATGTTATCCCTTGGTTACACGTTCATGTATACTTTCATGCCCCGAGCTACACCCGAGATATGGACATGGGACCTAGGTCTACAAGTTATCCCAAGATAACCTGTTGGCATGATCATGAGCATACTAAAGATAATAAAGTGATGCGGAAGCTAAAACATGCTTAAAATGAATAGATGGGGAATACTTATATGTTAAAACTTAGATATATGAAAACTGATGAGTTTAATACAAAGAAGTTATCAACCCAATTCTAAGTTGAAAGTAATTATGTCTGAAATAAGCCTCTAACTGACTGGAAATACTGGAACAATCCCCAACTAAGTCTAGCAAAAACAGAAAGTAAAAGACCAAAATACTAAAAAAAACTCATGACTATTGTCCTTGAAGAATGAGGACTCACAACTGATTCTTCTAGAATGGAGATCGGGAGTCGATCTAAACGTGATCTGGATGCTGAGAATGTGAACTTACATCATGAGAAGATGTACCGCATGTATGCGTCAGTATTTGAAAGGTACTGAGCATGTAGGATAGAGTAAAGTTGAAATAAAATATAACTGAACAAGCACAAAAGCAAGTGAAATGATATGAATATGATATACTGAATTATGAGCTAACTTGATACAATGACAAAATTTATAACATGGTCAATGCAATAGAATCTAATTGGATTGTGGGAGATACTAATAACCGATAATAAAACCACATAAGCTAAATATGGAGTCCGATGTATACGTTCATCGAGAGGACCCAATATACCGTGCCAAAGGTAAAAACGCATGCTGGCGTGACCACTTAACTGATGCCCACATAGGGGACTTACAATCTACTTGGCTAGTAGTTCTGGGACAATTTGGGTACGCTAAACCCTAGTCGAATTCGATATTATGCTACTCCTAATGAACAAAGTGATTAAGACATCATGACTGAATTCCTGTAAATACTGGATAACTCAAAACTAAACATGCAAGCTGAGAATGAAACAATTAATCAGATAATAATGCATTAATATTTGTGGCATGTATGTCAGAAGTAACTAAAATATTTGACCTAGCATGTGTAATTCAAGAACTAAAGAAATACAGAGTTAGGGTTCTGGAATTCATTTGATAAACTGAATTATAAATTTACAATCAGATTTGAAACATATATTTAACTAATTTGTGATGGTCTGCTGTAATTCTAGAAACCCTGGGTTTAATCATGATAAGAGAATCAAGAACTGACTAAAAACTAGGGATCTAATGGGTGAAAGGAACCCACAAGTGAAATCCCACATTCCTGATGATGAAATCCATGAAGAAATATTTAGATTTTGGGGCTGGAACTGATGGAACCTTTTTGCGTTCTGGAACTAGGGTTCTTAAAATTTTTATCCTTTCGTGTTCCTAATTTTCTAAGTTTTGATGTATGATTTTGACTTAGGAAAGTTCTTGTTGTGTTTCTAGGATTAAACAGACTAAAATATTATGATTTAGGGCTTAAACAATGTACCTTAGGGGTTAAATGAACTAGGATAAGACCAAAAGACCCCTGAAAATATTATTGTCGGACCAAACAAAGACCTAGATTGACAGGTTGTCATTCAATCGAAGGTCCATCATTTGGGTCTGCTCGATAGGTTTTTACTAAAATAGGAATAGCTTTTTACTCAGAGGTTGGAATTTAACAAACTCGGTGGATATGGAAAGATTATTTAATTATCTATCATTTCATAGGTCATGGGACACCTAATTCATTTTATGCTAAGAGTTATGACCATTTGAAGTTGACCCAGCAACATTTCCCCCTTAACTAACTGTTAACTTTCACTTACGGTCAGACCTACGGACTGTAGATCGAACGAAGGTCCCTACTGGTCATTCGTAGTTCATGTCAGAGGCTGGGTAACTTGAGTCTCAATCCACGGACACAGACCATGGACCATAGTCTCACTTACGGACCATAGATTTGTCTGTGGATCGAGACTTATTCAATTTTTCGGGCTGAGTTTTTGGGGAAGTTTCAGTGGCAAATGATGGATGCACAGTACGAGCCATAGATCAGAATACGGTTCATCGATAGTGATCGTCGATTGCACCTGCAGATTTCTGAAAAGCTGATTTTGGTCTGTTTTGAATAAGGGGCGTTACATATACCTTGTATTTGATATTAGTTAGTGAGTATAGGTCTATCATATAGAGTTCAAATCTCTTGGCTGAATGTTAAATGTCTTCAGTTGATATGTGCTTCAGTTTGAGATATCAAAATGCTTACTGATTCATATAAGCTCCTAAGTATTACATGTTTGTTTCACAATTGCGTCCCCTATCATTGTTATTATCTTAAGTCCATATTCATATGTCGTCTACTATATTTTACTATCATAAAGCTGAATAATGCTATGACCACAAAAATAATAGTCTCAAAGATTAAAGAGACAAGGTAAAATGAATCTATATAATTATGGTGCTAGCTCAACGGTTAAAATACCTATCATAGGCCAATCCTAATTATAGTACTTAAGGGTGGAAGATCAGGGGTTGTAATAGCTAACATAGGTCGATCCCAATCTATATTATTATGGGTGGCATCCCATGGGCTAAAATCCTAGCATGGGTCAATCCTGAATTGGTATATTTATGATGACTGTATCCTAAGGGTTAAAATGCCTAAAATGGGGCATTCTCTTCTACCACTAATCAGATGGTTTTTGTATCATGTGCCTTATAAAGATTATAATGCACAGAGAAGTAAAGAAAAGAGTGTAACATAAACGAATCCACAGGTATAAGAAAAGGTGGTCTTTAATCCTTATCTATCTTTATTTGGTTTCACTTGAGCTATCCTTTTACATATGGTTGTATTATTCCTTACATATTCAATACATTCTTTTGTAATGATGTCCCTTATTGGGAGGCTGGATTTCATGTTGCACGTACATGTATTCAAATAGTAGATCTCCCTTATAGAAGCACATGATACTCAACGTTTTTTGGTGAGCTCCAGATTGATTTGGGGCTTTGACAAGTCTTTACTATGCGTGCTTTGATAATTGTACCATCATGGATCCTAATAGAGGCTTTGTAGACATTGTGAATCTATCATCTTTATTCATAATTTTACTTGTCACATGTACCGTTCAGATAGTCGACTTGTTGTATTTGTAGCTTCTCTTTAGTACATCTATTTGCATATTAGTTCACTTTCTCATCATAAGTCACTTGTAAAGCATGTGTTCATATGGTAATTGTCCGCCTCACCGTGGGTTGGGGTATGACAAACACCTAAACTTCCAGAATATTCCTTTTATTTGTTCATGTAAAACTTGGTTCTAAATGAATTTGTTTTCACATTTTAGGAAAGACCACAAGTAGATGAATCACATGAATCAGATGAAGATGATTAATTTTCAAATCATTTTGCATATTTACTTACATAGATCACAGTTAATTTCTTCTAGTAAACTACTTCATTATTCACTATTTGTCCATTTTCCCAAGTAATTCTTCAAGAGGAAAACTAACATACATTAATTTATTGCGAGGATCTAAAACAGAAGCAATAAAAAGCATTTTTTTCATATTTTCAGGAATACCCCAATATTTCTTGAACTTTTTCTTTCATCCCCGAAGCCAATTTACTCAAATGAACATTACCACTTGTCATACATATGTTCAAATATGCATCAAGCTCACATATATCCTCAAAATGAACATTACAAAAAATATACCATGAACCTGAAACTTCAATATGAGTTCATAAAATTTTTCAAGAAACTTTGTGACATTCCTCACATTAGCCCAATCCTTATTTTGAATTGAACTTGCAATCCTTCCATCTTCACAAACATTAGTAGCAAGAAAAGAACTAAAATTGCCATCATAAATATTAAACCACTCAAAAGCCTTCTCAAACTTTTCTAGTCGTGTCCAACATCAAATAGGTGCACCCGGTAGGCATATCTAAAGAAACATTTTATCACATTATTATATCTTTTGCATTTGAACACATTTCAAGTTTCTTGTCCTAGTAGATGATCTAACATATTTCACCATTTGTCTCATCTGTTTGATAGAAGGACAAATTTCTTTCAAACCATCTTGCACAATTAGATTAAGTATGTGAGTCACACATCTCACATGGAGATATTTACCATCCATCATATTGCTCCCCACACATCTAATTTTTTGGACAACTTTAAAATTGTCACATCGTTTGAAGAAGTATTTAAACTGTAAAAGTGAAGACATTATCCAAGTTCAATATTCTTTTATGAAGCACTCTATCCTTATCAATAAACTGAGTAGTCAAACACATATAATTAATTTATTGCACTGAGGTTCATGTGTTTATTGTGAGAAAAATTCTTGGTTGTATTTCTCTAATGAATTTTTCAAATTCATTCTCAGTTCACCATAAACTTGATAAAAATCGCCTGTTATGGTTGTACAAGAAGGAATTTGAAACAAAGGTTGAAATTTACTCATAAACTTCTTAAAACCATCTTTTTCAACAAAATCAAAAGGTAGTTCATTCAAAATTATCATCTCAACTAAAGCTCTCCTAGCTACCTCTTGCTCAAATTCCCAATTCACTATCGAAGAACTGTTACTTTAAATATTTAATAACTTTTAAATACCAGGTGAAACAGGCGAGGGCTTATACACTTTACATCGATTAGTCAAATGATGTCTCAATCCTATTGTCCCATTTCTAATTGTATTAACAGCATAGTTTATTCATAATGTAAACACTTTGCTCTAGCTAATACAAAATTTTCAAAAAAAATTAAATTGATGCCAAATAGTAGACCTACATTTCTTTTCTTTTCTTTTTTTGGTCCTTTTGTGATAATTGACACATCATTGCTGTTAATAGGTGTATTATCCTAGAATCAATCATACTTATTCGACTTTGATTAGTCACATTTACATTTAATTTTTTTTAATCAATCATCTATATATAAAAAAATTATTTCACAATTTACACACAAACTAGTAACTAAAGCAAAAAAATAGAAAAAATGGATTAACAAATCTTGAAAAAAAAATCAAAATATCAAAAAAAAATAATACAATACCTGATGCTTGATGGATGATGGTGATCGCCGGTTTTTCCTGCTGGAATGCTGCTCCGTTGGTCAGTTGGCGGCTGGTGCTGGTCGGTTGGAGGCTGGTGCTGGTCAGCTGGCAGCTGGTGCTGGTCGGTTACTACCAGCTAGTGGTTAGTAGGTCACTGGCCGTCGTGACGATGCTGGATGTGGGAAGTGGAAATGGAACAACGTTAGACACTTGTGAGTGAAAGGCTAAAAAGTGAAAGCAGCGCCGATTTAATCGTGAAAAGTGAAGTGCGCTCTATAAGGCTAACCTAATTCAACTGTGCATAAAAAATATATTTAACATTATTAATTAATTTATTAATTTTACATATTTTGGTAAACCGAAATACAGAATAATACTTTTCATATACCGAAAACCAAACCAAATACAAAAAATATGATAATTTATACCAAAATATCAGAAACGGAAATATCAAAAAAAAATTGATTTTGTTCGGTAATCAATACTTGTGCCCAGCCCTAGTTGATGGATATTGTTTCTTGATTTAAAGTGTTTAGTATCAATTTTCTCATGTTTGGTTGGTTTAAATATTTTAAAAAATGTTTTTCAAATCAGCTTATGTTCCTAAAATTTAAAAATAATTACTTACCTTAAAAAGCAAGGAAAATATTTTCAGAACTCATTTATAATTTCACACCTCAACTTTTATCATAACTCAAGTCTTGAATATCAATTTCCAGATCCAATTCGAGATTAAACTTCAGATTATTGATTGAATAATCGAATCTCAACCTCGATTCAAGACTCAACTCTCGAGTTTCGAATTGAGTTGGTGTTGGATCAGGTAAGGATTTGAGGTTCAATCCAGTTTGGGTGTGGGGATCGAATTTCGGATTGGGTGTTGAGATAGAGTTTCATGGAAGGTGTAAAAGTAAAATTTTGCATTGAGAATCAAGGTTAGATCTCATGACAGGTGTCAGGTTTGGATCATGAATCTATTATCATGAAGGTCAGAGGTTTCAAAGAAATATCGTAATTAGATCTCAGGTCGAGGTTTGATCTCAAGTCGGGTATCATCTCTTGCTTCTGTTTTCAGGTCAGGTCTGGTATCATATTTGGATAGAACCCCTAGTTAGGGTCTATTATCAAGTTGATCGTCAGGGTTAGTTCTCGATTCAAAAGTTTGATCTTGAATGGGCATTGATCTCGGGTCAGGATTAGATATTTGGTAGAAAGTTGGTCAGATCTCTTCTCAGGTCTCGAGTTCGGAATCATGATTAGGTTTTGGATCATGTGTTTGTGTCAAATATTAGATAAAAAATTTGATCTAGTCGAGATCGGATCTGGAGTCAGGTTAGGGTCTCAGATTTGGTGTTGGGGTAAGATCTTGAGCCCAAAGATGTTGATATTAAATCTCGGGTTGGTTATCATATCTGGGTTGGATCTCAAATTGGATTTTTGTGTCTAATCTAGATTGGAGGTTCAGGGTCGGGTCTCAAATCAGGGATGGGTCTTGGGTAGGGAGTCGTGGTTGAGTCGTGTGTTTAGTTTTGGCATTAGAATCTAGACCGATCTTTCGGGTTGTGTTCAAGTTTGAGTGTTTAAAACATATTTTAGTTCAACATGTCGAGTCTCAGATTGAATATCAAATATATATCCTGCACAGGTTCGTTGTACTGTGTCCCGGTTCAGGTCATGTTTCAATATTGGGTCCCATGTCGAGGGTAGTGGTCTAGTCCTGGATTGGGTATCGGGGTCAGGTCCCAAGTCAAGTGTTGGGGTATAAATATATATATATTGTTAGGATCGTTTTTTGGTTTGTGTGTCGGGACTAGGTGAATCGATTATTAGAGTTCGTTTCCAGGTCAGAAATTATTTTTCTAAAATGTATTTTCTACTCTCTAGTAAAAAAGAAAAAAAATTAAAAAAGTAGCAGTCATAAAATAACCATACACTAGAAAATATTTTCCACTAAGAATCTAAACATGAGAAAATAAGTTTAATAACTAACTAATTTTATCAAGAAAGCATTTCCTTCATACCAAACATAGAGATTTCATTAGTTGTGTTGTGAATTTCTAAAACAGGGAAAAATTGGTTAGCCCAAAACAAGGGAAACTTTGTTTGATTTTTTTTATAATTTTTTGTTAAGTCTTGATTTGAAATTCTCTCTTAGTGTAAGTGATAATACTGATTGGTTCTTGACAAGCATCCTCAATAAATACACTTTTACATATCATATGATACTAAAATAAAAGAATGAGTAGTTTTGTGTGAGATATAGATCTTCCAGAACATTACAACTCGATTATGATAAAGAAAGTATTCATTCGCTTCTATTTTTAGGTATTCAATGACATTCAACATCAAGTTAGGATAATACAGAACTATAAGTTGAATCACTCCACTTCTACTAAATCATAAAACAAGGCAAAGAGAAATGGAATGAATGACATCCCAATGAATACTATGTTATCTTAATAAGTTAAACAAATGGCTCATATATATGGTATACCCTTCATCAAATAAAAGTAAAAAAATTCGTTCTGAATTTATACTTTTGACTTTTAATTTTTGAAAAAAATCATGTAGGGGTATATATAAGTGTGGCAGTGGAATCAGGAGGTGTCGGTACCAATAATGTTCCATCTCGATTCGTTACCGGTCCGGTAACTCTCTGGCAGGCTCTGGAAAGGATCATTACGAAGGGGAATTGGGAGGGGTAACGAGACAGAAATCAGATTTTACCAGTTAGTCCGAATTCGAAAAGTGTTCGTTTCAAACCGTCTTGTCCAGTTTGAGATAATTAATTTTTTTTAAATTAAATTGTAATATAGTCGTTGGGTAACGGGTATTTGGCCCCATCCAACAACTGTTTCACCCACTAACCCCCCAAAACACCTCTAACCACCACCACCACCCAACTCATTTTTATACTCCAAACTTTTAAAATTTACATTTATATCCTTTTTTTAACTATAAATACTCCAATCTTTCATTATTTTTACTCACAAATTCTTCATCTTCTACCCTCTCAACTCTCAAGTCTCTTATCTCTTATCCTCCTTTAAATTACAAATTATGTTAATTTGAAAGATAATTGGTGGATTAATAATTTTGTCTTTGGACCTTCAAAATTCAACTGTCATCTATCAATTTTTACTTTCGTTCATACACGTTTACTTTTTTAGGTAGACGTTTTGTACATTCGTTCCAACTCACTTTTCAGTTAGTTACTTTATTTGTTTGCATTTAATTATTTATTTATTATTTAGTGAGTAATTAGTCTCTAGTGTCTACTTATTTATTTATTTATTTGCTTGCATTACATTTTCTTATTATATATAATTTACTCATTTTCATATTTTAATATGAATTTCGATTAATAAAAGGTGGGAAAAGGTACAACAACTATATATGATTCGGTCACGAATTTATTTACCTCAAATTCCAAGAAAAATATAAAAAATTGGTAACTCTTTTAAATCTAAAAATAGATAAGTTGCACAAGCAAGAATAAATACGAAAGTTTTAACGCATGTTGAAGAAACTGTTTTTTAATATTGATAGTAAGATTAGATTAGATCCTTATCATGAATCTTTACAAAGAAGGTTTGGTAATTTTGATGAAGAAGTAGAACATGATAATGTTAATGATGATATTGATACTCTTGATTATGATTATGAAGAAATAAAGCCAATTACGACTACTATTCTAACTCCCACTCCTAGTCCCGCTCTCAATCCCGCTCCTAATTTTGTCCCTTTCGTTGTCCTACTCCTGTTTCTCATGTACATCCTAGGCCTAAGGTAGAACATGCTAAAAATCAGTTGTCCGATAATTTATGACTCAAAGTGAAAATAAAACACAAGCTATTTGTAATAAATGTAATCATAGAATGAATCATAAAACTGTGGAAAAACAAGGTAAGATGGGGCTTTGAGTAATCATTTAATGGAATGTTGTAAAAATCAATATTTGCATGCTAAAGATGTAGCAGAAACTAAAAAGAATTGTATCACCCTTCCAAGTGCGGCTGTAGGAGTAGGGTGCTCTAATATGGTCAACGCAATTAAATCCTTCTAATGTTCTGGATAAACAACACACATATAGTAGAGAAAAACATCTTGAAGAATTAGATAAAATGAATATTGTTATTGGCTTGCCTTTTAGTTTTGCTGAAAATCCCAATTTTATTCATTATATTCAAATTATGTATAATCCACATTTTAAAGGGTTTACAAGAAACTCAATTAAGAAGGCTATCTTCGATTATCAAGCTCAACATTTCAATATCTTCGCTTTTTATTTTACTATAATACTTGTAAAAATAGTTCTTACTTTTGATATGGATCGTAGTTTAAATGGTAATTATTATTTCACTATTACTGCACATTGCATTGATGAAAATTGAATTATGCAAAAAAAAAGTTTAGGTTAGAAATATTGTGAGATGTAAAAAATCAGTAGTTACAATCACTAATATTATTGTAGATATTTTACAAAACTATGAAATTTGCGATTAAATAATTAGTGTCACCTTAGATAATGCTTCTAATAATACATATGTTCTTGAAATACTAAAATCGACTTTTTGCCCTATTTATATTGATGGTTTTGATAGTAGTTGTGTTACACACATATACAATTTGATTATTAGAGATGCTATAGTAATGTATAATGATGGTTACATAAGATGTGAAATTGTATGTCATTTTATTTTTCAATGTCAAGTTAAGTCTAGACATAGATAACTGAAAATCTTTGTCAAGAATTTAATCTTTCACCTAGAAAATTTTCAAAATCAATATACTTGATGAAATTCTTTATTTGAAATGCTTCAAGTTGTTTATGAATATAGAAACCTTACAAATGGTTGGAATGTTCATAATTCAAATGTGAACGATAGACTTGATGCAAATGATTGGAATGATGTAAAAGCACTTATAGAATTCTTAAAAGTCTTTTAGCTACAAGATAAATTTCTGGACTTTATAATCCAACTATTTGCTTTGTTTTACCAAATACTTGTGCTATTTGTAGTGAATTTTGTGAATTCAAAAATGAAAAAAGATTTAAAGATTATGTTAAGAAGATGATAGAAAAACTTTTAAAATATTTTTTAATTTCTCAAATTTATTTAACCGCTTGTTTGTTAAACTCATTTTACAAAAACGTAGGTGCATCACGAATGGTTGAAAAAATATATTTCAATAAAGATATTCAAGATTTTGAAACACCTAGTTGTCAAGAAGTTAATGATAGTATAAAAACTGAAGCTAGAAAATTGTATGACTTGTATAATTCTAATAGAAGAAATGTAGTACGTAATGAAGAGTTGAAAAGTTCTAGGTGTAGATATAATGAAGATGATCTTGATGATATGTTCGATGATTATCTTGAAATTTATCATAATAATAAAAATAATTTTGATGCATATATTAATGAAAATGCGAAACTATTAAGGATTCACAAGGTTTAACTAATCTTCTAGATTGGTAGAGCAATCGCAGTAAGGGATTTTCAAAACTTCAATCGATGGTTCGAGATGTGTTAGCTATTCAAACATCTTCAGTAGCTTCAAAATGTGTTGTTAGTGCAACAAAGTTTCAAATTAGAGAGCATAGATATTCATTAGCAACAGATAGCTCGAAAATATCAGTACTATTTAGAGATTAGATTAATGGCGAGAGAAGGAGTTATGGGCTTCCAACTTTACCTACAAAATTTGAAAATGATATTTGATGAAGTGATGCAAGATTTTAGTGACAACGACATTGATGCATTGGAGGAACTAGCCGATCAATCAACTCCAGATCATGTTATTAGAGAAATGTTAAATCATTTAAGAAAAGAATTGGTAGCATAAACTATCAGCATGAGTATGATAATTCAAGGTCTAATTAAACAAAATCCTTCCAAGAAGGTGGTTGTGTAGATTAAGGTCCTCTAATCCTCTACTAATATTTATAACTCAAATTGTACCCTTTTATTAATATTAGTAAAACTATAGGCTATTCAATTTTTAATTTTATTATTGTCTTCAATTTTAATACAAAAATTTTTTTAATCATATTTTTAATTTTCAAATGAAAAAGTTATAAAACATAAACTTTTCAACTTCTAAAGTTTGATATTTTAACTTTTTAACTTTTAAAGTTTGAAATTTAAAATTTTAACTTTTAAAGTTTGAAATTTGAATTTTTGAACTTTTAAAGTGTGAATTAAAATTTTATATTTTGAAATTTAAACTTTTAAAGTTGAAATTTAAATTTTAAACTTTAAAAGTTCAAATATAAACTTTTAATTTTTTAAAGTTTATAAGTTTGTTTTTGAAATTTAGAAGTTCAAAAGTTTAAATTTTAAACTTTAAAATTATAAATGTTTTAATAATTGATTAGTATTCCTAATGTTTCAATTTTGATAATTAAATTTTATTTTTTTAAAATTAGCAGTAATCTTGTTTATCGGTTCGGGACGGAATACACATATTTTTCCAAAACTATCAGTTCTGGTCCTTTTCTGCCAATTGGACCCCGATTCCAGTCTGATTTTGGTCAATGTTAGTCCAGTAGGTCCGTTACTGGCATCGCTACCAAACTTGGGTATTTATGATCCCTAAGGTATATTTTAATCTTTTTCATACATAAATTATTTTTTTTACTTTTTTTAATAGGGGGACTTTCACATATAGTCACGCAAAAATTACTTAATTACGCTCCATACCTGTAGTTTACTAATTATAATTTTTAGCTATATATTACGGGAAGAAAACTTGTAATGACCCGGGAGTACCCCCTAGGAGTTACATGACGTACTTTACCTCTCGGAGGTCTTATACAAGCCTCTTAGCTTTTACTCATCACATAGGTATGAAAAGTAGTGCGGAATTAAAAAAATTCACAATAACAAGGAAAACTCTATAATAAAAAGAAGAACTAAGCTCATCATCACAAGTCATCTCAGACACATCTTATTCTCATAGGGTCACGGTCCTTACATAGAAAAGAAACTCATGTCTAATACAAAATCTTTAGTAGAAAAAGTTAGAAATAACATCAACATCCTCGAACATATGAGGACGTAGCAAGAGCTTGAAAGAACAATCTACTTCCCAAGCTTCAACTCTAAGATCCTCACTTCCTTCCACCTAAACTTGTAGAAATAGAGAAGAATATGGCGTTAGTAAAATTAAGCACTAAGTATAATGATTATGCAAAAAACATGCTTTAAAAATGACATTTTAGTTGAAATATGCATTTCATGCTATTTTGTCAAATCTTCATGAACCAAGTGTAAAGAGATTACAAGTCAATCTTTAATCATACAAGGTAATACTCCCATAATTGTCAACATAATACCATATTCATTAAGTAACTTATTAACCATTTAGACCCTCTATCCAAAGTTATCCTAAGACCAACCTAGGTAAGACATGAAGATACCACTCATAGAACCTCTTCAAACACACCTAAGTGTTCCTTAAGACTACCAAAGATAAGGATATTTCCTTTCCATCACAACTCAACAGAACAACATTCATTCCTAGAGATACTAGAGGAAACATTCATGCATTTAAGAACTTCACATAAAGACCATCCCCTGGAATAACTCCAAGTTACACTAGTGCAATGTGAAAGTAGCTCCAAGTTACACTAGTGCAATATGAAAGTAGCATTTCATCCTACTACTCCCACTTAGTGCTCCTTTGGAACCACCCTAGACTAGGCATATCACATTCAACAAGTCACATAACCTTCATTAACATAAGACATAAGACTCACATGCTTCATCAACATTAGACATAAATTCATCTTACTTCATTAACATCACATAGAAACTCAATCATTCATTGACATTACAAGAACACACCAAAACTCCCTCCAAATGTGTACTTGTAAAACGCATAGAGAGCGTATCATTCCACCATCTAACCTAAGTAGTACACCCTTAGGAAGACCTAGTTCATTTTATTCATTTGTGGGTGCTAGCTTTAACTGACATAGACCATGGAGCTTAACATGGAATATGGGTATTAACCCCTACCGGATGAGGGATCCCCACTTGCTAAGGTAGGGATATTCTTTTATCCTTTACGTGGATCACCACTAGCTAGTCTTATGTGGGCGCATAGTTAAGGGATAAGGAGATTGCTTCTAAGTACTACATCTCAATAGGTTACTTTTGGATACTACATCTCTACTCACGAAGATTATCCACCCGTTTCTCAAATAATCTCGACGCTAAGAATTAATCTCCACGGAGTTTTTGACTTTCATTACATTCATTAGCTATAGGTTAAAGGATTAAGAGTAAGTACTACATCTCAACTCACGAAGAGTACTCATCCCAACCTATCATTCATTTTAAAATCTCTTAAAAATATTCAGGTTGTTACTAGACACTATATCTCTACTCACGAAGGATGTTCACCCTCCCCCCGCCCCCTCCTTCTCCGTTCATTTATTGGAGTTCTATTGAGAAAACCTTTCAATAGACTCACATTCATTACATTTTCATTAGATTCATTCACTCATCGTGTGTGTACATGTGATAAAGTCTTACATAACCACTATCATTCAAGACATTCTAATCTAAACATGATCATACTTCATTCATCATAATCCACACACAATCATACTTCTCATTCACATCATACTTCAATTATTCATACTATCTTCAAGACTCACATGCATAACTTCATATCACATCTCTACACATAAGCATGACGAAATTACTTTACTTAACATTCGATGCCTTGAAAGTCATAACCACAATACACATACATCTTCATATACATAAGCTAAACAACACCACTATAAGTGGATCATACCACACAAGATCAATTCAATAAGACTTAGAACAATTAGGTAAACTTACCCTTCATCCAAGTCATGATCACTTTTTCTCAATTCTCCAACAATTCATCATATTTGGACATGAATAATGATAGATAACCATAATACAACATAATATAAACACAATTCTAACAATATTCAATCACATTCATGAAACAAACTTCTTAAGCCAATTCAGAGAATTAGGATGATCATGGGTCTATGAAGTTTTTATCATAAAACCATCAATTAATATTGAAAATATCATAATTCATCCATTTAAACATTTTAATGCAAGAACCCATGATTAGAATTCGAATAGGAATTTTAGGATTTTTGAGTTCCTTTGAAAAGCCTTTGAATTGGCTCCTTAAATGATAGAAGAATCAAGTATAAAATCATCATACCTTATTGGTAAAAAGCCCATGAAAATTAGGATTGAAAAATTGAAGAATTGACCTTCTTCCTTGGAGCTTCAATGTTTATCAATAGAGGTTTTGGAGAGAGATAATGAAGAGATTTAGCTTTTCAACTTGAGGGTTTTGTTTTGATTGGTGAAGTGGAGTAAAAGTGACTAAAAAACATTTATAATAAATTTCCAAAGTACCCAAAACACCCCTACACAATTTTTACTTCTTTAATTAAGTCTAACTTGACTTTAAAATGACGCGACCAAATCTGGGACGTGGTTGCGCGTCGCGGAAACACTTCCAATTATTGCTTCTAGAATTTAATTTGAGTCAGAATGGTTTGTGAAATCCCGCATTGCAATGAAACTTTTTTCCTTTTAAGTGTTGGAGACGCGACGCGATATGGGCCTCAAAGATCGGCTGCCTGCACGCTGCCTTGGCAACCCCCTTTGCCAAGGCTTCGGTCCTCCTCAAAGACCTTTTTGTTGGTCCTTGAGGAGTCGTGCCCAGATGTTTTGACCGTAAACTCAATTATTAAGACACTAGAGTCACCTCCACTGATGTTAGACTCTAAACGACACATAAAAACACATAGAGCATATAAGGACACACTAGCACACAGAAGTAGTTTTCGGACGTCTTGGTCGTCCTTTGACGTTTGACTAGGAAACTCTTTGAAACTGACTTCAAAGGTTAAATTTCATTATTTTAACAAGTTATTAACTCAAGGAACTCATGTGAAGCTCTAGCTTGTCCTATTTCATTTTGAGGATGTAACAAAAGTAGCGAGCGAGATTGGAGAGGGAGGAGAGAAGCGAGCAAGAAAGGGCAAAGAGTGGAGAAAGACGAATTGTATATGTATATATGTCGAATTATATATGTATATCTGTCAAATAATTATATATAGGTAACTAGTATACATATGTATTGTATATCTGGAGAATGAAATTAAGAGAGGGAGGAGAGAGACGAGAGGACAAAGAGCGAAAAGAAACGAAATGTATATGTATATCTGTCAGATTATTGTGTGTGAACATGCGCAAGAGCGTGCGTGTGTGTGTGTGTGTGTGCAAGAGCGTGCGTGTGTGTGCCGTGTGTGTGTGTGTGTGCATGTGTAAAAGATGACAACTGACGTAATTAAAGCTAAAATCAAGTTGCGGGGTGTAATTAATTCTAACTATAACTATATTAGCTTATTAACTAGTATATGTTTGCTTTTCCGCATAATTTTTCCTTTTTATTATCATTATTTGAGTTTCTTATTTTTCTTTTTTGTCTTTCTTTTAAAGAAAAGATTCAAAAGTAACTTTTTCATAACTATATTATAATTTAAAACATCTTTTTCGGTTATACTATAATTTACTTCTTGTATTTATAAAAAAAGGGGGGCATTTATAATAAATCATACAAGAAAATTAACGAACATAAAGAATTTGATCATCAAAATAATAAAGTTAAATTAGTCTTTGTAACAAAAAAGTAAAAAAAAAGGGAAGATAAATCACATAAATATACTATATTATAAAAATATTTACTATTTATATCAATATAATTTTTCTAATTAAATATAACAATTTTTTAAGAATTAGAAAATTTGTACAGTTAATCTTCCTTCTCTCTTTCTCTAACCTTTTTCTCTTCCTCCTCTTTTTTTCTTTCTATCTCAATCTCTCTTCCTCCTCTCTTTTATAATTCTTTTTCTTCTTCTTTTTTTAAATAGTTATTTTAAATTAATTTTTCTCATATTTCACTATTTTTATTCAAAAACACGACAAGAAAAGGAATAGAAAAAATAGAAAATTGTACAATATCATGTTCTCAAATAGGAATTTTAAAATTTTAAAATTATAGAAAAAAGAGTTCATCATCGATGGTCATTATAAAAATTCAATTTTACGAATTTGTGATTAGTTTGGATAGGTTGTTCCTACAAATAAGTGAAATATCATTTGGAGTCTATATCTCAATTTTTAGAGGGTTTGGTTAAGTTTATGATTGATTTTAGGAGAAAAATAAGATTGAAACTCGAAAAAGGTGAAGTGTATGGAATGGTATCGCGATTGTATTAAGGTTGTATTAGATATATTTCATAACTGTATTAAAATTATATTAAAATCACGAGCAATACATTTATAATACATACTACAAACTTCACTCCTTTTTTAGTGATCTCAACCAAAATAAATCAACACATTTGTAATACAGTTGTAATGCATATTGCAAACATCACTCATGTTCTTAGTGATACAAACTAAAATAATTTATAAGACACATAATACATGTTTTATTCGTGAATAATACAAGTTTAGTTCATATATAGATTATTGTCTTGTCTTTCATTAGTTACGTTTTTCATTTATTATTATTTTTCTCTTCTAATTCAATTTTAATATTGTGTAATACACTATTAATGCAAATTTAATTCATTTTGTAGTTTATTATTTGTTATTGTTAGATTACTTGTTTAATTCATTATTGGTATAAGTTTAATTCACTCTATAGGTCATTGTCTTGTGTTTCATTAGTTACATTTTTTTTATCTATGCTTAGTTCAACTTTAATTTAATATTCGTGTATGGACTTTTAATACAAGTTAATTCATTTTGCAGTTTATTGATTGATTTGTTATGATTGATTTACGTCTTTAATATATTATTGATACAAGTTTTATTCAATTTACAAATCACATAATGCTCTTTCTTTTGCTATATTTTGCATTCGTGTTTGATTCGCTTCTAATTCAACTTTGATATGTGTGTAATACATTTTTTTTATTTCAAGTTTGATTCATTTAAAAATTTATTATGTTCCTTCATTTGTTACAATAATATTGAGTAATTTCCCTAGATAGTCACCCATGTTTGAAAAATTACCTAGGAATATCACTTATGTTTGTTTTAGGACTATAATATCACCCAACTTTGCCTATTTTCCTCAAATATACTTGACACAAGAAAATACATTATTTCTCTCTTACTAGGGTGTCATGTCACATTTTTAAAATTATTAGCAATATTTTTCTAATTCTTTTAAAGAACCGGAGAAAGCCACATATTTTCTTGAGGAATCAGAGGAGCTCACATTACAGTTCTTAATGTAATTTTTTTTACTGGGTATAATATGTGGGTTTGTCTATTTTTTTTTTATAAAAAAAAAGAAGTTATCTGTATATAATAGGAGAAGTAAAAAGTGTCACATGTCAGCACCACAAATATTCAAGAATTTTAATTTTTCAAAAAGCATTTTAAATATGTTCTAAATAAACAATTAAAAAAATTAAATAGAAAATAGAAGTTCTTTTGTTAGAAAAAACTGTAACGGCAAAAAGTTGATGATTTTTAAATGCCTCTAATTTCAATTTTAAAGGAAAAAAATGAAGTTGAACTATTTTTATATAAAAACAGTTATGACTATTACGGGAAAAAATGAAATATTTTTAAATGCTTCAAATTTCAATTTTTAAGGTAAAAATTTTAAACTGAAAGTTGAATTATTTTATAAAAAAAAAATTGTAATGTCTATTTATATTTATCATACTTTCACTGATTTTAGAGAATGCTTCAATAAGATGGAATGTAGAAATATCTATCTAAGTAGGAGAAGAAAAAGTGCACAATAAAAAAACTATAAGTATTATTTAAAAAATAAATTAAAAAACTTATAGCAAAAAATAATAATTATCATTAAAATTTTAAAAACTTATTTTTTTAAATAGTTAAACAGTTCATTAGTAATTAGTTATAAAAATAGGATACTTTTTTTCATTCATTTTTAAAATTTATCTTTATATATCTAAAAACAAAACATTTTCAAAAAAATATAAATAGAAAACAATATTTTAAAAAAAAAAAACATATTGCAACATAACATTTAAATAGGTTTAAAGCATATTTTTTAAATAATAAATAAATAAATAATGTGACATGGCATCCTAATAAGAGAGAGATAATGTATTTTTATGTCAAATATAATTTGAGAAAATTAGGTAAGATTGGTTGATATTGTAGTCCTAAAACATGCATAAGTGATATTTTTATGTAATTTCCCAAACATGGGTAACTATCTAGGTTAATTACTGCAATAAGATTACATGTCTAATTAATTAGTTATCTTAGTGATAAAAGCAAACATAATCTTAATATACATATGATATAAGTTTTATTCATGGATAATATGAGTTTAATTTAGTTTATAGATCGTTATCTTGTCTT
Source organism: Solanum chmielewskii (assembly GCA_027704785.1). NCBI lineage: Eukaryota > Viridiplantae > Streptophyta > Magnoliopsida > Solanales > Solanaceae > Solanum > Solanum chmielewskii. Next base: position 38,195,424 of record JAKWIX010000320.1, read on the forward strand.
TTGTTAGTTACAATTTTCATTCGTTCTAAATTCTCTTCTAATTCAACTTTAATATTGTGTAATATAATTTTAAAACAATTTAATTTATTTTGCAATTTTTTGATTTATTTAATAATATTGGATTACTTATTGAATTCATTATTAAATACATGTTTAATTTATTCTATAGATCATTGTGTGTAATACATTTTTTATTCAATTTTAATGTATGTAATACATTTTTAATTCAAGTTTAATTCATTTTTCAATTTAGTATGTCTCTTCATTTGTTACGATTAAGTTATTTATTTATTTAATTAATTAATTATTGATACTAATTTTATTCATTCTACGAATTATTGACTACTCTACGAAAGAAAGTAAAGAAAGAAATAGAAGGAAAAAAAGTAACAGAAAGAGGGGGAGTGTGCAGCAAAAAGAAAGCAAAACAGAAAAAAAAAAGTAAGAGAGGAAGAGCATTAAAAAGAAAAGTACGAGAGAGAATAATTAAAAAGTTGACAGAGAAAAAAGAGAAAGAGAGAGAAATATAATTATAAAATATATAATATTATTTTATATTGCTATAAATGATAATAATTAAAGAATCCATCTAATATAAGTAATTATTTTTAAAAAAGGATTCACTCAAGTAATTAAACCAAAAAAATACATGTAAAAAAGATTGAATATACCCCACATTGTATAAAAATAATTGACTCTCGTTAGAGAAGAATGGCATATATTAGTCATTTATATAACAGTAGCAATATATATAAGTCACTTTCATAACGAGAAATATATTTACTCTAAATGATGAAAATCAGAAGTATGTCAAATCGTTTTTGCAAAAATAAATAATCATCTAATAAGAAAATTCAAGATTGATTTTGTTTTAATATACAGATTTCATCTCAAGGTGTTGTGGGGGTGGTCATAAATGTCGTGAAAAGTGGAGATAAATATCAAGAGAGAGACTTGACTAATGTTTGCAAAGAAAGGTATCCAAAATTAAAAATTGGAAAACCCGCCTTTTCTCTATTTCAGCCTGTTGCGTTACTCTAATACTACAGCCTCTCAACTAATATACAACATCCTTTCTCATAAAACTAGTCTTGAATTAATATGTATCCAGTATCAAACCCAGCAATCAATATCATTTCTTTCCTTTACTCGGATTATCATGTACAATGTCACTCTAACTGGTATCCAGAAAATCAAAAATTGACGAGCAATTGAAGAAAATCCCTCAACAAGGCTTGCTCTAGGATCCAGTATGGGGCCTTCTCCAGTGTTTGGGGGGGGGGGGGGGGGTGAACATAGAATGGCAAGGTTAGGAGCTTAAAACCATACAGACAATGTGAACTGAAACACCACCGAATATATTCCCAGAATCATGTCGCTAAGGATGATTTCAGAACTTCAGTCTTGTTACTGCGGCGCATGCATTCTGGGCAAGGGACTGAATATAGAGAATCAGATGGTCTTTTGATCTCAATTCCTTTTGAATCACTATGTGCTCGTACATTTAGCATTTGCCGCTTGAAGCTTTTCCACCTAGAAACAGCAGCAAGGGTAAATAAGTCAACAAAATCAAATAAAACCAGCAACAAAGACTGCTGTCCACAAAAAGAACAGCCTAATGTGACTCACTGGCATCCGGCATGTAGAACATAATGAGCTTTTCAATGAGAGCACACAGAGCAAACCAAAGCGATTAAATGGAAACTGTATCTCTCAAAATCAAACTACAACAACTGACAGTAGTGTTTCTATTGAATCAATAAATAAAAACTACAAGAGTTACAGTTTCCCTGCTCAAGGAGCTTTAATACTCTAATAAACTCTTTTACAACCCAAATGAAATTCAGAAACACATTCAATTTTCTTTATAGACAGTCCAAATGAGAAGTATTATCTAAATAATAATCATGGAAATATATCAAAGACTTACCCAATATTTGGGTTATCATATAACAAAGCTAACTTCCTCTTGTCTGGCCTAATTGTCCTCGAGTGTCCACCATACAAGAATCTTCTATGACCCAACAAAAAGTGGGGGAAATTTCCTCCTTGAGTTGTCACAAATACTTCACTATGAAGACAAACAGTATAGTCTATAGCAGCCATCCTGGAAGAGTAATTCTAGAAGCAATAACTTGAGTCAATTGAGAAAAAAAGTAAAACTGAACACAGGGAGAAGGCAGTCAAACAATTTAGACCTGAAATGGGGCGAGTTCTTCGTTGGATGTTAGCATCTCTTTCGTTTGTAAAAGCGGAAACATCTCTAATAGTGGTTTCATGTGGCGCTCAGAGTCGTAGATCTTTCCAGAAGCTAAATAAATGGATGTGCTTTTACCAAACCCCATCCCTCTTAACATCAATCCAACCTAACATAAGCGTGGGAAGAAACTTAGCCACAAAAAGATGAGGCACCAAGGAAAGGAAAGCTTGACACATGAAATGAAAGAGCTAATCGGAGAATGATTAAAGCTGGAACAATCTAGTATAAGTATGCAAGTCATATGTTCCTCTAATTATGTAGAATATCAAACTTCCCCCCTATGTGAAGAGTTTAGTCAACTGAGTTATCAATAGGAAACAGAATAAGGAAGTCAACTGAATATCTAGCGAACGAGACAAAAAAATATTACCTCTAATGGTGTTAAGGGACACTTTCCATTGATCCTGATTGCTCCAGGATGAATCACTTTACCACGTTTTGTGAATTTTCCCCTCCATCCTCTCTCTCTTGCAGCATCCATATCTATTTTTTCTTTATCTCCACCATCATATATACAACAAGAGAAAGCAACCATATCCTGCACGAAAAAGTGATCAAGACAAATTACCCTTGGAAGTCTTTGCCATCATATTGAACTACATAAAGTATGCATACTCATCAGTTTGCACTACTTGAAAACTAACCTCCTCAAAGCGAAGATGCACAGATATATACTTCCCACTATTATTTGCACTTCGTTCTTTCATTCTTGCAACCAATGTTTGTCCTAAACTCAAAATGGGGTTTGAAAATCTAAGGGCTTCATAGTTTGCCAGACACCTAAGCCGCTGAACTGCTGGAGGAGCATCGAATGACAAACGATTAGCAAACGGGGATATCCTGATGATCCTGCACTTAACACAAACAAAACATTCAATCAAAGAAAAAAAAAAGAGAAATAATGGAGTGGTGGTCACCCAAACAAGGCTTGAAATAGATGTGACAGAATCTAGTAAAATACAAATTAAATAATGTAGTGCATGAGTAACAACTAAACTATATTTAGAAAGGTGAAACTTGGAACGACGGACGACCAAGGGCAAACATTTAAATATACTCATTATTCAAGGGTAAACTGAATCATGTATGACTGATTTTTTAGCAAACCATGAACTCCTATTTCCTTCCCATTCCAGATTGTTCTCTGTATCTAAGAGATTGTTCTCTGTATCTGTCTCTTCCCTCTTCTTCTTCGCCAATATCTCCAAACCCCAACTTCTAATCATGGATCCAAACATCAACAAGTACCCTCTCAAGAGTGAACCAAGAATGATCGAGAACTTACTAATTTCACTTGATAATATTCCAATTGCAATCATAACCCTAAAAGTATCCATTCTACGACTAAAGCCGTCTCTTTCATTCATAGAGCTTTCAGAATATCAAGAAATACTCACTTTTCTTCATCCTTTCAAATGGCATACAAGTACAGGCATCCTCCTCTCTTTTTTCTCCTAAATATTCTTTTTTTTTCACTTTACATCTTCTGCATTATTTTATTTACTATTTATTGCCTTTTCAACTTCGCTTTAAAAATCTCATTTTTGTGGCCGAATTTCATGGTTGTTGAAGTTGAAGGATACATTAAACAATTAGCTAAAACAGATAATGGTTGTAATTCCACTTGCTTTAGAATTCTTTTTCAAATTTTAAAATCTGTCATTCAGATTTCTGTCCGTGTCCAATTTGATTGCTTTGTTGTTGTTTTTCATTTTCAGCCACAAAAAAAAAAAAAAAAAAACACTACTCGTTTCCGTTCTAGTCAATTTCTTCCATGTCCATTATTTGGAAATCGGACCTATTTGTGAAATGTGGAGGTATATTCTAGTAATTTGGTGTTAATACTTGAGTTCTTGAATTAATTTTAATGTCGACTCATTAATAAGTTCCGTGAGAGCTATGTTCAGCAATAGGCCAATGCCTAATGTCAATTGCCTTTTCATTATTCATTAAAATTCTTTAACTGTGCTCACTCCACATGTGACCTAGAAACATCCTCTCTTCTCCAAAACAGAAGTAGAATCTTCGGCTATTCTCCAAAGCAGAACCTTCTAATCTCCTTCTTCAACTTTCAAGAATACATAGGAACTATGTTGCTCGGACTCTTCACAAATGTCAACGGGTGCGTGTTGGATTCTCCAAAAATAGTGTATTTTTGGAGAATCCGAAATGGGTGTGGCATCGAAGTGAAGAGTCCGGGCAACTTAGCTTAGGAATGACCTCTTTCTGCACCAACATAACTGTGAGCTCTAATTGATACGTGGTAGCTCAGAATCGGGTTACGCAAAGCTTCCATGTTTCCAATCTACCAAATTGACTCACAAGGACGATTCAATATTGCAGCCCTTCCAATATTGATTCAATGCACAAGGTAAGTAGTTTAATCTGTTGGTTGATTATAGTATGTTACATGCTATGTCTAACGTATTAAACCTATGTCTAGAAACATAGACTCTCATCTCTTTTCCCTCTTTTAGATCTCCTTATTCACTTTCTATTTCACCACTCTAAATGAGTATTGTCTTAGCGGAGTGAAATAAAGATCAAATTTAGTAGCTAAAATTAATGATTTTTTTATGATGTAGTAGCCAAATTTATCTTCTTTGGAAGTAGCTGATTTTAAACTTACCTAAGTATCACAAATACTCATTTGTATTTCACATAACAAGGTTAAGCAAAAGCTATTGTTTTAGGTATTGTTCCTCCATTCAAGGTAATCAATCTAGAAATTTGTTTGTTTTTTTTTTGTTAAATTATAGTTATATTAAGTTGCAATGGCTAATTTGAGTAAATCTCGGCTTGTAGAATAGGATGTCACATAGTAAATTTACATGTGGTGGGCCAGGAGAAAATTTTGTAGAAGAAACAATAAAAATTTGTTTATTTAAAAAAAAAATATGGCATAGGAAGTTTCTATTCAAGATTTCATTTTTCATGAAGAGTTAACTATGCAATAAACTCTCTATTGATCGTTAAAAAAAAACAGATCCAGTGTAATCCAATGAATGGAGTCTAGAGGGTAGTGTAATTCAAACTAATAGTAATTCCACAATTCAATATCCAGGGGCCTTTTATTTGCTGTGCTGTAGAACTCATAATTAGTAAGATCCGGAGCACCTATTATGTAGAGTGAGGTAGCAACCAAGGTAGGTATGAAAAAACTTCCTGTGATTCTTGTCGTATTAGATTAAAAATCAGAACCATCACGAGGCATCAACTTATAGAACGATGGCTAGGGTGGAGTCGGGAATTTTAACTCATTTAGGGCTTGTTGCTTAATCAATTAGTGTCCTCAATGCTTATTTTGAGTTCATAACTGATGTTAAATTGTTTATGCGCAGCCGTGGAGGCTTAAGAACAAGGCAGGGACACTACACTGTGAAAAGAAGCGAAAAAGTTGGAAAAGCTGAAGAAAAGCAAGGCTGGAGCTCGCAAAAGTCACTCGGCGACTCACTAAGTGAGCTTCTAACTCGCCAAAAGTTCCAGCCGAACCAAAGTGCAACTTGGCGATGTGCCGAATGGAACAGAGAGCTCGATCCAACTCGCGTAAATGATCAGAACAATTGGAGAATGAAGTCAAGTCCATTCGGCAACATCTATCGGTTCACCAACTGAAAAGTCAAGAATTCGAAAGCTGAAGCAGTTGTTCGGCGGCGAAGCTTGCCCATCGGCGGGTCACCGAGTATTCCAAAGGTCACGATTAGTCTAGTCGATGGAGCCATGACATGGCATTTTGGGAAGTTTTTGGCAACATATAAATTGGCTTTTGGAGAGAGAAAAGAGGATCTTACACAGATTTTTTCCAGATTTTACATATTTTACAGTACTGAACATTCTTGGAGAGGGTTTTGAACTTAGATATTGAGGTTTTAAAGTTTTTGTCTTAATTTTGGAATGAGCATTGGAGATTTTGAAAATCCTATGGATCATCTTTCTGGTAACTATTTCATGCTTTTTGTTATGCTTGGTTAAACCCTTTCCCTTAGGGCTGTGACTATATCGAATACACAAATTAGCTTTTCGGAATTGTTAATAGTTTGATTTAATGTTGCTTTGAAATGGGTTCAGTTATTTACTCGCATTTTCATTTATGAACTGAGATCTATGTTGCTCGGACTCTTCACAAATGCCAACGGGTGCGTGTCGGATTCGCCAAAAGCAATGTATTTTTGAAAAATCCGAGACGGGTGCGGCATCAAAAGTGGAGAGTCCGCACAACTAAGACTGAGATAGCAAATTTAGTTCTAGCTTTAGCTCTCTATGCTTGCTTGTGAAAGTTGTTTAGAGTGGAGTTTATGATTGATAGTTGTATTGGCTCTTATCTTTACAACTCGATAAAGTGGGTTAAATTAAGGCTTTGGGTTGCTTTGCATTGTTAAGTTTGTCAAGGTTGGAAAGAACTTGCTTGAAACATAATAGCTAACTAGTAAAATTACCCGCGCTTCACGCACGAATTTAACATCACAAAATTTATAAAATAATACTTTAAATATATCAGTCAATAAAACTAAAGCACTATATTATCTTATATACAAGATTACGCGGTAACAAACATTAATAATGTAACGGAAAATGAAACTTATTATATCTCATCATTTTTTAGACAAGGGTAACTTATCTTATCATTTATCCTTAATAACATAAGTATAAATTAATGACTGTAAAAACACGCACCAAGATCTGTAACATAAGCAATAGTGTCAGTGAGCTACTCAACAGGAACAAAGTACACAAATATTTAGTTGTGAAGAAGAAGAAGAAGAAAGGTTAAGAATTTTCGTTGTTTTAAAATGAGAGGAAATCTTTCTATTTATAGACAAAAAAGGGTAGCTAACACAAATGTTTATTATGCCTTATCGGAAAGGTTACAACTATTTGAAAAAGTTGCAACCCTTCGTAAAGGTCACAAGCTTTCATAAAAGTCAAAAATTTCCATAAAAGTTGCAACTCTTCATTAAAGTTGAAACTTTTCATGATAGTCGCAACTCTTCATAAAAGTCGCAACTCTTCACAAAAGACGCAACTTTTTGCAAAAGTCGCAACTTTTCGTAAAAGTCATAACCCTTCATTAAAGTCACAAATTTCCATAAAAGTCACAACTTTTCATGAAAGGGGAAGACTAGTTTCGGAAATAAATAAATTTAAAAGGGACATCTGATTTGTGGGGGTGCCATATAGGTTGACCTAAGGTTCTCTTTTATATATAATGATTGAAAAATGGTTGTCACAATTACAACACAACCTACCCATTGAGATTCAACAATTTAAAGTGATTAGTTATTATCCATCAAGCGAAATTAGTAATCGATTGTGCACAATTCTAGGTCTCCTCTCTATTTGTTAAAACCCCGCGTTAGTTGTCCTCATTAACAATTAAAATCTCTTGATATTGATAATTGAAGCCTATCGATTTACATTATGTTATGTGTTATTTAATTCCATTCTACAAGAAGTTAGAGCACTTTCATACTTCATATTTAGATTCTCTTCAGTATCATTCATCGTGGAATCGGCCCCAACTCACCGGCGGGTTTATACTTGTTAGCAACTGCCTACACTTTGAATTATAAGGGCTGTAGTTGGGCGTTGTCAAATTTCCTTTGTGATATGATGAGAAATAATGAAGACACATGTAATGCTAACTTTGAAAGAATTAATGTCTTTTATAGAATGTTTCACCTAGTCAATTACCTCATGAACAAATAATATTAGGCTTATATTGGTGCATTCAAAATCATTACGACAGTGTTATCAAAGGCGTGCTTAAGCCCTGAAACGAGGCTCAAAACGCGTTGAGCGCTTCCCCTCGCTTTATGTGAGCTTCAATGTCGTCATCAAGGTTCTATGACAAGCTTTTCCTTGCCAATGAGCCTTTTATGAAGAAGTAAAACTAAATAATTGATATTTCACTTAACCACAATTTTTTCTCAATTTCTTTGGTAATATATTTGTCATTCATGTTTATAATTATTAGTCTTGGACTAAACATATATATTTGTATTCTTTTCTCTCTTTGCGCCTTTTTTCATTAAAGCCCACGCTTTATTTGCGCTTAAAGCCCCCATGGACCTTAGAGCTTTTTTGTGCTTTTCGCCTTCGATGACACTGATTAGAGCTATGTTCACATAGAATTTAACTCTATGTTGATATAGAAACTTACGTGGCAATAGGAGATTACAACGACAACATATAGAGTGTAATCCACCAGTGGAAAAGAATAGGTCTATAACTCAATATTTTTTTATAGGCCATTGTCTTAAAGAGACTAATATGGTAGCAAATAATCTTTACTAACTTGGGCATTCATAATGTATCAAAATCTTATTCTAATGGACCAGTTTCCTCGCCTAAAGATACTAGAATTCCATTTATAATGACAAATTGGACCTACCATTTTTCAGAATTTGACGAAAAATACAGAACACTTTTGCTTGGATAATAATTAGAATATCGATGTTGTAAATATGTTTTTGTACAATCTTATGCCTTATGATGTGGAGGAGTCCTCCTGACTCCATTTTGCCATTAAAGTATAAACTATGCCTTGGTAGATATTTGTGTTGATTTACTCACTATTGGGAGATTCAAAGTAAAAAGAGGTAAATCTGTTTGCTATTCACGTAGGGTTGAGATGTTGCATGCAATATTACTATGCACAAGATGTATTATGTATATGTTGTCTCTGAAGTGTGGCCATAATCTTCTAATGGTCATCCAAACACTGCATTCAAAAGTGCCCAAAAACCTCTTCAGTTGTCCATTGATTAAATAAACCATATTTGCCTGCAATAAATCTTCTCCATAAGGCACTGTCTTCAGTACAGAATTTCCATAACCATTTTCAAGTAGACAACTGTTCTCGAGATTCAAGTTCTTCAGACCTAAGCGTCCTCGGATTCTATTGAGTGTGAGTGTATCCCACTTTACCAGGTTATAGCCTCCTATTTCCTTGTTATCCTGACATAGAAAAGTTCTCCTTAGTCTATTAATTTTCTTCTCAACGTTCTTGGGGACTGGCATAAGTTCATCATGTAAGTAGGCAGGTGCTGTCTAGTTTTTCACGTCTCTTCAACACCACATTTAACACTTCGAGCTCTTTGTTTTTTGCTCCCAAAGGCAGTCCCCAGGTATTTTGTTGGTAGTGCATCTACTAGGCTACCCAATGCTTCAGCTAGCCCAAACAGATTGTCAACATTATTGATAGGGAAGAGATGACTCTTCAACCAGATGACATGGAGGCCTGAAATACCCTGAAATATAGAGAGTATGGCTCTTAAATGTATATATTCGTCTCCACTGCCTCACAGAATATACGAGCATCATCAGCATAAAATAAGTGTGTGATCTCTCCAGTTCCTCTCCTCTCCCGGCCTGTCCACTAAAACCCCTCCTCATCCATTTGTCTTTGCCTTCCTGAACATATGATTCAGTCCCTCCATGGCTATTAAGAATAGAAATGGAGACATAGGATCTCCCTGTCCGAGACCCCTTTGGGACTGAAAGAAACCTTCAACGTTGCCATTTATGATGAGGGAAAAATTCACCTTCAGTTGTATTATTTATGTACTATATTAGTGATCAGATTATTGATATAAATGGCATTGCCTTTGTAATTAAAAAGTTCTTCATATCATTAGAAGTATTTGCTTTCTATGTTTACAATAAACTAGACTATTTTTAATGGACAAGTAAAATAAAGATGCAGTAGCTTATATTACAGCTATAAAGTTCAATTTTCTACACGAAGTTGATTTCAGTATAGTTATTAAATCATAAATGGATGAAAATTATGTGTTATTAGTAGAGCATTGCTCGAATGAACTGAAGTTGAAAAGATGTCTTCACAAAAGCTCAACTACTGACAATCATGTTGCAATAACTATTCATTCCAATAGGTTTAGAAGCATCATGGTTATTGTGCCAATAACATGAACATCATTGATATTAACCGACTGCTATATGCTTTCATTTATCATCTTATCGATTGTATTCAAGTTTACTAGCTAAATTCAAATACATTGGTATTAAGCTGGAAGCATTTTGAAAATTAGATGGAAGTGTCCATCCTATTTTTCAGCTTTTTCTATGTCCCATACCTTGTAAGTTTAACACCCCGAAAATTTCTAAGTCAAGAATCGAACCATTCTCCGTTGTGTACCAAGTGATCCTAAATTTTCTTAGGTATTAAGGGCAATAGCCAATAGGTGTAACACCTCGAGTTTCAAAAAGGACTAAAGAGAATAAGTTGTTTGAGTCACCCATCTGTTTCTAGTTTTGAGTCAACTTCAATCGACCATATCTTTTAGCACATAAAGAGTTAGGTAGTCAATGACCTATCAAATTTAAGGTCTTCGGGTCCTCTTTCCAATGCCACCAAGTTTGCCTCAATCAGAGTTCTTAGTAAAAAGTTATGACTGATTTACTAGACGTTCTAACCTGACAGCAGTTCCGCGATGGCTCTGCATTACGGAGTGAATACAGACCTCACTGGCCGCTGGAAAAAATCCCAACTTCCAACTCTTTTTATTGATTTCTTTAAGGGTATTTTAGTCCTAAAACCCTTAGGAAGTCATCTAAATTACCCTAAACGTGTAGAAAATCAGCTTTCATAACCAAACCCTCTCATTCACTCCTAAATTTCTAGCCTTAAGAACTTCAAGAAACACTAAGGCTAGGGTTCATCCAAGATATTCCTTCAATTTTCTTCAAGAACATTATTTCTCCAGGTATGTAAGCTTCTCATAGTGTTGGGTTTGTTTGCCCTCATGCCAATAATGAAATTTCATTCGTGAATTCGTTCTTGAAATCGTTTGTTTTGAGATTCTTGAGAAGTTCTAAAGTTTTAGCTTCTATTCTTTAATAAATGGATGTTTTGAGTTCTTGAGGTAAGGGTCTTGCGAATGAGTGGTGCTTTTTGTAGAATTAGAGTGAGATTTCAATGAAATTGCATTGGGTTTATGAATTAAAGTGAGTTTGGGTGAAGAAGAAAAAAAAGACGGTCAAATATTTGCGTCCAGCTCCGCGTCACAGAGACGCTTGAAAGTTCCATCTTCAGTCGAACACCCCCTCTCCGCGTCCAAAGAGGATACGGAGTCTTCTGTCTTGAAAGACTTTTTGCAAGCAAAAATTTAATGACCTCCACGTCACGTCAATGATCCTTTGAATCGTATCTTCTTTCTCTTCTTGATATTAACTCTTAAAGTCTTGTTGATCCTTGAGAGATCCTACTTATCCTAATCACATCTCGTAATTTACATTTCAAATTAAAGTAAAGTTAAGATATAAGTTCAAGAGGTCCTTTTGAGTCATTTTTAGAAGTCTTTTGCATTGAACTATAGATTTGAGCTAAGTCTTGAGTAAATGAGTATGAAAATGAGAAGAGTTGTATTCATGAGTTTTTATATTGTAATTGAGATCCTTGGGTTGAGTCGTTCATGTTCATGATTTCGCATGAACCCTATGAATTGAGTATTCTTGAGATGAGTAGTATCATTGAGTTCTTGAGTCCTGAGTTTTCTATAATATTTTTGAGATCCTTGAGTCGATTCGTTCATATTTATATTTGAAAGCCAATCATTGTGTTTTAAACTAAGTTTTGAGAAAAAGTTTAAAGCAACAGTTTTGATTAAAGTTTAAGGGAACTAAGTATTCCCAATCAATTTTACATTGAGAAAAGAGAAATTTTGATTTCTAAAAAGAGTTTATGAGTTCAAAGATATTTCAGAGCAGTTACCTCTTTAAAAAGGATAGTTTGAGCAATTATCTCAAACTAGATAAAGTGTATGTTTTACAAATTTGAGCATGAGTATATATTATTGCGAGTAGTATTTAAACCGACATGGGGATGAGTTTAGACAACACAAGTTCCTCATAAACCATGTATGCTAACATGGTACAAGATCATACTTTTTAGATGAATCCAAAGTGCCTTCCGGCAGAGCTTAGTGGATCCACTTAGTTGAGGTGTTTTATACCCCCGACAAGGTATTAACCGTTCTGACAGACTGGGTGAAACGTTATATTATCACATTTCTCATAATGATAGTTGTTGGTTAGAGAATCTCCCAAATAAGAGTATATAGCATGTCATTGCATTTTTATACATTTTAAGTTGGTATCTACTGTTTTGAGTTTATTGCATTTTTATATACATCCTTGAGTTAGTATTTGTTTATTTTGAAGCTTTAAACATTTTATCTTTTGTTATTGCTTTCATATTGGAGTTGAGTTGAGGTGAATATGGTCCTTCCCATGATATCACTTCAGTTACCTATGTTTCAATTTCTCCTGATATACTCGTGTATTCAATGTACTGATGTCATTCGACCTACATCCTTTTATACTGCAAATTCAGGTGTTCAAAATTACCCAACAGGTGCATTCATTGAGACCATTCTACATTCCATTTAGCTTTTGGTGAGCCTCGTTTGTTCTGGAGGACTTCACATTTACTTTCAGTTTAGTTGTTTTGAGATGTCATGGCTCTTGTCTAATATCCATCTGTAATAGTACAGGCTCCATAGATAGTTAAGTTGAAGAGTCTTTCAATATGATTTTTTTAGTTGTTTTACAAACTTTAAGTAATTCTATTGAGTATTTTCCAGCCTTTCTGAAGTTGAGTATTTGAGTTTAATGAATTTGATAGCTTTAAATCTATTATTGCTCGAATTAGCTTTCCGCTCAGAGTAAGCCAGGATGAGGATTCGCTTGGGACCAACAATGGTTCTTGAGTGTCGGTCATGTCCGGGTGTAGGCTCGGGTCATGTGGTATTAGAGCATAGAGTTTAAGTGTCCTTGGGTGTAAGAAGTCGTGTCAATAGGGTCTTGTTTATGGTTGTGAGGGTCCCACTTCTATTATTGCAGACATATAAGAAAAGTTTTCCTTTTCCATACTCTAAATCGTACAATAGAATTATGTCATAAGGAACTTATTCTACTCTTGCATTTGTATATCCATTCAACTATCCCTCATACAAAGGTGGTGGTAAAGCAAAGTCAGATCCTTATCGACGTGACTGAAGAGAGGCCTAAGAGAAGCTTGTAATGAGCCTAAGTGCTGAGATTCAAAAGAATACACTCTTATTCATATGAATTGTGCGTTCGAGCTAAAAGCAAGATGTACTCCTAGACTCTATTCTCTAAACCTTGTTTCAACTACCCTCATGAGAAAGTGTGTTTTAGAGCTTAGGTAGTACTTTCACCCGAAAAGATAGTATGAGTTACGATGTCATAAGCAGCAGAAGTAAAAGTGCCCAGAGTTAGAAAACTTCATGTAGAGGTATTGTAATCTAAGAAAAGGAGATAGCGATGAGGCAAATTATGTTGTTGCAGTCATGCAACCAATAAGTTATTAATGAGGAGTTTTCTTTTATGGGTAGACTAAGTGATGAGTTTGTGTAGATTTCATGATAAAGGGTGAGTAAGAGTTACTAGTATGGATGAGTTAAGAGTACTTTAACTAGAATGGAGTTAATGATGAGGTGTCATTGTGTAAGTAACAACCAAGTGTACGTGTTGAATAGAAGAGCAGGAGTATTCATGAGGTGATATAAGCTAGACTTATGATTTTCAAAAAGAGAGCCCCATAGTATTTATAGGATTATAGAACCAATTAAGAAATGTTGTATAGTAAGTGAGTAAATAGTATTTTAAGTTGTGAAGTGGAATGTGACAGTAATATGTAAGTATGTAGACCGAGAGATAAAGATTTACTACTCATCATAAGGTCTTAGTGGGTGAGTCTCTTAATTTAATCTAGTGGTCGGAAGTCAGTACAGTATGTGAGCAATTATATTGATATTTGTCTTTAGTACTAGACAATAAGCTTGAATTTAAGATGAGTGTCATGATAAAAATGATGGCAACATGAGGGTGATGAAGTAAGTCTTGAGGTCTGATTTGGTAGACTCGACATAGTGTAGGTGAGGAAGTAAGATGTAACCTGCAATGAATAGGAGTGGTACAAGTGTGAGATTCTGACTTTTAGATGAGAGAAATGAAGTATGACAAAGTCACTGGATTAACAAGAGTATAAGAGGTGTACCCGAGATTGTAAGTAGTCAGATGAGGTTATAATTAAGTTTATCGTTTTCATGTATGCCTAGATAGCATAATTGAGTTGTTAATATGGAATATGCTAACGCATTATTTTTTTCTTAGGAGTTAGATGACGTGGCCTTATAAGCCAATGAAAAGAAGTTAAGAGAAGCATCTTAGAAAGGGGTCGTAGAAGGAACATCAGCACCTGCATATGGAGAGTTCAGTAGACATGGAATCAGCCTTTCTTGAGTGTTAAGAGTAAATTGAATATACACTACTTTAGAGATGATGGAATAGATTCATAGCTTTAAAGTATCGGTTTCATACCTAAGGGGGAGATGATAATATGAGAAATCAGGTCAAGTGTTGAGAATGAGATAGTGATGTCTTCGGAAAGAGTTAAAGTGGCATGTTGAGAATCAGCCTTACCGATTGTTGTTGGATTTGGCTTTGCCTATTGAGGTTTATGGTAAGGCGCCATCATGATCCGATTTCGGACTGTGACACGGATGCACCATAATTGATGACCCAATGACTGATAGAAGAAGATTGAGAAACACAGCAACAGTGTTACTGGTCTGAACAACATAAGCTCTCTCAGAGGATGTCTACTTACGTATCTTATGCCAAAGGAACTTAATATATTCAGGTACAGAAACCATCCAACCATTCAAAGTACTGGATCAAATTTTCTCGAAGTTATTCAAGAGAATCAACATAAGTAATCAAGAGCAAGGAACCCAGGAACTGCTTATTTTAATGGACAGAAGAGGGAAGAAATTTTAAAGCTGAATCTGGTGAACCATACGCTTCAGTTGAACCCCAAGTGTAAGGAAGAGGTGTGTCGCCAGAAAATCTAGATTGATTGAAATAGTGACTTGGTCGCACCGAGTTCACAAAAATACCTGGGGTGGACTCCAAAAAGATAAAAGACTCAAAGGACAGAATCTGGAGTCCAGAAAGTGCCAAATGAGGGAAATATGCTGGAAGAGACAATTGAAATCGCCAAAGTAGGATTCCGGTGAACTGAAATCACAAAACATTATATTGGTGGGATTGGTATAATTGGCAGATCCCCAAGGAGATCTGCTTCAAAGGGTGGCTAGAAAAGGCATCACGCACCCAGCACGCATCTCTAATGCATCACCGGAGTCTATACTGCTAATGATGTGTGGTGGCTCCCATATGGACTTGGATGGTCTGGCTTTGCTCGCCGGAGTATCCGGGACATAGTGGTGGTGCTGAACTTTGCACAGAACTCATGAAGATAATGATGTGACCTGACAGTAGACGGAGGGCAACTTTCACAGTGGTAAATGCATAGTGACGATATTCTCTTTTGTGAAGTTGCTGGTAAATTTGCAGTGAGCAATCAACACGAACTCTGATACCATGTGAAAGAATAAGAAAGGAAGAAAAACTTGGTTTTCTTCCCTTCAATACAATGGGTGTTTCAATAGCAACCTTTACATATCTTAAACCGAAAGACGAATCAATAATTTCCTAACAACAAGAAAATCAGCGTAAAGTTGATGCAGGAGTGGAAATCAAGGGGGGGGGGGGGGGGGGGGGGGGGGGGGGGGGGGGTTTACAAAAAAAAGAGGCACACAGTTCATTATAATTAGACTAACTAGTTTGGCAAACTAATTATGTGACAATTTCCAAAATTGATGCCATGCCATATAACCTTTTATTTTTGGTGTAACTATGTACTCCCCATAATGGTGGAGGATATTACTCACTTTGGAGATAGCTTAGGATGAGTATACGTGATAGATGTTTTTGGTTTTGCTAACTTTAAACTCCTGATGTAATTACTACTGAAATACACTAGTGGTGTATTTTGTCTATAAAATGTTAACTTTCTAAAAACTTCCAAACTAGGAATTATAATGAGTTTCAGATATTTAGCACTGACAGCTTTTACCACGGAGAAGTGATCTCTTGTAGGTGTGAGTTATTTGTTAGTACTATTACTTAATGGAAGCAGTTGAAACAAGGAGGGAATAGGAGAGACAAAGAAAGCAAAAGAGATAGAGAAGCTCACTGTTCTTCAACCATCTTAGGAAGAACTGTCCCCCGGTAGTACGAAATAGAGGACAATGCCTTGATCCTGAAGTTGTACACATTGGTCATATTGTGATCAAACCGTTCCATAATAAGACCAGGAACCTGGTCTACCACCCTTACATCATTTGCTAGGGTTTTAACAAAAAATTCTTCATCATAAATATCGCTGAATTTGCTGCACAGACAAAATAAAACATTTTAATTTTTGGTAATGAAAAAAGGAAAAGGTATGATCCCCCACGCCAAACAAACAAAAAAAGGCTAAAGCATTCTAGGGATAATTTTGAAGACCTCACTTTAGGTTTTTCATTCCGTAACACCGACATTCCTTGTGGTTTACAAAATTACGTGTACCTCCCTTATTTTAATATTTTGTAACAATTTGTTTAACCTATTTATGTTTATTGTTAAAAGAAATACTATGTCCTCTTTACCATTTTAACATAATATTCTTCTAAGTAATCAATATTATAAAAATAACTTATTAGCTATGTCTATAAGAGATTCTCGTCCATAAATTTACCAACTCATATTTTCTGGCAATAACCAGAATGATTTATCATCCCTCAATTCTTGTTCTCTAGAAATCACATTGTAAGAAACGACAAAAACAATATGATCAATAAAACACAATTGAGTTTTTCAAAATTAAAAGGACCAATAGAAGATTAAATGATAGGCATATAAATTACATAGAATTGAACTTTGGGTCATGACACCTACATGGAACAACCAGTTCCACTAATCATCCGAGAAACCTAAATATCCATTAATAGTTTAGCTGCTGCTTTGTATCACCTGGTTGATATGGGTCAAGAGATCTCAGATCCTTATCCTGTACAGTATATATAGTGCAACGTTCTAGGACAAACACAAAACAAATGCTTTTCTTCAGCCAGCTCTTCTGCGAGGAAGGATAAGCTGGTGTTCCAGCATATGGCCATACTGCTTTTAGTGTTATTGTGTGAGATATTGAAAGAAGGATGAGCTGGTGTTCAAGCATATGGCTGATAAGGTTTTGGGTAATAGGTTGTCGTAGCTAGAGACTTGTTATGCTACCAGAAGTACATGTTATATTTGTAAATACTTTCCCCGAATACATTTATGACTCCACTCATGTCACTTTACTAAGATAAGTGTAGGTAAGTGAGAATTGCGCTTTTGAGGAAGTTGCCATAACTATCTACTACGGAAGACTACTTAAGAGTACAAGTGGGACATGCATGGTGAGAGTTCATATTTTGACAGTTCAAAAAGTTTTGGCCACGTTTGCGAACGAACGTTATTTTAATTGGGGGAGAATGTAATAACCCATATATTAAGGGTTATTTGATAATTTATATATAAGAAAAAGAATTAAGAAGGAAAAAGAAAGTAGGCTAAGCCCGGAATGGGGGAAGGAAAAAAAGAAGATATGGAGCTATAAATAATAAATGTGAGAAAATCAGAAATTGGCAGAAGCAGAACGCAGGAAAAGATAAAGAAGAAAACGCAAGTAGGATGTTAGAAAAGGCCAAACATCTACATTGGCTAGAGATTTATGGTGGGCAATGGTTCTAGTCGAACAATTTCCATATCACATCTCTTGTTTGCTGACAACACACTGATCTTCTGTGAAGCTGAGAAATCCCAAGTGCAGTACCTTAAACTCACTCTTTTGCTTTTTGAAGCCATGTCAAGACACCACATTAACATCTCTAAAAGCATTATCTACCCTGTTAATGAGGTCCCTAACATGGAGAATTTTGCAGCATCATGTGTTGCTCAATGGGATCTTTCTCCACAACTTATTTGGGGTTACCATTGGGTGCTAGTTACAAATCAGTTGGGGCTTGGAGTGGTATTGTGGAAAAGTTGGAAAGAAGATTGGCTTCCTGGCAACAACAATATCTCTCACTAGGGGGCAGGGTAACACTCATCAACAGTGTCTTGGATAGTGTTCCCACATATTTTATGTCCCTCTTCCTCATGCCAGCTAAGGTGCAAAATCATCTTGACAAGACTAGGAGAGACTTCCTCTAGGAAGCTAATAGTAAGGACCACAAATTCCACCTTGTGAAATGGGCCAAAGTCACCATGCCAAAGCAGTTTGGAGGCTTTGGGATTAAAGACCTGGCATTACATAACAAGTGTATGCTTATGAAGTGGCACTGGAGGTACAATCAGGAGACAACTGGTCTATGGAAGGAGGTGATCCAACCAAAATTTGGTAGCACTTGTCACTGGTGCTCTAATGAAGTCACAACTCCTTATGGTACAGGGGTCCGGAAAGCTATAAGGAAGTTGTGGGAGGTCTTCTAAAGCAATGCTGCTTTCAAGGTGGGAAGTGGGGAGCACATCCAGTTTTGGAAAGACACTTGGTTGGGAAACATCCTCATATGAACGTATTCCAAGAATATTTCAGATTGCCTCCAATCCAGACTCAACCATCTCTCAGTGTTGGAAGATAATACTTGGAATATGATTCTGAGGAGAAATCTAAATGACTGGGAGTTGGAAGAATTCATGGCACTCATGACCTACATCCAGACCAGCTCAGTCCACAGCCAAAGCAAGGATAGACTCACTTGGGGAAGCAACAAAGATGGCTCCTATTCAGTCAGAGAAGGCTACGTACATCTAAGTTTAAGGAAGACACTTATTGATCTGTGGCCCTGGAAACTTATCTTGAGAACTATGATGCCACCAAAAGTGATATGTTTCAGCTGGATTAGTCTTATAGTTCTTGCTTGACACAAGATAATCTTATGAGGAGGAAATTTTGTTTAGCCAACAGATGCTACATGTGCTCATGCAACCCAGAATCTATCAATCACTTGTTTCTTCGTTGCATTGTTGCCACAGATCTTTGGAACATGTTCTTTCCTCTCTTTGGTATGACTTGGGCCATGCCAGGCACTTTGAGAGAGGCTTTTGTGTGCTGGAGTTCCTGGAAAGTAGGGAAGTCCATCAAAAAGATCTGGTCTTTGGTTCCCACTTGTATTTTGTGGTGTTTATGGATAGAGAGGAACAAAACATGTTTTGATCGCATCCCAACTCCCATTTCCTCTCTCAAGGCTAGTTGTTTGATTAGTCTTTTTAGTTGGGTAAACTACTCCTCTGTAATTACTGTTGATTCTTCCCTAGAATTTATTAGCTCCATAGATGTATGTTGATAGTTGTGATAGCTTTTTTGCCTTCCTGGAAGCTGATAATCTCTTTGTAATGCTCACATCTTCTTGATGCTTATTGCTGATGATATCCTTCTTATTTCAAAAAAAAAAACACAAGTAAGATGAAAAGAAAAGAAAGGGAGAAAAATAGGGATTTTCGACTCAACACATAAAGGTAATGATCCAATCTATTAGATAAGTTTATTGTGTGATTATGAGTAGATTGTTTAGGTAGAATCATGGAGAAATTATGAGGAAGTGAGAGTTCATTTCTAGGGTTCTTCAACCTAAATCACAGATTTGAAAGGGCAACCGCTATCCAATTTCGATTTTGATTAGAGTTCTGGAATTATCTAGCCGAGGAGAATTATTGGTGTTCATGGTTCTGGATTTCTGACATGTCATGTGGCAGCCTAGAATGCTTGCCAACTCATGAATCTGAGGACGTGATAGGGAACATCCTGTTTTGCCCAGTTGACCCTCAATCCCGCAATAGCTTCAAATACTACCAGCCTCAGTCTGATGTAGGTGATTCTTTAGCAACTGACTCAGAAAAAATTGACCGTCATCTGCATAAAAATGTAAATGACAAATTTCCCTTTCCTGCCCATCTTTGCACCAATTCGAAATCAAATCCCCGATTCACTTATTTTTGTAACGCAATTCTCATTATGCTATCAATACCTTCTATTGCCAAAATAAAAAAATAAAGGGGATAGAAGATTACCCTGTCTCAAAAAGAGACCCCCTTCTGATGGGAAAAAACACTGGTTCACCATTGACTAGAACAGAAAACGTGACTGTTTAAATACAAAACTCAATCCAACTCAACCACTTGTTGCCAAAACCCATTTGTCTAAGGATGATGAGAAGAATTTCAAATTTACATGGTCATAAACTTTTTGAATATCAAGTTACATGGTCATAAACTTTCTGAATATCAAGTTTGAACACAACACCAGGCTCTACTCCTCTCATTCTTGAATCTACACAGTCATTGGCTATAAGTGCAGCATTCATGATCTGTCTCCCTTTTATGAAGCCATCTGATGTTTGTAGACCAACATGTTCTCCACCTCCTTCAATCTTTCAGAGAGCAATTTGACAATGATTTTATATACTCCACCTATCAGACTTATAAGTATGTACTCTTTCAGAACAGCAACACCTAGTTTCGTTTGGATAAAGACCATGAGGGCGGCAGTGAAACTTTTTTCAAAAACCTAGTTGGAATGAAAGAATTTAGTAGTTTTTGTGATATCTTCGTATAGCATTTCCCAGAAGGATTGAAAGAACAGCATTGGAAAGCCATTTAGTCTAGGAGCCTTCTGCACACAATTGATACAATCTAGAACCTCATCCTCCTCAAATTGTCTTTGTAGCCATGCCTGTTCTTCACTAGGGATTACTGGTATTTTATGAAGCTGCAACTCATGTCTCCAAGCTTCAGCTCCTTGTACAGATTCTGGTAGTAATTCTAAGGCCTAAGCATTCTTCTTGATCACCTCAGGGTCAATAAACAAGCTCCCATCTATTTCCAATCAATGGAACTAAATCTCTTATGAGATGTAGCAATTGTGTGAAAAATTTGTGATGTTGTCACCATATTTTATCGGCATAATACATAAATATTCCCTTTAACTTGTCTTCGAATCACATTTATGCCCTTCAACTTTGGGTGTGCACAAGTAGACACTTAAACTTGTATAAACTTAAATAAATAAACACATATGTCCTACATGTCATCCTACATGTCATTTTTTGTCCTACGTGGTGTCCTACGTGTATTTTGCCATGTAGGACTCATGTTTATTTATTTAAAAATTGGATAGTTAAAGTGTCTATTTGTGCATTATGAAAGTTGGAGGTCAAAGTTAAAATTTGAAGCCAAGTTTAGGGTCCAATATATGTATTGTGCCTATTTTATCCATTGCATCTTGTATCTCTGCTTTCATGCTATCTCCTTGCTAGTAGTATTAGTATTATCTTTAGTATTTTTATTATTTTACTATTTGTATTCCTCATTCGTATTTTTGTATTATTACTTCTCTTATGCCTCTATTTTTTAGAGGCAACTATAATGTTGTTATTACAACTTATGTCTTCACAAATGTTATATTTTTTGCATTCCTTAAGCTTAGGGTCTCTCAAACTTGCAATGTAGGGTTAAGGTCTATGTGTGCTCCACCTTCCCCATACCCAACTTGTGGGACTATGCTAGGTAAGTTGTTGTATATACTGGCCCATAGCATCTAGCTTCAATTTTTTTGTGTCTTTGTCACTTCCGACAAAAGACCCCACAAAGATTCCTGACTGTATTGAATGTGTTTAGAGTCTGATACACTCATATTACACCTCCTTAAAGAAGTACAACAAGGTCATTGTCAAATATAGAACCCAACTTGGTTGGGGTCGAATCCCACCAGGAATAAGGCAAGAACTATGTCGTATGCAATTATTTACTATTAGATTCTTATTTCCAAAAGAATGGAGGGGGAGGGGGGAATTGGGAGAATTTGGATGCTTTCCCTATCAATTTTATTTTTTTTGAAACTGACTTTCTGTATCAGTTCGTAACTAGTAACTTTCACTGATATTAGTTAAGAGGAGAATTTATAAAGAGCAAACACAGGATTGTGTTCACCAGTGACTCTTTGCTTTAAGCGGGTTAATACAAAATTTCACTTTGCAATGGCAGTATACCAGCTCATCAAACTCATGTTACACGTAACTGTTTCTCAACCAATTAGATGCATGTAACTTTTATCCTCACAAACTAAAAATGTTCTACTCGAATCAATGATAATTACTCCGAGTTGGATAATCTTACTACAACATCAACCATTAAACGAGTTCAACATATTGAATCCTCGCTATTAACTTTTTTTCCCAGGGTTTACACTTTTTACTCAAACAAGTCAAAGCTAGGGCAGGTTCTAATGTTTGCAACCATTAGAAGGCAATTAATATAAAAGAATTAATAAGATACACAATCACAACACACAGTTCATTTCGTAAAAACCTATTTTAGGTTGTCATCGTGGATTCCATAGCTCTTGATCGTGGGGTTTAACAACTCAAGATAATTCAAGTAAGGAAGATACTTGCATTCATTCAATAAGGATTCACTTTCAAAAGTTAAGGCAATCACAAGCTTTGATTTCAAATACCAATGAAAATATCAACAAAACTCATTCAAGAGTAAGCAATGTTCTTAGATTAAAACAAGACAATCCTAGGAAATTTGAATTTAAAAATAAGGAAGTTGGCCCTTTGAAGTCTGCGCGAAGTTTCGTCTGACAACCCGTCACACTCACAGGTGTGACGGTCCGTCACCTTCTCTGTCGTCTAAATTCAAGAACTACTTTGGTCGACCCTAAGTAATGGTCCGGACAATCCGTCGCATGTGATGGTCTGTCAGGTGGACCATGACTGAGCCTATTTTTGCACCCGTCTGTTGGCCGCTGACATTGGTCTTGACGGCCCGCGTGGGTCTGTCAGTCCTATCATCAAGGCTGTCTTTGCCAACACTTATCTTCCTTTCCTACTTTGACTGATCTCCTATCTAACACAGTAGAAAAACTATTAAAAGACTATTGTTGCTTAAGAACTAGCATTAACTCATAGTTAAAAGCATCAAATGTGTCGTATAATGCTGGTACATCAGAGTCCAAGCTGAACCAAAACACCAAAAACATTGGTCCCTCAACACTGCTCCTCCATTACTGTTAGTTCTGACGCATTGAAAAGAGACCACCGTTGAAGAGAGACGTCTTCCATTCTAGTAACAGTCTCATACGTGAACTCGAACAACCTCGTGCCTAGATTGGACTTAAAAAGGAACTGCTTATGATTCATCGACATCACTTTCATAGTAGAACATATAGTCCATCTACTAATGAACTATCTTGAATTGTATTTGAGTTGGGACTGTGATGGAAGGGGTCATTTAGGCATCCAATGACAATGAAACATAATTGCTAGTACTTGTGAGTTCTCCACCAGAATCAATCTTTGCATTTTCTGGTCATTAAGAGAGCTCGCCTGACTCTACATATGAGTTAAGCTAGTAAATCTGGGATTGCCCCAGCCTTTGTTGTGTATTGCCGCTGGAATGATGGCTGCATTTTTTTGATCACCCAGCTATGTTTCGATTCTAACAAATTGTCCAAAGATGTTACAGCTTTGATAGATTTGCAAGTGTATGAGTTAATATTTTCCCCCAAAAACTGTAAACAGTGTCTCTAGTCTCTACCCTTCGAAGCATTGTAAAGGTTATCGCATACCCATCTCAGATTAGTTTTATCCAATGTTAATTTTGCTCATGAATCACCTATTGCACTCAATTAGAGAGCCATCTATCACAATCAGCACTAGTATTAATATGTTATAAAGGATTTCGCCCCAAAAACGAAGATCATACGATCTTCCGTTAATGGAGAAAATAAAAGGGTGCATAAGCCCTTTTAGAGATGGGGTGACTTTCTTGTGGTAGTAATTGTGAATGAGCAAGTAGCCATCGGAAAAGGTGAATGGCGATGAGAACAAAAAATATAAGGTATAATAGGGCCAAGGCCCATTTCCAAAGTCGGAGCAAAAAGTGAACTTATCTAGTTCTTTCACTTGGAAGTCTTTTAACATTAATCATAATAAGGTCAAGAATTGTTACAAAAAAAAATAAGATAAGAGATGTAAGTGTAACAAGCATAACCACCGCCACCCCACCACCCACAAAAAAAAGGGATCAATCAAAGTATGTCCACCAAGAGACGGAGCAATCACCAACTCAATGAAAAGAAAGATACACATTCAGAGTTCATTTTAGTTGAACGGCGCATGAACATGAGACGACGGGGTAATAAAGCCGGTTTGTTCTCTTAATGATTTAATCAATTAAAGTTGCCAAATTTTTTATGTCATAGTCAGGTTTAATGCATTTCACTGATCTACACAATTATATGACATTACCAAGTGTTTTCTACCAGTAACAGCTAACCATGAGATGTTAGCAGGCTTTACACACTTCCTGAGTGGTACATTGTTTATATGTATATCTATGAAATAATAAAATCATTGAACCCTGAAAGTATAGAACAATAGAAGAGAAAATCAACCTTGGATCCCTCCAAATGCTGTGAAAGTGGAAATGTGGAATGATCAGGGTCGCGTTAAGATAACCTGCCACAGCAACAGCATTGCATATCTAGAAAGCACAAAAGCAACCAGAGGTAGGCATCTCAGTCACTGAAATGAAACTTCAGCATTTCAAGAATAATCATCTTAGAAAATTCATTTGGGTATGTTGTTATAATCATCTTAGAACAGAGTACTTACTGATGTTCTTTGCTGATTCAGACCACCATTTGCCTCGATGTAAATGTACCCATTTGATTCAGGTAAACCTAAAGATATTTGATACAAGTTTAGTTGACACTCTAACAAAGATTCAATATAGATTTACTGTAGCCTCTATAAAATACTGAAAACATAAATGATTATCCCAAAAACTGTACCAGCATACAAGATACCACTTTTTTCTGAAGGTAACATTGTGTATATTCATGGGTTGCACTAAACCATATTTACGGCTAGTCAAAAAGTAAGAAAACTGAATCTGAATCCTAACAGGTATCTAGGATATCTATAATGGATTCAGTGTCCTCTAAATACATTTGCTTGCACCAGAAGCAAAAAAGCCTGATACAGTTTAGTTGGATCTTTTGAATATCACAGCTCTTGCTCTCAAAACATCTAGCATTTCTTTCTTTCCAAACACTCCACCAAATACAGGCTGGGACAATCCTCCATCTATCTCTATCTGCAGCTCCCACAGATGATTGACTGTCTCAAGCTCTTCCCCACATAAATAGCATCTAGAACACATGGAGAACTTCCTACTCTTGAGATTTTATGTGTTATAATCAATGAACATGGCAAAGTAATGAAATCCGATAGTAGAATTGATCTAACCAGGAACCCAAACATCTAATTGAACCAAAGTAAAAGGAGACTTTGTCTAATTAGCAGGACACCTAAGGGAGAGAAAAACGGATATACTTACCAAGTCAACATCACTTACACTCCAAACTAAACAAGTAAGACAAACTATGTACAGATATTTGAAGACAAATTAGGATATGCTAAACGTCTTTGAAATACATAGGTGAACAAACAATAAGAGAAGTTGCAGACAATTTAGCCAGGATAAGGTAAGTCAGTGTAATTCACACACATCACCAGTAATCTGTCCCATATCGTGTGTGACAGCATAGTCATACCACTTCACCTACTCCTACATAAACCCAAGTACTACTGAACCTCTCATTCTCCTCCATCAAGTCATGAATTACGATTTTTCTTTGACCACTTTGAGGACTCAGTCAAAGGGTGAAAACAGTAGTCTCCGGTTCTAATAGAAGTAGGGAAAAAATATAAGATTATGCATTTGCACATTTGTAGAACATACAGCAGTAACCTGAATGCTACGACTTTGTGAAAAAAAATCCAACAGGGGAAAAAGGAAAGAGTACTTGAGCATAAAAACCATGAGCTAGAGAAGTCAGTCCTCAGATTTTCTACCTCTTGAAGACTTGTCAATGCATGGTCTCCATTCACCACCTTTATAGGAGTTTCTCCATATTGTCGATATCTGCATGTATTGAGTACTTCATGTTAGCAGCATTTAGAAAAATGATACTCAAATTTACCTTACAAGGCCATCATGACAGTACCAAATATTACGTGGTCAAGCCCTATTCAGTAAAATTATAATATTCCATTATGCATTCATCAAAGGAGGTAAAGCTACAAAGGAGACATGAAACAAATGTAACTATTGGACATCAGCAGCCTGGTTTTATTAGTGTGAAATTAGGTCTTAGGCCTAGCTCACACCCCAAAAGCTAGCTTAAAGGAAGGAAGGAGGATTGTTCAAGCCTTATAAAGAGTCCACTCATTAACCACCAATGTGGGACTCTTGTCATTCTTTAACATCCCACTTCACGCCTAGTGCTTAGCATATGGTACGTGGCAATTTTGATTTTGGGGGCCAGCATTGGGTGAGATGGGCCATGCTCTGATACCTTGTGAAATTAATTTTTAGACCTAACTCAAACCCCAAAAGCTAGTTCAAAGGAAGGAGGATTACTCAAGTCTTATAATCACCAATGTGGAACTTTTGTCATTCTTTAACAATTAGGACATAAGTTGGCTCCCTATTTCAACTCAAATGATTAAGAAAATATACCAACCATCATTATGCCCTTCGTCATACTTTCCCTCCAAAGAACTACCTTCCCAAAATTCTCAATAATTATTAATTAGTTGTCATAAGTTTAACTCAAATCAACAGCTAAAGAAAGGGCATTGATCTTGTCACTCATAGGTATTCTTAACAACTATCAGCCCTTCGAAGACGCCCTATGAAATGTAATACACAACCGAGCTCCATGTAGCACTAAAGTTGGAATTAGAGAACACTCATTCAATTTAAACAAACTCTGCTGCATCGCATTTTTAACTTTTGGACTCAATGCTGCCAAAATATCATACACAAGTGTAGCATGCCTAGTCTCTCGATATTTCCAAGAGAAACCAATTTTGCCTGCATGAGTTCTCACAACTAAACCAATTTTACAAGTTTCTAAGAGTTATGAATAGCATTCTGGCTAAAGGCAATCACTGATTATCACATTTTATCACTATGAGAAATATAGGATAAGAAAATTATTGAATTGTGTATCTACATTGCACAAAGACTAGGATTGTATACACATATTCCTATTCTAACAAACCCCTCAAGCTGGTGCATGCAAATCATATGCACCTAGCTTGTTACATATGTAATAAGGATCGATGAGGGACTTGATGAAGATATCCACAACCTAATTACTTGACTTCACAAATTATGTTACAATATCACCTAAGAGAAACTTTTCTCTAACAAAGTGAACAACCAATATCAATATGCTTGATTCTCTCATAAGACACTGCATTTGATGCGATATGAAGGGTCCGCTTGATTATTACACACAAGTTCCATCAGATCAATTTTGTCAAATTTTAGCTCTCAACAACTATTTGATCCGAATTAGCTCACAAGTTACTACAAACATTGCTCGATATTCTTCTTCTTCACTCGCTCAAGCAACCTCACTATGTTTGTTACTATTCCACTATATCATATCTCCTCCTACAAAAACATAAAATTAAGATGTCGAACATCCCTTTGAACGTGATTTTGCCCACATCGTTTGTATATCCACTGATATGTTCATGGCCTTAATCCTCAAAGAGTAGTCCTTTACGGGGTGTTGCCTTTATATATCACCAAATATGAACAATTGCATCCCAATGACTATCACAAGGGGAAGTCATAACGCGACTTGCAACACTCCCAGAAAAAGAGATGTCAAGTCAAGTCACAGTAAGGTTCCGGCTACTCCAGCCACTGTTTCAAACAAATCTTAGCCTTTTCTAGCCACTTTTTCAACATTTTTTTCCAGCAGGGTCGCCTCGTCATTCCAACCCAGACATAATTTTTTCCACTTTTCGATGACCACATCTAATTTTTTTTTGGATTCCAACAAATTGTTTTCCAGATTTTAAGCTAGGATACAGAAGCCTGATTTCACAAGATATTGTTCGGGATTGATATTTTTGGCTCCAAAAATACAGGAATGAGAAGTTCAAGCCCTGTGATCACTCCAGAATATTAATGGGAAGCTCAAACTATTTAGCTTGGGATTTCTCAATTGAGTTGTGCTGCAGGGTCAAGGTGTCCAAGACCACCTAACAACCAATGCTTGTATGGTAGATGAAAACGCAAAGGTTGGTGAGGAAGATGCAAAAGCCAAACCACAATGAGAGAAGGTTGATGCTCTTACCACGTGAGAAACATAGGAGACAAATATTATTGAATTGTATATCAATGTTTTTACACAGGCCACAACGACCCTATTTATAAACCGTACAATTAAATCCTTTAACTAGTAGGATAACTATATAATTTTCATATTCCTATTCAAGGTGAGATTGTATATGTCTATTCCTATTCTAACAATCACAAAGTAAGGTGCATTATATGAGCTCCTGCCTTAAACTAGTAGCCAAAAAGTTTGACAGCCTTGCAGCATTATCAAGGGGACAAGCCAGTGGCCTATAAACACCAATGTGCTTAAGCCCCAACCTCATGTATCCAAACAGAAAAATAATCATATGATTCCTTCATCAACTTTTGGTTCTCACATTCAAACAACCATTAACCAAACCAACAGTTAATGTAGATAGGAGAACGGCTAGGACAGGAAATGTGCTTCAACCAAGTTTTGATCCAATGCATATAACTCCTCCTTCTAGTAGTAATGCAGGAGGACCTTGGCTTATCAGCTCTCAATTTCCAGCTCCAAACATAAGTGCAGAACTTTTATCCAAGGATGAGATGTATTATATGTACTTCAAAGCTTTAACTGGAGGTTGTTTGGCAAGAAACAAACCCTTAAAGAGTAAACTTTTTGAAGTTCAATTTAGTGTGCCAGTTACACTGTTGTGCCATTGTCCCTGTTGGTTTATTAGTTAACATTACTAATATGTTATAAATCATCTAATTGTGTTTCTATAGCTTTTTTCCTCTTCGTTCCAGCTCTGATTAGAGATGAATCAGTAGGTATCAGTTCGAAAGTAATTGGGTTAAGCTATATAAATCTTCAATAGATGGTTATTCAAAGACTATTTTTACACTTACTATCAAGCTATTGCAACACTCTACGTTGATCTTCTATCTTCTAAATGCTAAAGGAAACTAAAACCGGATATGGTCCAGAATATAGAAGAAATCAAATTCAGATGTAGAGGAAAGAACTCCAATTCAAGCCAATTAATTCTGAAGAAAGAGGAAGGAAACTTACACATAATAGGTAATTTAGAAAGAAAATGCAATTTTTTACAAAATAAATGAAATTGAGAAAAGCTAACCGCATCAGCATTGGAATTATCGGAGTCCATTTGAGGTCTAAGATTAGCATAAAGTTGCGGGCTACGGTAAACAGAGCCAGGTGGTGCATAATGAGGAGGTGGAAGGCTGTGAAAGTCGAGAGTATTGATGTAAAAAAGGACTGCAGAGATGTAAATCAATGGGGCAAAGAGAAAAATGCCTTGTCTACGAAGAAGAAGAGAGAGAAAACGGGAAGCAAGATGTTGGGGAAGGGTTTTAGGGGCGGGAAAACGTGGAGCGGGTTTGGAACGGAGGCGGGGAGATGATGGTGCTGATGGGCTGCTCTGTCCACTACTCGGTACCCTATTGTATGCATGCATCTCTTTTCACTTTCACTTTCACATCCTACACACACAACTTCCTCGTTCCTTTCTCCTTTTACTTCCTCTATTTACATTTATTACTATTTGCCTTGTAATAAATTAAAGGAAATAGTTAGGACAAACTTAATAAATATTGTAATAAACATTTTCAATTGAATTTAAAGCTGAATAAATACTAGGCTTTTACGAGGAAAAAACAATTTCATTACCTTAACTAAAACTAAAAAGTCACGATTGTGGAGTTCTAAATTAACTCCTACTATTTCATAAAGTTACCTTTTCACATATTACGTAATATATTTAAATACATTTAATTTAAATATTATATAAAAGATAATTCTTATTATTATTACGTATATTGCTATGGCATCATTAAGTTTTCTTGTTCAAAAATTATTCATTAATCAATCATATTATAAGAGTATATGTATATTGATGTGGTATCATTAAGGTTTTCTGTTCAGAAATCATTTATTAGTCAATCATACTATAAGAGTATATGTATATTATTGTGGCATCATTAAGATTTTGTGTTCAGAAATTACTCATTAGTCAATGATATTATAAGAGTATATGTATGTTGTGGTATCATTAAGGTTTCTAGTTCATAAATTACTCATTAGTTAATGATACTATGAGAGTGTGTATATATACGCTTGTGGTATCATTGAGGTTACTTGTCCAAAAATTACTCATTAGTCAAATGATACTAGAAGAGTATATGTATATTATTGTGGTATTAAGGTTTCTTGTTAAGTAATTACTCATTAGTCAATGATAACTACAATCTATCTCTCGTTTGTTTGTAATAACGTTAATCCTTAAAAAGTAACACAAACTGGATACATTAATATGTAGCTCGAATACATTAATAGTTTCTAGAATACATTATAACATAAAACCAAATACATAATATGTAGCTCAGATACATTAAAAACTAGCTCGGAGACATTATAAAATAAATCGGATACATAATATGTAATTTGGATATATTAAATGTTGGCTTAAATACATTAATATGTAGCTCTGATACATTAATAAATAAGGAATTTTAGATTGAAATGGTAATTTGTGAATACAAGTATATTTGGATACATAAGTAATCTATCTGATTGAAAGGTTAATTAGGCAATACAAGTATAGTTAAATACATTAATACAATATTTTTATAAGCAAATATCTTAGTTAACACCAAGTCTCAAGTATTACAGGAAATTTGACCAAAAAGATATTAACGTTTGTTGGCTTTTTCAATTTTCGATACATCCGAATACTTACACGCTTTGATACCTATACATTCTATTATTTTTCATTTTCTTGTTTCTGGGTTGTCCAGTGTATCAATCTTTTGTTTAAAATCAATACAGTCATACTATTTTGCTTAATAACAATGTATCCATTTATCAAATTGTCGTGTTCATATGCTAAATTGTTGTACTTAACCCTTTTTGATATTGTAACATCCCACCATAGAATGAGCAAAATATAGAAAGAACTAATTTGGAAAGACCCAATTTGAGATTCGTTCAAGTTAAGCTTAAGATGTGAACTTTGAGTCAACTTCAAATAGTCATAACTTTCTGTTTATGATGAGTTAGGTGGCCCAAAAGATATGAAATTTAAGGTATTGAAATCATTTTTCCAATGCCATTGAGTTTGCTAAATTTCGAGTTCAGATGAGGGAGATATGTCTGATTGAAAGTATGCATGTTAAGTTGAGAAAAGTTACCCGAAATAACGAGAGGTATTTTGCTCTTTTCCTTATCCCTTCAGATTCAAGCGTTTTTAGTAAGGTGTTAGAGGTCTAAACTAATTTAGTTCAGTTTTGTAATTCCAAAGTTTTAGAAAAGAGTTCAAGAAAAGAAAAAAGGAGAAAATAGAAAATGGTTTAAGGCGTCCATCGAAATATCTTGGTTTGAGGGTTGTTTCTTCAAGGGTTTGATCCCTAAGAGGTATCTGAGTTCTCATTGTGTTGGTTTCGTTCACACATACGCCAATTATGCTATTTTAATGCAATTTCTTCTTGAGGTTGAAGGATTGGTGTTCTTGATGAGTTTTCTTTAATCATTCTTAATCTTGATTGTTGGGGTTTTGTGAATTCTTGAGATGAATGTTAGTGATTTGAGGGTTATTTTGAGTATATTATCGTGTACTTAAGCTGGGTATTTGAATATAAATGAGTTAATATTAGGGTCAGAAAATGAGACAGAAAATTTGTTGGGGAATATGGGCAGTAGCTGGCGCAGTGCGCCAGAACATATTTATGTAGTTCAAGGGTTGACGCCTTGCGCCACATAGTGCACCAAGGTCGCCTTCCTCCACCCATTCTCCGTAATTTGACCCGTTGAGTTCTTTTAAGGGGTACATTTACTCTCTATTGATTCCAGTTACTCTAAACTACAACTAAACATCAAAAACCATTCATAACATGAATCATAACCCTTGAATTCATAACCCTCGAACCAAATCAGTTTAGGCCCCTAAAACCTTACTAAAAACACTTAAATGTGAAGAAAAAAGGAAAAGACCAAAATAACCCTCATAATTTGGGTAACTTTCATTAACTGGACAAGTAGACTTCAAAAGGGGCATATCTCCCTCATTTGAACTTGAATTTTAGGAAACTCAATGGTGTTTGAAAGAGGATTCCAAGACTTTTAATTTAATATCTTATGGGTCACCTAACTCATCCTCATCTAGTACTAAAAGTTGAGACCATTTGATGTTTACTCAAAACTCACATCTTAAGCTTAACTTGAAGAAATATCAAATTTGGTTCTTTTCCAAATTAGTTATTTATACATTTAACTCTTTCTAAGGTGGGAGGTTAAAATATCAATTCATCAAATTGTATAATCACTTATATCCTTGATATATTAATACTTTATATTTTATAAATAGCAATACCAATTTGAATTTGTCATGACTAGGGGTGAGCATAAATACAAAAAAATCAAACCGAACCTAACTAATTTGGTTCTTTGGTTTTGGTTTTTCAGTTCAGTGTCAATGTTATTTTTTCAAAT
Organism: Solanum chmielewskii; assembly: GCA_027704785.1. Taxonomy (NCBI): domain Eukaryota; kingdom Viridiplantae; phylum Streptophyta; class Magnoliopsida; order Solanales; family Solanaceae; genus Solanum; species Solanum chmielewskii. The sequence goes on from JAKWIX010000320.1 coordinate 38,228,285, forward strand.
TGTTTGTTCTTCAGTTCGGTGTTTGGTGTAAGAGTCTCAAAACTTTGGTGAACCAAAAAACCAAACTTTTATTTTAAAAAATTAAAAGTTAAAAATTAAAATATTTTTTTATATGTATGTATGTGTGTTTATATATATATATATATATATATATATATATATATATATATATATATATATATATATATATATATTAAATTCAATCAATAATTAAATCATTCACGGACAAATCAAAGTAACACCGAAATGTACAATTCAATAGTTAATTTAAAATATTAATTTCCAAGAGAAACTCAAACATATTTCTACCAATATACATTATGTAAAGGAACCATTTTCATACTTTTTTTTTCTCGATAAATTGTTAGAGGCACAATGTTCTTGATAAAGACAAATATAGTCTTTTAGTTAGTACAGTAAGTGTTCCATGGCAATACGCATCATTTCATAATATAGTTATAAATTTCTAAATATAGTATACTTTATCTTTATTTTATTTTTCATTCACACCGAAAAACCAATTTAAAAACACAAAAACTAAACCGAATCGAAATTAAAAAACTGAAGCAAAGTCGAAAAAACTGAACCGAACCGAATTAGTTTGGTTTAATATACGGTGCACCATTTTTTAAAAAGAGAAAACAAAAACCAAACCAAAAGTTTGATAAAATCGAACCAAAGAACCAAACGTCCACCAATAGTCACGACCCAAAGGTACCCTTAGATATAACATGGTGTATAGAACCTCGAAGGACTCCATTCAAGCCACTTATATTTCATAACATTAGAAATAGAACAACAAGGTAAAACATATTTCCAAGACTAAAAAGTTATTTTATTAAATAAAGTGGAAGTCTAGACATTTTGTCTCATCATAGTCATATATTACAATAGTGAATGAATAGGGCCTAGCCCATACAACATGTTCAAAAGGAAAAGTACATGAAAGAAACTAGACATATGAAAATATGTCCTCGAACCATAAAGACTCACGAAGCTCAGGAAAACATTCAAATTCAAGCTCTAGCCACAAGAATTTTCACCTCGAGTACCAGACACAACACTTGAGAAAAATGTAGGTAATAGTAGGTGTTAGAGAAAAAATAAGTATTAGTACTAAGTATGATTGTCATGCATAAAAACACTTGAAACATACAAAAATGGACATTTCATTTCAAAGCATACAATTTGCCAAGTTAAACATCATATAAAAGATTAGAAGTCATAAGTCATAATCATGGACAAGTCAATATCATCTTTAGAACTTTTGAACTCATGTACCATACCTTTTGAAGTAACCTTGTTTATTATTCATGTTCTTGTTGTGGGAGAAGAGTCTTAACCGACATGGGACCACATGATTTATAACATGATCACCGGGTGTTACCCACTATCACATCCCAAGACCACACCCTAGAAGTTAGTGTACAATCTTGGATTGTAACAGGCGTACTCGACCTCTCGAAGGCCTTATACAAGTCCTTTCATATCATTCAACGCATAAACATAGTGAAAAGTAGTGTGAAATTAAAACTTTTCACAAAACATAATATATTCTTCAAAATCTCTATCATATAAAAGTAATAGGAAATACTAAGTCTCAATCTCATCATCTTAACACACAAGAATACTTAGGACACGGCCCATACTTCAAAATACGAATATACAAATACTTAGTCTATTACAATACTTTGAGTGAAAACATAAAAGATATATATGTCCTCGAGTCAGAGGACATACTTCAACTTCTTCTTGAACGATCTTCTAAGTCCAAGTCTTAACTTAAAAGCTCTTCACCTACCAAGAACTATATAGATAAAAGCATGAAATTAGTACAACCACATGTACTAAGTATGACATTATACATAAAAATCATGACAACGGACATTTATTGGAAATATGCATCTATTCATTTTAAAAAATCATATTATAATCATAATAATAACATTTAACAACTTAAGAACACATAAAGAAATAATTAAACCAATTAGCACATTTTTGGAGTCACTTTATAGTGAACGCACTTCACTTTACAGTGAAATAATTCACTATTACAGTGAAGTTCTTCCCCTTTGCTTTGGACATCTCCTAGCATGGAATTCTCCCACTTAAAGCTATCCTAAGACTCACTTAAGCAACACAAAGAGAGACCGCCCGTATACCCTCTCTAGGCATGCCTAAATGATCCTCAAGACTACTTATAATGAGTCACATACACACTTCAAGACATCAAACATATCAACATATAGACAATATGACTTTCTCCTTCCAAAGGCTATCAAAAGACCTACTTAATAAATCAAGAAGATAACGTCCATAGTGACCTCTTAAATATTACCTAAATAGTCCTTAAGACTACCTAAGGCTTAGATCATGTCCACAAAATCAACCAACTTCCCTAACTAGAGTCATCCTCAAGACTTCCAAAGATAAGACATGAACATATCATCCTTTATGCCCTCTTCACAGTTAAGAAAAGGAATGCTTAAGTCACTTTAGAGTAGGTACTCATTAATTTACTTACTCCTTAACATAATGTCATTAGTTCATTAGTTCATTAAGACTCATACATCACATAAAGAACAATCAAGTAATAGTCTTGAACAAGGCCTAGGAACTCCAAATAACACCTTCAAAGTCTATTGTGAAATGTCTAGATAACGTCCCATACCACCACCTAAACCTCATAAACTTCTTCAATGCTAATAGGTATTCCCATGATAGCAAGACATGGAAACCAGAGTTCTATCCTACTCTAATGAGGTTGTTCTACTTGCCAATGGTAGAACTTGGACACATCCTATGTAGGCACATGGTTAATGAATACGAAGGGCTTCTTTGTATTCTAGTCTCATACTTAACTAGAACTACTTCCCTTACCATACTCACTCGGTTCTAGCCTTAGTTCTCATAGATCAATTCTCATTAAGGTTCATATAAAAGGGTTCCATAACTAGTTCATAACCCAATCACATTTACCCTACCAAAGAAGGTTCACTAGGGATACCTTACAATGTGGACAAGAAGCTCATGATGACTTTAATAAGGATTAATATGATGCCTTTCCGGCCAACTAACCTTAAGTCCATCATTCATTTACTGTGAAGGATACCATTACGCCTTACAACTTCAACAATCTTAAACTTAACGTTAAGTCAAGGTTTTCACATAAAAGACTCTCATAACATCATTTAAGGTCACATGTCATTCATACATTTAAGACTAAGAGTTCTAACACTCTAATTCAAGATATCCCATATACATAATCATATATACATAAAGCAAGGGACACAAGTCAGCCAAGATAAGATACCACATACTTCACTTTTAACACATAATGTAAGTTATTGTAGAATCACATAGGAAACAATCTAACATCTTCAAGTCATCCTATATACTATCATAACATCATCAATATACTCCACATAGACTCATATAGCCAAGTAGGAATAACCAAGACTCAACCCTAACACTATACTCATAATGTCAAAGTCATAGTCTAATATGATCACCTAAGACAACATGAATAGAAGAATACATATATGACTTCACATGTAGATAGATGTTGTCATGCCTCACATAATTAAAATACACAAATAGTAATATTACTTCAAGTTGTTGCCAATAGGCCATAATCATCATATTGCATAAAGTAACGCCGACAAGGCCACATCAATTACAAGTAAAACACATAACACCGCAACCATAAGTGGACCATACCAACAGTAATAGAATTCAAGTATAAACAACATCAAAAAAAGTGAAATAGGGCAGCATAACACCACATCATCCTCAACACTTCAATTCAAAGTCAACTTACTCAATTCGATAACACAAGACCCTTACCTAAGGCCAAAACCAAAAATTCAACATAAAAACTACAATAATAAATGAACTAGGTTAACTCAATGTAACTTAATCAATCAAACACAACCTAGATATCAATTTATTACAATTATTACATCATTAGAAAGCCCATAGGAAACTACATAAGAATTCATCAACATTAGATCAATATCAAGTAACCCAAAACTTAGTCAAAATCTAGGGTTCATCCAATTCATGAGTTCATAGGTAATTTAGATTGAAATCATCAATACAATATCAATTACATCATAATTTAATGTTTAGAAATCATTTATGCAAGAAAGCATGGTAAAATCATGAAATTGGACAATTCAACTTTAGAAAACATCTTGAGAGTTGGGATCCTCGACGAAACAAGTTTCAAGGATCAAAAGCCATACCTCAAGGATGATAATTCTTCACTTTGATGAAGAACTTCCACTAAAAACTTCAACTCCAAGTTGTTCCTTGATTTGGACTTCAATGTAGACTTTGAGATTTCTTAAGAGATTTTGGGGTTTTGATTTGGGTGAATGAAATATTCCAAGTGTTAAACACCTATATACTTGTTTAAAATACCCAATATACCCTTAATAAACCGCCAATACATCCATTTAGAAGTGGGGTGAATTTACATTTTCACCCCTAACTTAACAGCAGGCTTGCACAGGAAAACAACTGTCACTGATGATTGCCCTCGACGGGACGTCACCCATCGACAGGTCGTGCTGGCAACCATCGGTGGGTTCAGAGACATTCCAAGTCTCTCTTCCTTCTCCCAGTCCAAGTCCCGATCGATGACACCCATTGACGGGGCATCAACAGGCCTACGAGCCGTCAACAACTCCATCGTTTGGGGTCTGCTTGCAACAACCTTGCCAACAGTTTTGGGTCCTTCCTCAAGGACCCTTGGATGGTCCTTGGGGATGTTTTCCCGGACGTTTCCAACCCAAATACGCCACTATTTGAGTTTAACACCTCTCACATGAATTTCATCCAAAACGAACACATAAAGCTCGACAAAACACGCCTAGACACACAAGGTCACTTCAAGGCATATCTTTTGAACGTCATGGACATTCTTGGTCGTTTGATGTCCAAACTCCACGAAACTTGACACACTTCATATACATGCTATAATAACTCATTTAAGAACCTTTAAACCTCATGAATCACACATAAGCACATAGAACCACATATGAGGCACAAATGACTTAGTCGTGGATCGTCTTGGTCGTCCCTTGACGTTTGACTTCCAACACATTTAATACTTTAGCTACTTCCTCTAAACCATATATTCAACATATTTAGGACCTTATACCATAAAGTCCAACTGTTAGGCTCTATTTAACTTGAGTCATTTTCGGGGTTTGACAATCTCCCCCATTTGGACACCATTCGTCCTCGAATGACACTTGCCACTCTCTGAACACTTCCAAAATTAGAGACTCAACTAGCATCACATAACCAAACCATACAACATATAACCAAGAAGAAAACATCAATTTCACATAGTCAAGATATTCACAACACAATAAGAAACTAGAAAACAATTCTATAATTCATTATGCTACAAAATTCACATGCTTCATTCCAAATAGTAAAAACTCATTTCATATTTAATATCATACTTATATACATAAGTTTTAACCACATTACAACAATTTTAGACCAAAGAATCAAATAGTCTTTTTTCACAAAATATTACAGTGAACTGTTTCTAAGGTTATAGTGATTCTACCAAATTTTAGGCAATTCATAAAATACACAACGCAAGAAGTTAATGAAATTCAATTTCAACCAAACTCCTAAACATCATGCACAAGCAACAATTTCAAGGACTTCTATCCCATCTACAAACCATACTCCCCCACTTAGAAGGAACTCATATCACAACAAAAGAAAAAGAACTTACCAACATCATCATCACTTTCCTTCTCATCCGGCTTCTCCATTCTAGAACGGAGTGCATAGAAATGCCTTTTTGTTAAGGCATCATCCTTTGGAACACTATAGAAACTTGCTTACCCTCTCTTCCTCTAGAATCAATCATAGGACAATCTCTCACTTTTTGCCCATCTTTACCACAACCAAAGCAACTCCCGGTACCCAATAGACACTCACCATAATGTTTCTTGCCACACTTTGCACAAGTAGGCTAGCCATCCTTGGAACCACCTCCTTTCTCAACCTTGAACTTAGCACTCCTAGATTCTTCTTGAGGTTGAACCTTCTTTTTAAACCTAGTTCGCTCTTGATCATTACCACCACTCCTTTTCAAGTTTCTAGCCATCCTCCTAAGTTTAGACTCTTCAATTGATTGCGCATACACCATGAGTCTAGCTAGGGTCATATCATTATGCAACATAGCGGTACAACATTCTTCCACCACTAAGTCGGCTACCCCGTCACAAAATGACTCATTTCATCTCTTGGATTGGTCAAAAGAGAAGGGTCATACCTACACAATGTTGAGAATTTCAAAGAGTATTCCTCAATACTGATATTTCCTTGTTTGAGATTGATAAACTCCTTCACCTTAATTTCTCTCCTCTCACGGGGAAAGTACATACCAAGAAAAGCTTCCTCAAATTTTTCCCACTCAATAGGAATCGATTCTTCTGGCCTATTATCCTTTCATTGAGTATAACATATTTGAAAAACATCTCTCAATTGATACGAAGCCAACTCGCCTTCTCCCTTGATGTAACCCCCCATAGCACTCAAAACTTTGTACACTCCATCAAGAAAATCTTGGGGATCTTCATTTACCTTAGAGACAAGAAAGACAGGAGGATTCATCCTCACAAAATCTCTCAACCTAGATGTCATAGTGCTCTCCACAACCCTAAGCATCATATTCAAATTAGCTTGCATAGTCACGGCTCGGGCTATAGCAATCAAAGCCTCTCTAATCTCCCTATTAGACATCTATGGAACCTCAATACCTCCTTCCACATTAGGAATAGGATCACCTTGGGGAGACACTTGAGCATCGTGAGCACCTTGGACTTTTTGCCCATCTTGAGGAACTTGCCAAACTTGCTCAACTTGAGGAGGAATCTCTTGATTCACCCTCTCCTCTTCCAACCTTCTAGCGGCCATCCTTCTAGTATTCATCTCGTAGAAAATACAAGGAAACTCATAAGAAGGATAATCATAAAATTTCCTCTACCGCACGACATAGGAGTAGAAAAGAAGGCAAACTCTATCGTTCTATATCCTCTCGCCCACATATGTGTCGCAACTCACACTGCTGGTTAAGACTCTACTAGACATGACTTGATGAGACTTTTCAATTCCTATGACTACTTTCACCAGCCTATGCTCTGGTACCAAGCTTGTCACATCCCAAGACCAATCCCTAGAAGTAAGGGTAGAATATCTGATTGTAACCGGCGTACTTGACTTCTCAGAGGTCTTACACAAGCCCTTTCATATCATTCATCGCATAAACATAGTGAAAAATAGTGCGGAATTAAAACTTTTCACAAAGCATAATATAGTCTTCAAAATCTCTTTCATATAAAAGTAATAGGAAATACAAAGTCTCAATCTCATCATCTTAAGACACAAGAATACTTGGGACACGGCCCATACTTCAAAATACGAATATAGAAATACTTAGTCTATTACAATACTTTGAATGAAAATATAAAACACATATATGTTCTCGAGTCAAGTGAGGACATACTTCAACATCTTCTTGAACGATCTTCTAAGTCCAAGTCTTCACTTCCAAGCTCTTCACCTACCAAGAACAATATAGATAAAAGCATGGAGTTAGTACAACCACATGTACTAAGTATGACATTATGCATAAAAATCATAAAAATGGACATTTATTGGAACTATGCATCTTTTAATTTAAAAATCATATTATAATCATATTTACAAACTTAAGAACACATAAAGAAACAATTAAACCAATTAGCACATTTTTGGAGTCACTTTACAGTGAACATAATTTACTGTACAGTGAATCAATTCACTATGACAGTGAAGTTCTCCCCCTTTGCTTTGGACATCTCCTAGCATGTAATTCTCCCACTTAAAGCTATCCTAAGACTCACTTAAGCAACACAAAGAGAGACCGCCCATACACCCTCTCTAGGCATGCCTAGATGATCCTCAAGACTACTTATAATGAGTCACATACACACTTCAAGACATCAAACATATCAACATATAGACAATATGACTTTCTCCTTCCAAAGGCTATCAAAAGACCTAATTAAGTAAATCAAGAAGATAAAATCCATAGTGACAACTTTATGATTACCTAAATAGTCCTTAAGACTATCTAAAGATTAGATCATGTCCACAAAATCAACCAACTTCCCTAACTAGAGTCATCCTCAAGACTTCCAAAGATAAGACATGAAGAGATCATCCATTATGACCTCTTCATACTTTAGCTAACGAATGCTTAAGTCACTTTAGATTTGGTACTCATTTACTTACACACTCCTTAACATAAGTCATTTGTTCTTTAGTTCATTAAGACTCATACATCAAAGAAAGGACATTCAAGTAATGGTCTTGGACAAGACCTAGGAACTCAAAATAACACCTTCAAAGTCTATTGTGCATTGTCTAGATAGCGTCCCATACCTCCACCTACACCTCATAAACTTCTCAGATGCTAATAGGTATTCCATATGATGAGAATAGGCAATAACTGACATAGAACATGATAGCAAGACATGGAATCTGGAGTTCTATCCTACTGTGATGAGGTTGTTCTACTTGCAAATTGTAGAACTTGGACACATCCCATGTAGGCACATGGTTAAGAAATATGAAGGGCTTCTTTTTATTCTAGTCTCACAGTTAACTAGAACTACTTACCTTACCATACTCACTCGGTGCTAGCCTTTTCACAGATCAATTCTCATTAAGGTTCATATAAAAGGGTTCCATAACTAGTTCATAACCCAATCACATTTACCTTACCAAAGAAGGTCCACTAGGGCTACCTCACAATGACGACAAGAAGCTCATGAGGACTTTCTTAAGGATTAATATGATGCCGTTCCAGCCAACTGACCTTAAGTCCATCATTCCTTTACCTTGAAGGATTCGATTACGGCTTACAAATTCAACAATCTTAACCTTAACCTTAAGTCAAGGTTTTCACATAAAAGACTCTCATAACATCATTTAAGGTCACATGTCATTCATACATTTAATAATAAGAGTTCTAACACTCTAATTCAAGATATCCCATATTCATAATCATATATACATCAAGCAAGGGACACAAGTCAACCAAGACAAGATACCACATACTTTACTTTTAACTCATAATGTAAGTCATTCTAGAATCACATAGGAAACAATCTAACATCTTCAAGTCATCCTATCTACTATCATAACATCATCAATATACTCCACATAGACTCATATAGCCAAGTAGGAATAACCAAGACTCAACCCTAACACTATACTCATAATGTCAAAGTCATAATATAACATGATTCCCTAAGACAACATGAATAAAAGAATACATATATGACTTCACATGTGGATAGATGTTGTCATGCTTTACATAATCAAACTACACAAATAGTCATATTACTTCAAGTAGTTTCCAATAGTCCATAATCATCATATTGCATAAAGTAACGCCGATAAGGCCACATCAATTGCAAGTAAAACACATAACACCACCATCATAAGTGGACCATACCAACAGTAATAGAATTTAAGTATTAATAACATCAAAAAAAGTGAAATAGGTCAGCATACCCCCGCATCATCCTCAAAAAATCAATTCAAAGTCAACTTACTCAATTCAATAACACAAGACCTTTACCTAAGGCCATAACCAACAATTCAACATAAAAAAACTACAATAATCAATGACCTAGGTTAATTCAATGTAACTTCACCAATCTAACACAACCTAGATATCAATTTATTACAATTATTACATCATTAGAAAGCCCATAAGAAACTACATAAGAATTCATCAACATTAGATCAATATCAATCAACCCAAAACTTAGTCAAAATCTAGGGTTTATCCAATTCATGAGTTAATAGGTAATTTAGGTTGAAATCATCAATACAATATCAATTAGATCATAATTTAATGCTTAGAAATCATTTGTGCAAGAACCCATGGTAGAATCATGAAATTTGACAATTCAACTTTAGAAAACATCTTGAGAGTTAGGCTCCTTGATGAAACACATTTCAAGGATCAAAAGCCATACCTCAAGGATGATAATTCTTCGCTTTGATGAAGAATTTCCACTCAAAATGTCACCTCCAGTCTGTTCCTTAATTTGGACTTCAATGGAGACTTTGAGATTTCTTAAGGGATTTTGGGGTTTTGATTTGGGTGAATGAAATATTCTAAGTGTTAAACACTTATATACTTGTTTAAATATCCAATATATCCTTAATAAACCGCCAATAAATCCATTTATAAGTGGGGTGAATTTACATTTTCATCCCTAACTTGACAGCAGACCTGCACAGGAAAACAACCCTCACTGACGACTGCCCTCGACGAGAAGTCACCCCACTGATTGGCCGTGCTGGCAACCATCGGTGGGTTCAGAGACTTTACAAGTCTCTCTTACTTCCCCCAGTCCAAGTCCCCATCGACGACACCCATTGACGGGGCGTCAACAGGCCTACGAGCCGTCGACTTCTCCATCGTTTGGGGGTCTGCCTAGGACAGCCTTGCCAACAGTTTTGGGTCCTTCCTCAAGGACCCTTGGATAGTGCTTGGAGATCTTTTCCCGGACGTTTCCAACCCAAATACAATCTTATATGAGTTTAACATATCTCACATAAATTTCATCCAAAAATAACACATAAAACTCGACGAAACATGCCTAGACACACAAGGTCACTTCAAGGCATGTCTTTCGAACGTCATGGACGTTCTTGGTCGTTTGACCTCCAAACTCCACGAAACTTTACACACTGCCTATAAATGGTATAATAACTCATTTAAGAACCTTAAAACCTAAGGAATCACACTTAATCACATAGAACCACATACAAGGCACATAGGTGACTTAGTCGTCGAACATCTTGGTCGTCCCTTGACGTTTGACTTCCAACACACTCAATACTTTTGATACTGCCATGTATTAAACATATTTAGGATATTATACCATCAAGGCCAACATTTTACGCTCTAGTTAACTTAAGTCAGTTTTGGGGTCTTACACCCACAACAAAAATGGACGTCCTACTTGCCTAAGGTAGAACCATGGTTTGTTAGCTTAGGTAGATCCACTAGCTAAATAACCTATGGGGGCACATAGTTATGGGATACAGAAACTGCTACTAGAAACCCAGACTCAACTAACATAGAAGGTCTCTATCTGATGAGACATAATGGGACGCCCAGACTCAACTGACGTAAAAGACTTTCATCTCATTCAATATTAACTCAGTATAAATCTCACAGAGTACTTGTTAAGTCTTACATAATTTATGTCTCATGTAAGTAAGTCCTTGACAACCAATCCAAGTTAGTACATTAGGATAGATCATTATATCATGCGTGAGAAAACCTTTCACCGTACATGTCTATGTGTAAATATTTGATTTAATTAGGTGAGAAAACCTTTTAAAAATCATATCTAGTGATTATGTGTTTTCGTAAGTGATTTGGTGAAATTTATTGTTTTGTATTAGTTTGATGTAATTCTAATTTTTTTGGTGTCATTTAAAGTTGATTATTTTTACACCGTGTACGTATTGATTCAATATTGGTGTTATTCTTATACTTTTTTGTGTCATTGAAAGCTGGGATTTTTGTAGCTGATGATGGTGTACATGTAGATTCCATTTTGGTAAATAATGGTGGTGTAAACATCATATCTAAGTTAAGCATTATCATGTCATCAAAAAACATTCTGTAAAACATAACATATATAAGTTGAATACATTGAAATGACCATTCTGTTTGTCGAGAAGCACTACTAATAAGTTCAGATCTGAAACAGGTAGATATCGCAATAAAAAAAAATCAACTTTGAAGAGGTAATGTTACCACCAATTACAAGAAAACAATCAGTCAGAACATCAAGTGATGATCGTAAGAAGGGATTCAACAAAGGATAATACAAGTGTAGTAAATCACTTGTAGTAAATGTGGTACGTCAGGACATAACAAAAAGACTTGCCCCATATTTGCTTATCAGAATTAACAATGATGTATTAACAAAAAGACTTGACCCAAATTTTCTTATCAGAATTAACAATTAGGTATTATTTTCAATATTTTTTACTAAATGTTTCGTTGCTTCTTTGCAAAAATTTAAGAATTTTTTAAGAATGATGAATGCAATTTTATCCTACATTGATCATTCCTGATTAGTGTATTCTTATTATTGGTTATTTAACTGACTTATCGTTGATAGTCACGTGGCTGATTGAAAGGCTGGTATTAAATATCAATCTTAATTATTGAATATGAACAACAACTACTTAGAGTAATTGAATTAAAATTATTACACAATATTTAGTTAAATATTTTGGTATAATGTTTGAGTAATACTAAAAAAATTTAATCAATAAATGGTTGTTATAATGGCTAGATATATTTTTGGTGAAATAATCACAAATATTGTTCAAATTGGGGGTATATAATTGCTTATATTTTGGTATTATGAACATTGAACACAAAAATACGAGTTTGGTTTGAATTGAAACTAGTATTAATGCACATTATTAACGTAAATTTTTAATATACTTGTTGAGTAACACCAAAAACGTTAATAACAATGGTTGTATATCATAACGACCAAGTACACCGTTGGTATACTTGTGATAGAGTAAGCATAAATATTGATCTAAATGATGAGGTATATATTGATTGATATTCTGCATATAAAAGTCAATGTAACATTGAATTAATGTAAAAAAAATGATTTGAAATCAGAATTAGCCCTCATTTTAAATGTAAATACAAATTGATATAATATTAGAATAGTACAAAAAATCTGTCATAATAATGGTTGTATATAGTGTATTGTTTTGATATTATATACCAACATACATTCAATCTGTAGCAACTACTTAAGTTCAAATATATAGTTTGAAACAATAATGAATATAGACAATTGACGTAATAAAAACACATTTTCGTGATAATACTATGATATATGACCAATCACACACATTGGTAATACATCAAACTCACACTATAAACTTTAATTTACTCTTAATCTTTTAGAAGTAGAGATTTCATCCTCAAAATCGTTGTAAAGAGGATAATTTTTCTTCAACCAATTATGAGGATAATATTAACACATTCGTTGATTCGATTAGAGATTTTTTAGTTGTCTCTAAAATTGATCGGTTGCTCCGCTTTTAATGATGGTAACAATAACAATTTTCCTTTTTCCATAGTTTCAAAGTAATGCTCTATATCTCAATCGAAAATATTCAAAAAAAAAAGTGTCATTGATATGTTCATATCTTCTCGATACACATACTAATCAAATACATATAGAGCCGTCAATATGGGATAGGTCTGTTGGATCGGTCTGGTCTAACCCGTGATTTGATAGGGTTGGTCTTTGATTTTTGGAGCCCATTTATGAAAGAGTTTTTTAGTCCAGCCTGAATAAGCATGTCGATTTGTGGATTTGAGAAATATGGATAGAATTGGCCCGTAAGCCTAATAAAAATTAATTAAAAATAAAATAAAATAAAGTACTAAAAATAATAGGAGTCTACACTCAAAATTTGTTTAAAGTTTGAAATTACAATTTAAATACGAAAAAGACTCAAAATTACCCCTCAACTTTATTTTATTGGTTGAGTTTACCCTTACCATTAAAAGCAAGTTATTTTTACTCTCGTTGTCAATAAACTTAACAAATATACCCCTCCTTGGACGAAAACCCCCAATCAATTAGCATTACCCGATTTTTGTTAAAAAAAAACCCATCACCCTAATATAACTCAAATAGGGCCCATCTAACTAAATTAAACCAAATAAATATACTTAACTAACCAAGATTCTTAACTTATAATTCCCAAAGAAGAGAGAAACAATTTTCAATTTGTGTCACATTTCAGATTGCACATTGATTTGCCGCACATTATCATCTCCCAAATTTTAAGAATGGTAGCATTTTCTTATGTGACTCAAAAATCTGCCAACCCCTTTGATTTTGTATCCAAGTTGGGGTTTTTCGCCTTTGATAACCAAAACAAATTCAATAAGAACAACTATATCGTAGATCTGCACTCAATTTGAGCTCTTTTGTTTTTGATCCGTAAGAAGAATTCACTATATCCCTTTATTTAGTTTGAATAGTCGTAAAAATTAATTTATTTCAAGCATGAGAAGAGTTATTTTTCAATTGCATTGTGAGAGAATTTCACTTGGGTTTGCCTTTACTAGTGTTAATTGTGAGGTTCTCAATGGGTTGAGAGAAGATGAGAATGTTAGCAAGACTGAAGGACTAGTACCCATTGATAGTGTTGAATTTGAATATCCAAAAAAAAAAAAAATTGATGAGTTCACTGGTGTGGTAACATGGCAACCATCGAAGCCTAGACAACCTTCATTGAACAATTCGAGATAATTATCAATTTTTTTAATTGATTTGGTTAGACAATGTAGGATTTATGTGTTAGCTATGATAAAGATTGTAAGTGTTCTTAGGGTACTTAACCAAGAACATTGAGAAGAAGGGGAAGAGCACTCAGATGAAGAAGATAGGAGATGAGCTAATTTGTTATGAGTTTTATTTAGTTTAGTGAGTTGGGTTCTGGTTCTAGTTAAAAATAAGTTGGATAGTTTCAATTATAATCGGGTAATTTCAATTGATTTGGGGGTTTCCGTCCAAAGAGGGGTATATTTGTTAAGTTTATTGACGGCGGGGGCAAAAATAACTTGTTTTTAACGGTAATGGTAAAGTCAACCAATAAACAAAGTTGAGGGGTAATTTTGACCCTTTCCCCTTTAAATACAAATTATATTTATGAAATGTGTACCACATAAAATAAAAAGTTTCTAAATTTCTAGGGATTACTACATAGGTTATAACCTATGGAATTTTATCATAGTTTTTGTATTTTATTATGATCTTTGAGAACAATTAGGTTAATATTTCTATATAGCTTTTTATGTTTTTACTTTAAATCAAATTTAATAAATATTATATAGATACTTTTATTTGTGTATTTGATTAACAAGTACTAATACTAACCCCATATAATATTATCTTGTCGATATTTATGATAATATTTTTAAATTAAAATTTATTCAAAAAATTATACAAAATATACTTTGAAGAAAAGATGGTTGGACCGACCATTTCTCTGGCCCACATAAAAATGAACTAGCTCGACCTGGCCATCAAATTTCAAAGCATGTATGAATTAACCCGATTGGGTCAACCCATATTGACAAGTCCAAATATATATAGACACACAAACCACAATTGCTACAAAAATATGTAATATGACTTTTTCGAGGCATTCTATTCATAGAAATCTAAATATGAAATAGAAAAAATTAACAATGGTGAAAAGGGATGGGTGAAAGTTAAGAACTGAAAGTGAAGCAATGGAGAAGATGATGGAAAAGAGAAGGGTTAAAACTTCTAGCAAAATAAAATACATAGGAATATCTAATATTTTGAATAAAAATGTCGGGAAGATATTTTTTTTACTTAGGTATAAACACTTTAATTTTGTGTGGATTGTATAAAAAAGCAGTAAAATAAATGAGTTTTAGATTAATATGAAGAACTTTTACTTTTTGTGGAGTGTATAAAAAAAGCAGAAAAATAAAAGTATTATTAGATAGGCATCTTAAAGTAACATGTGACTTAAAAATAGCAATTGAAGAGTCAAAATATATAAAAATTAAATATCATAATTATCATCTCAAAATTAGACAATAATCCAAAAAAGAGGAGAGAAGAAAATAAAAAATAAGAAATAAAATTAAAATTCAAAAAATCATCTATATTGCTATGTTTGTAATTTTTGGAACTATGTTTGTAACTAAATAGAATTATGTGTATATTTTGTTAATTATAAAGTCTTAAGTAGTATATTATTGTAATTCTCACACCTAAAAGCTCTTTTTTTTTTATTGAAAGAGCTGCTCTTAAAAGTGAACTTATTGTTCATCTTTCATCCTTCATCCTTTCATCTTGGCGTCGAGAAATTCTAGCCCTTCCACCTTCCAATGCTCATCTTTAACTTTTTTTTCCCGCTGTTATCATAACTTCTGCCCCGTAAATATTACTAGTTCATGTATCTCTGATTTTTTTAATTTTTAAAATAATTTTAGGTCTTATTTTGTAGTATTTTTCATTCAATTGATTTGATTTTTTATTCAATATTGCTGATTTTTATTTGGCCTTGTGTCGTAGTAGTGTTGCATGCATTAAATTTAGAATTATTTCAATTTTGTTGTTTCAGGTTTTTGTGTGTCTTCTTGATATCATTATTATTTTTTCTAAAAAATTTAGTGTTCTTTCAGTTTTTTTTCTTGATGCGAGTGTTTTTTCAATTTATTGATTCCTCATTACTTGAGGGAGAAAAAAGAAAATTGGAAACATGACTTTCTTTTATTTATGTGCTTTAGAATAACCAGTTACTCTCATCCACTATTAAACTTTAAGTTCTTGGTTGATGACTTGCTTCCTCTCATATATGTCCAATGATTTCTCATATAAATTAACATATTACATGCCTATCGGGAGTAATATAATAACTGTTAGAGGGATTATTGTATTGGTCATCCAAATGTTATATTGCTATGTTCTTATTCAATTTCGTTCGAAGGTTATTTAATTTTTCTTTAATCTGCAATCAACAAATCTATATGGGGGAGTGAATGCTTTATCTACAAGTTTATTACCTAAATTTTTTTTCCAACAAGAATGATGATGCTTCAATATCGCTTTATAGGGCATACGTGTGGATAAATCGATGGTGTTTTTGCCCGGAAAAACATACTGAGTGGACTAAAGACTACAATGTTTTGAATTGGATTGAAGAAAGTGGCTTTCGAGCCATCTATTATGCTGAGGTGAAAGGTTAGTTGAAATTTATTCAATTATTCCCCGTGATCGCAAATGTTTGTCTATTTATTGGTTAAAAAAAGATATGAAGAAATCAGTAAGGAGAATAAGTTCTCCATAAATTCCTTATTTTCCATCAACACATCTAAAAAAGTTCAACCATCAATTGAAGGACTTAAGTTAGCCTGTTATAATGTTATCTATGTTGTTTCACGATGAATCTACATCCTGTATTGATTCTCAAGTGTTATTTCGGTTGTTGAATAAGTGAAAGACGAAGGTAAAGGTCCACATGGACGGTCTATGAGGTACGAAATCTATTTTTTCTTGATACAACAATTGGACGAATTGTGGTAGCCTTCGAAAAATAGTTAGAATTGATGACTAAAATTAGGAGTGTTCACCATTTGGGTAAAAACGACCCATACCGAAAAATTGAACCAAACTGATTAAATAAATCGATTTTCATTTGGTTTTGATTTAATTTGATTTT
The DNA here is from genome assembly GCA_027704785.1 of Solanum chmielewskii. NCBI lineage: Eukaryota > Viridiplantae > Streptophyta > Magnoliopsida > Solanales > Solanaceae > Solanum > Solanum chmielewskii. The sequence goes on from JAKWIX010000320.1 coordinate 38,245,652, forward strand.
ACATTTTTAAAAATTGATAATATTTGATTTGGTTATAAATTTGTTAAAAAAAATAAAAAAGATAGCCAAACCAAATAGACAAATTCTCTCTCTCTCTCTTTATATATATATATATATATATATATATATATATACACTAGTCTTTGCTCACGTGCAACGCACGTGTACCCTATTAATTAACATTTCATTTTTTTTAAATGACACAAGTATAAAATATATAAATGAGGCATAAAGTAGATTTTTTACAAAAATAATCATAAACTTGAAACAATGAAGGGTGTCGTATACTCCAAATTTTGTGAATTAATTGAAACGTCAAGTAATATTACCCTATTATCATATATAGATATGAGAACCATATATTTATTCACTGGTCATTTGTATTACATACACTTGTATTATATATATGCATGACTTTTCAATTTAATTGGTACCATAAAAGTGAGGTTCAACCATATTATTTTAATTGTTACCATAAAAGTGGCATTACTACGATGACTTTCTGAAAGTTAATGTCTCTATGATCCTATACTATGTGTTGACAGTAATAACTACATTTCTTAAAGGATGAAAAAGTTCGTCAAAGAACCAACAAAAATTGAAATCCCAAGATAAAAAATAGAAAACTATCACATAACGTATAAAATTGAGCAATACCTCGAGAATACATTTCAAAATTACTAAAAATAGTCAAAAAATAAATATAAAGAAACATTCAATGATACAACATATTAACAAGACCACACAAAAATAAAATAATAACTGTGTAAACCTCTTCTAGTCTAGATTGAAACCATAATGAGACTAAGCATATCAAATACCATAAAACCAATCAAAAGCAAATAACACTAAAAAGATCACATAAAATTAACAAATTGTATTACAGATTCTTAGCACAATTTGATGAAAACAAGATCAAAAACTTAAAGAAAACATATTAAAATACAATAAACAAAATCAAGATTAAATAAATAAAATAATAAAAAACAAAAAACATAAAGATTCAATATGAATGAAATTACCTTTAGTGTCTATACTACTTCTTGTATATCTTTTCTCTATTAACAACAAAAGGTGATAAAGAAATAATCACTGACACAGTCCCAAGCAAAAATTAAATTGATTTTGATAAAGAAGAATTGATATACACATTTATTAAGAAAAATATAACTTTTGGTCTTTCCTCTTCTTGTAACTATTTCCCAAAAGAATTTGAACCATTGTGTCTAGAGACATGAATTTAAATAAAAAAATATTATCTAATATTAAATTAATTATATATTAATATTTATTTAGTTTAGAGATAAAATAAGGACAAAATAGTAATTCAACTTTTAAGTTGAGAGCTTCATGCTTATAATAATATATGATATATATATATATATGTGTGTGTGTTCAATAAATTCTATTAAAAAATAAATAATGGTTAAAAAAGACATTAAAACCTACCAAAAGGCCCATAATTCGAAGCCTCATTCAATAAATATAACTATAAGAATTGTAGATTTTTGACTCTTAGGTCAAATCACAAAGTACAATTGTACTTTAACACGTTCTTTTGCGGTGAAAAAGTGCAGCGACACTTTTCATCAACTCGTTGAGATTTGTTTTCTATTGCAACTTGCTTCTACATCTCTTTAACCATTTGTCATAGGTAAAGTATTCATTTGTTAAATTTAATTAATAGTTTGTCTACTAGTAAATCAAATTTCTTGATTCTAATATTCAAAACTTTTGCTTTATTTTATTTTTTGATTTTTTTTAGATTGAGACAATGGAAGTTGAACGAATAAACGTGGCTGAAAAAATAAATTACACCCACGCCAACAATAGTTCGAGAACATGGTAACACTCCTAAAACTTCTACAAGTTCTTGTAAATGCAATCCTCCTAAAATAAACAAAAAATAACTACTATTTTTGATTAAGATTCTAGCCATAGAGGGAGTGGTAGGGAAACATCACAAATTTGAAATCACTTTGAAAAACTTCTTGATAAGAAAGGTGAACAAAAGGGAAATGCAATTATTGCTATAAAGTACTTTCTTACCTTAGTAAGTATGGGACTTCTAATCTATGGACACATATAACAGTAAATGTGCCAAATCCCCGTACAAAATCATCGATATATCACAGCGAACCCTAAAGCTTAAACCGATCAATGAAGAAGGACATGGGACTCTGGAAACGATTGTTTATAATGTTGTTGAGGTTAAGAAGGTCATTGTTGAGTTTTTTATTCTTGATGAAAACCATTTAAAGTTGTAGAGGGAGAAGGGTTTAAAAGATTAATGACACTGATTTTGCCTAATTATGAGTTACCTTGTCGCATGACCGTTGCTAGACAATGTTTACTGATTTATCAAGAGGAGAAGAATAAGAAAAAAAGGCTTATGAAGGATGAACATGTGTGTCTACAAGTGATACTTGGACATCAATTTAAAATTTGACTTATATGGTCATTACTACTCACTGGATAAGAGATAAATGAAATCTGCAAAAGAAAATTCTAAACTTTTTTCATATTCCAGATCATAAAGGTGAGACGATAGCCAAAGGAATTGAGACATGTTTATTGGATTGGATAATGCAACAACTAATAGTGCTGAAATCACACACTTGAACGCGAGAACTAATGATTGGAAAGGAATAATATTGTAAAATAATCTTTTACATGTTAGATGTAATGCTCATATTCTAAATTTGATTCTGAAAGAAGATCTTAATGAGCAAAACGAGTCTATTTTTTAAGTAAGGCTTGTAGTGAAATATGTTAAGTCTTCTGCTTTGAGAACTGATTCCTTTTGGTCATATGTTGAGAAAGTCAAATTAGACACTTATGGCCATTTGAGTTTGGATGTTGAGACAAGGTGGAACTCGACATATGTAATGTTTAAACACGACTCAAAAGTTTGAAAAATCCTTTGCAAGAATGTATGAAAATGATCATAAGTACTTCAGGTATTATCTAAACATGAAAGGATAAAGAGAACACCCATCTGTAGATGACTGGTAGAATGTGAGAGTATTCATTAAGTTTCTTAAAATTTTCTATCAGATCTCTTTAATACTTTTAGAAACTTTACATGTCACTTCTAACTATTTTTTTCATGAGATTTATAATCTTTAAAGTTATGTTCTCAAATATTCTAGTTCTGATGATCCTTTGTTGAGTAATATGGCTAAGAATATGGAATTTGTTTTTACTAAATATTGGGGAGACTTTGATGATATGATAATGTTATTATTTGTTGCTATTGTATTAGATCCTCGATATAAGTTCAAGTATGTGGAGTTTCTTTTCAAGTTATTTTATAATCCTGCGTAGGGAGAAGATTGATCTAGGAAAGTGAAAAATACTTTATCTCTTTTGTATGCAAATACACTTGTTAAGACTCATGGTGAAAATATTCAATTTCAAGCTAGTGGGATGAGTCAAAATAATGAAATGCAAGACTGTGATGTGCAATCATAATGGTAAAAGTTTGTTGAAAATGAAAATAATGTTGATACTATGTCTGATCTCGATAAATATATATTGGATGATTTGGAGAAGAACAAGAATTTTAATATCTTGGCTTGGTGGAAAGCTTCCGAGAGATATCCAATTGTTTCCAAGATTGCGAGAGATGTGCTTGCCATTCGTGTTTCTACAGTTACATCAGAGTCAACGTTTAGCACAGGTGGTCAATTTCTTGCTTGTTATCGAAGTTATTTATCGCCAAAGACAACTGAAGTTCTTATTTGTAGTCAACAATGGTTAAGGACCTCAACTTTTAAAGAGTACAAGTTTGAAGATCTTTTAGATGAAATTCAAAATCTTGAGATACTTGAAAAAGGTACTTCACACAATTAATTGCTTGATTATAATTTCTTTATATACTTTTATGTTTTTATTTGTAATGTCTAATATAATGTAATGACCCTTTTGTCATTTTAGTGTTTTATCTTCTGTTCAGCGTTTAGAGCGTTTCTATAGCGATCCCAAGTCATTTATGACTTGCTGGGACTGACAGTTCAATCACCTGGTCGTTCGTTTGGTTATTGTGTGAGCTTTAGTGTTTTTGGAGCTTATGAACAATGAACCATCATTTTCGATCAAAAGTTCAAGAAGATGACATCAGAATTCAATTCTGACGATTCCATCAGTTTCGAAAGGGTCATTTTAGGCTAGTATCATGGTCGACATGACTCCCAAAGTTTTCAGTGTGAGTTGGTGCGATTAGGTGTTTTAACTTTAAGTTTAAGAAAAAGTTTGATTTTAGTCAACATTCTGAGTAAACAAGCTCTGAAGAGAATTCTATCAACGCGGCTAGCTCCGGAATGTAAAGTTTGGTCTTGTTTGACCCTACTTTCGTGTACTGAGGTTTTCGATATTTTTCCAAGCCCTTTTGTGGTTTTTGACTTAAAATAATAAATGGAAGTGGGATCCACATTTTATCGAGATGACCTCTAATGGAAATTCCGACTGGCTATTGAGTTCAGAAAGTCGACTTTTGTAGGATAGCATATCTATTTTATTTTTATCAGGTTCCGAACGGAGTCCGAGCATCGATCAGAGACTTTGAAGAATTTAGATAAAATTGAAATCTGGTGCAGCCCTTTAACGAACAGAGTTTGGGGTTTTAATGACCAGATTTTGGGTTTATTAGCAACCAGCTTCGTCCTTTATAAAAGCAGAAATTTCAGGCTTTATGTCTTACTTTAAGTTGCGATATATTGAGCTATAGAACTCCAAATTGGGCGATTCAAAAGGCTAAGTTGTGATAGTTTTCGAGGGCAACACATTGGTGAGCTTGGAATCTGATTTTGGGACCCTATGTGAGGTAAATTTTGTGTTTTAACTGCTGTCATAGCTCATTTTCGAGCTCAGCTTTTGGGAAACTTTTAGAAGGTGATTTCTTGGTCATTTTAGGTCCGAATCTTGTGATTCAAGAGCCTATATTGTGGAGTTTTTTGTGAGTATCGTCATTGTGTGATTGGTTTTGGCAGTTGGACCTTCATTTTTAATAAATTCTTGTAAAAGTTTCTGCCATTGTTGCTGAATTTTAGCGTAGAATTTGGTTTTTTGGTTGCATATTATGTTGGGACTTTTTTGAGTCCCAAATTGTGTTCCATTTTGGAACAAAAGTTTCAAGAGTTGTTTAGGACCTTTATTTGGGGTTAATTATGCATTTCTCAATGCGGATCCCACCTTTTCAGTTTTGACCATGAAATTGGTCCGTATCCGTTTCTTGCAATTTTAGTGTTGAAATGACCATGATAACGCTGTCACTCTATTTTTGATAGTATATCAACTTCGAGTCCATTCGGAAAGAAAAAGCTATGGAGAAGTGATTTTTGGAGTGCGCATGATCTGCGTACAGGTAGGCTACGGTTTCCTTTCTTAGATTGAACTCAAACATGTTAATGCATGTCAATTAGTTGGGATTTGGTTGGGTAGTTATTGGATCATGCATAGGTGTTAAAGATTATATTTTTGGCCTTTTTCTGAGAATTATCGGTAACTGTGAGCATGTTTATTGTTATTAATTGACCTTCCTTGATATATGGAGTACTTGTATGTTTGAATACTGATTATTAGAAGTATGTTGGGCCTTAGTGTAGGTTTGACTAGGTTTTGTCTTACAAATGCATGATTCGAAGTCGGTAGGACTTAGTTTAGTATCAATGTTGCACGACCGGCTTAAATCCTTGTAGACTTGTGTAGCAGACTAGAGTGTGATAGTTTGGTCTTTAGCTAGATGATGAGCTCGCACCGGCGATAGTTATCCTTATTTATTCGATGATACGACTTCACGGGTAACGTCAGTGACAATGAAGCTCCGCGATTCAAAGTTGATTTTCGATTCGGCTTCAAGGACTTACTTTGGTTCGCTAATTCTGGAGAGTGTTCCATGGGTATTTATGATTATGGATAGATAGAAACTCTTTCAGCAGCTATATCGATATCTTTGTAGGGTATCCGAATATCAGGTCCGGCCTGGACCATTCGCATACTTATGTAGAGTATCCGGTTAGAGGCCTAACCTCCATTCCGTCAGATTCTACTATTTGGTTCGATGTTCTTTGGCCTTGAGTTCTATTCTACTTAGTTATAGTTACGCTGTGTACTCGTCTGGCTTATGGGGGTCCATTCGGGTTTTTATTTAAACTTGTGCACGAGTGTACCTCTAGGCTTGTGGGGGTCCAGATAGGTGTAGTTAGCTTATTTATATTATTTTAGTTAGATCTTTATACACTCGTGTGCATTCTACTGTAACTTAGCCTTCCGTTCTTGATCTCTAGTTATGTAATTCCGTCTTTTCATAATTCTTTACTTTTCTAGTTCAGTCGGCCTATGATGCCTACTGGGTACCTGTTGTTTGTTACTCATGCTGCGCTCTGCATCTATTTTCGTGATACAGGTCCGAGTAGCAGTAGCCAACATTGATCGAGTTTGGAGCACTCTAGTCTAGAGATGGGGGTGAGCACATGACGTTTTGTACTATTTCAGTCTCCATCTGTATATATAAAGACTTGTCTTTTACTTTTCAACACAATTTAGTTTTAGTGGTCCATTGTTAGGACTTGTACTCGCTTTGTTGGTAGCTCTGTACTAGTGACTTCCAGGTTGTGGGATGGATCCTTAATTGTATTTATGTTTTGGTTTGCTTATGTTTTTATAGTAATTTTGCTTACTCTTGTTTAGTTTCTATCCACACACCCATTATGTGTTGTTCTGGGTTACGGGTTGGCTTACCAACTGGTGGTTTATAGTGGGTGCCCTCATGACTCGAGAAATTGGGTCGTGACAATTTGGTATCAGAGCCCCAGGTTCAACGGTCTCACTTTTACATAGCTAACGTCTAGTAGAGTCGTGCGGATCGGTGTGCAGACGTCCGTAACTTATCTTTAGGAGGCTACAGGAAGTAGTTTGGAAGATATCCATTTTTGTTTCAAATTCGTGCCTCCTGTGTCTTGTTTGTTTCTTAAAATCTCAGTTGTTTCACTCTATTGAAGGATGGCTCGCACGCGAGGCGGTGCGTCTAGAGAAGATGCACCTGGAGCCCCAACTTGGGCTAGACGTCGACCCCGAGGTCGAGGTAGGGCTGCAGAACTGGCCCGAGATAGGGAGGAGGAGCCTCATGCAGCGCATGTACTGCCACAACCAGTGGGGACGGGGCCAGCCCAACCACCACCTGCACCAGTTGCAGCACCTGATTTTCATTCCCCCTTGACTCAGATACTAGCAGCTATTGGGGATATACAATAGGCACTAGCCCCATCGCTACAAGTTCAGCCGCCACCATTTCATGTGGATACCCCGCCAGACTTAGAGGTTAGGAAGATGCCATTACAGGATCAGAATATGCTCGGGGATTTCAGAGGTTGGCACCACCTATATTCTTAGGGGTGATTGGTGAGAGTTAACTTGCCAGGAGCAGTTACAGTCATTAGGCCTCTTAGAGTCGAGAGGAGCTGACTTTATCGCTCATCAATTCCGTGGGCCAGACAGGCAGTGGTGGTGCACGTATCGAGAGTCCATGAAGTTGGATCTCCTCCAGTATCTTCTTGGCCCGGTTCATGCCACGGAGCGTCACAGATAGGCTTCGTGATCAGTTCTCTAGATTAGAGCAGAGATCTATGACCGTTTCAGAGTATGAGGCGAGCTTCCATGAGTTATTTCGCCGTGCAACTATGATCCTGCCCACAAAGGGGGAGAGAGTTCGTTGTTTTATGCGTGGGTTGCAATACCGTTTGAGGGTTGACACATAGCATATGGTTTCAGTTGGATGTTTTTTTCTTGATGTGGTCGATCATGCCCGATCCATGGAGCATATTCATCATAGGGCCCAAGGGGGCAGCGATAAGAGGGCATGGTACCAGGGCAGCTATAGTGGGTCACAAACTTGGGGGAGGGACTCATATGATAGGCCCCGTTAGAGATTCCAGCAGGTTCAGTCCAGTTGGCCTGTTCAGGTGACATTACCTGCTTCTGAGGGAGGCCAATATTAGCAGAGTGGTCTTAGTACATGCCAGAATTCGAGAGGATCAAATTCCCTTCCTTTATGTCGTGGTGGGGTTACTACAGGGCATTCAACTTCGGGGTGTTATGATTGTGGTGCTCTTGACCATTGGTCTAGAGAATGCCCCCGACATGGTTGGGGGGCGATTATACCAGTTCCACCTACATCTAGATGAGTTTTAGCCGTGTCTTCTCCAGCTAGAGGAGGTGGTCAGGTTTAGGACCGTCGAGACAGTCGACAGGGTACTAGGGGTGGAGCTCGTTAGGCAGTTCAGGTGGTAGATCGGGTGCACCAAGCAGAGGTGCTCAGGGCCATTTCTATGCAGCCCCGGCAAAGGCGGTGGCTGAGGCATCTAAGGATGTCATCTCAGGTACGCTCTTATTATGTAATCAACATGCTACAATATTATTTGATCCAGGGTCCACATTCTCGTATGTATCTATTTATTTTGCTCCCCAATTGGGTATGAGGTCCGAGTCTTTGGTAGAGCCGGTTCATGTTTTGACCCCGGTAGGTGAGTCCTTAATAGTGGATCAAGTATTGCGATCTTGTTTAGTGACTATCCAGGGTTATGATACTAGAGATGATCTTATTATGCTAGATATGATATTTGATGTGATTTTGGGCATGGACTGGTTATCCCCCTACCATGTGGTCCTGGATTGCTATGCCAAGACTGTTACCTTATCCATGCCTGATATTCTCCCGGTGTTGTGGCAGGCTGCTTATAGTCACACACCGACGGGGATCATCTCTTTTATTCGGGCTAGGTGGTTGGGTGCTTTTGGGTGTTTATCTTATTTGGCCCACATAAAAGATGTGAGTGGGGAGGGCCCTTCAATTGATTCAGTTCCTGTGGTTACAGAGTATGCAAATGTGTTCCCTATAGATCTACGTGTCCTACCCCCAGAGTGTGACATTGATTTTGCCATTGATTTGGAGCCTGACACTCGTCCTATCTCTATTCTGCCTTACCGGATGGCTCCTGCAAAGCTTAGAGAGCTCAGTGTTCAGTTAGAGGACCTCTTAGGAAAAGGGTTCATTCATCGAGTGTGTCACCTTGGGGTGCTCCTGTTCTGTTTATGAAAAAGAAGGATGAGACTATGATGATGTGCATTGATTACAGCCAGCTGAACAAGGTGACTGTGAAGAACCGTTACCCTATGCCTTGTATAGATGATTTGTTTGATAAGCTTCAGGGTTCCATCGTATTTTCTAAGATTCATTTGAGGCCCGGGTACCATCAGTTGAGTATTAGAGCAGCAGACATCCCTAAGACCACATTTAGGACCCGTTACGATAATTATGAGTTCCTTGTAATGTCTTTTGGGTAGACTAATGACCAGTAGCTTTCATGGAATTGATGACACGTGTGTTCAGGCCATACCTTGATTCATTTGTTATCATCTTCATTGATGACATATTGGTTTACTCGCGGAGCCGGAGTGCGCATGAGCAGCATTTGAGGATAGTGCTCCAACTTTGAAAGATCAGCGGCTTTATGCCAAGTTCTCAAAGTGTGATTTTTGGCTTGCATCGGTAACATTCTTGGGGCACTTGGTGTCCAAAGTGGGTATAAGGGTTGATCCGACGAAGATTGAGGCTACTCATAGTTGGAATAGACCACTTCTTTTACTAAGGTTCGTAGCTTTATCGGGTTAGAGAGTTACTACAGGCGCTTTGTTGAGGGATTTTCTACTCTTACAGCTCGTTTTACTCGGTTGATTCACCATGATATTCCCTTTGTGTGGTAAGAGGAGTGTGAGATGAACTTTATGAAGCTCAAGGAGTTGGTTACTAGTGCTCCTATATTGACTCTTCCAATTGAGGGCGAGGGTTTTAGGATTTATTGTAACGCGTATGGTGTTGGTGTAGGTTGTGTATTGATGTAGAAGAAACGGGTTATTGCGTATGCGTCGAGGCAATTTATGGTCCACGACCGCAACTACTCCACCCATGACTTGGAGTTGGCAGCGGTAGTTTTTGTGCTTAAGATTTGGAGGCACTACTTGTATAAAGTTCGATGTAAGATCTATACCGACCCCAAGAGTCTTCAGGACATCATGAGCCAGAGGGACCTTAATTCGAGGCAGCATCGTTGAATTGAGCTCCTGAAGGATTATGATCTCTCTATTCTCTATCATTTGGGCAAGGCGAACGTGGTAGCTGATGCCTTGAGATGGAAGGCCATGAGTATAGGTAGTCTATCCTTCTTATCTGCGGGGGAGAGACCCTTGGCTTTGGACATTCAGTTTTAAGCCAATAGCATGGTTCGATTAGATATCTTAGTTTCTAGACGCGTCTTGTCTTATATGGGAGTCCAGTCTTCTTTGCATGATAGGATCCGTGGTTGTTAGTTTGAGGATAAGGCCTTGGTGTCCTTCAGAGACCGAGTGTTAGCGGGTGATGGTGATCAGGCTACCTTAGATCCTGATGGAGTGTTGAGATTCGCCGGTCGCATTTGTGTCCCGATAGTTAGGGATTTGATACGGTTGATACCTTCTTATGCTTATAAGTCTAGATATTTTATCTATATTGGTATAGCGAAGATGTACCGTAATTTGAGATAGTATTACTGGTGGAGTGGCATGAGACGAGATATTGTTGACTTTGTTTCTCGTTGCTTGTGCTTCCAGCAAGTAAAGGCTGAGCATTTGAGGCCTAGTGGTGAATTTAAGAGATTACCCATTCTAAAGAGCTAGTGGGATCGCATTATCGATTTTGTGGCTAGTCTACCGCGGACTTCTAGAGGAGTTGATAGTGTTTGGGTCATCGTTGATCGATTGACCAAGTCAGCACATTTTCTTCCCGTTCAATCTTCATTTAGCGCCGATAGGTTGGCTCGTATCTACATTCGGCAGGTGGTTCGACTTCATACGGTGCCAATTTCTATTATATCATATCGGGGTTCTCAGTTCACGTCTAGCTTTTAGAGGACCTTTCAGGATATGTTTGGCACCCGGGTTGACCTTAGCACAACTTTCCACCCGCAGACTGATGGCCAGTCAGAGCGCACAATTCAGGTCCTTGAGGACATACTTCGGGCTTGTGTTATGGAGTTTGGTGGTCATTGTGACCAGTTCTTGCCTTTGGCGGAATTTGCGTATAATAACAACTACCATTCTAGCATTTAGATGGCCCCATTTGAGGCCTTGTATGGTAGGCATTGTCACTCTCTAGTGGGATGGTTCGAGTCTAGAGATCTTAGGCCGCGAGGTACAAATTTGATTAAGGAGGCTTTGCAGAAGGTGAGAGTGATTGAGGATAGACTCAGGTCAGCTTAGAGTAGGCACCAGAGTTATGCAAATCGAAGGCGTCGACCTTTGAGATTCTCTGTTGGGTTTTGGGTATTCCTCCATGTGTCGCCCATGAAGGGTGTGATGAGATTTGGGAGGCAGGGTAAGCTTAGCCCCAGGTACATTGGGCCTTTTGAGATACTTCTGACAGTTGGGGAGGTTGCTTATGAGTTGGCCCTACCTTCAACAATTTCAGCCATCCACCAAGTTTTCCATGTCTCGATCCTACGCTGATATATTCCTCATGAGTCCCATGTGCTCCAGTGTGATGCAATTGAGTTGGATGACTGTTTGATATTTGTAGAAGAGCCAATTGCCATCCTAGCCAAAGATAAGAGGAAATTGCGCTCGAGAGTCATTCATATTGTTAAGTTCCATTGGAGGGATTGTTCAGTAGAGGAGGCTACCTGGGAGACCGAGCAGGAGATGCAAGAGCAGTTTCCCGACTTGTTTGAGCCTTCAGGTATTTCTTGACCCTTACTTTTGTGGACAAAAGTCCTTTTTAGTAGTGGATATTGTAATGACCCCTTTTGTCATTTTATTGTTTTATCTTCTGTGCATCGTTTAGAGTATTATTATAGTGACCCCAAGTCATTTATGACTTGTTGGGACTGACAGTTCGGTTACCTGGTCGTTCGTTTGGTTATTTTGTGTGCTTTAGTGTTTTTGAAGCTTATGAACCTTGAACGATTATTTTCGATCAAAAGTTCAAGAAGATGACATCAAAATCCAATTATGACGATTCTATCAGTTTTGGAAGGGTCATTTTAGGCTAGTAGCATGGTCGACATAACTCCCAAAGTTTTCAGTGTGAGTTGGTGCGATTAAGCGTTTTAACTTTTAGTTCAAGGCTAAGTTTGACTGTAGTCAACATTCTGAGTAAATGCACTTGGATGAGAATTCTGTCAGCGCGGCTAGCTCTGTAATGTCGAGTTTGGTGCTGTTTGACCCTTCTTTCGTGTCCTGAGTTTTTCGATATTTTTCCAAGCCCTTTTGTGGTTTGACTTAAAATGACCAATGGAAGTGGGACCCCCATTTTATCGAGATGACCTCTGATGGAAATCTCGACTGTGCCATTGAGTCCGGAATGTCAAATTTGGAAGGGTAGCACATCTATTTTATTTTCATCAGGTTCCGAATGTATTTCGAGCACCCGTCGGAGACTTTGAAGAATTTAGATAAATCTGAAATCTAATGCACCCCTTTAACGACCAGAATTTGGGGTTTTAACGTTCAGATTTTTGGGTTTATTAGCGACTAACTTCGTCCTTTAAAAAGGCACAAATTTCAGCCTTTATGTCTTACTTTAAGTTGCGATATATATTTTTCGAAGGCAACACATTGGTGAGCTTTGAATCTGATTTGGGGACCCGATGTGAGGTAAATTTTGTGTTTTAACTGCTGTCATAGCTCATTTTCGAGCTCAACTTTTGGGAAACTTTTAGAAGGTGATTTCTTGGTCGTATTCGGTCCGAATCTGGTGATTCAAGAGCCTATATTGTGGGTTTTTTTGTGAGGATCGTCGTGGTGTGATTGGTTTTGGCAGTTGGACCTTCATTTTTAATAAATTCTTTAAAATAGTTGCTGCCATTGGTTCTGAATTTTAGCGTAGAATTTGGGTTTTTGGTTGCATGTTATGTTGGGACTTTTTTAAGTCCTAAGTTGTGTTCCATTTTGGAACACAAGTTTCAAGAGTTGTTTAGGACCTTTATTTGGGGTTATTTCTGGATTTCTCAATGTGGATCCCACTTTTTCCGTTTTAACCACGAAATTGGCCCGTCTCCATTTCTTGCGATTTTAGTGTTTAAATGACCGCAATAAGGCTGTGACTCTATTTTTGATAGTGTATCAAGGTTATGAGTCCATTCAGAAAGGAAAAAGTTTCGGGGAAGTAATTTTTGGAGCGCACATGATCTGCGTACAGGTAGGCTACGGTTTCCTTTCTTAGATTGAACTCGAACATGTGAATGCATGTTGATTAGTTGGGATTTGAATTGGGTAGTAATTGGATCATGCATATGTGTTAAAAATCATATGTTTTGCCTTTTTCTATGAATTATCGGTAACCGTGAGCATGTTTATTATTATTAATTGACCATCTTTGCTATATGAAGTACTTATATGTTGGAATACTGGTTATTAGAAGTATATTGGGCCTTAGTTTAGGTTTGACTAGGATTTGCCTTAGAAATGTATGATTCAAAGTCGGTAGGACTTAGTTTTGCCCCGACGTCGCTCGGGCGACTTAAATCCTTGTAGACTGGTGTAGCAGATATTAGTCTAATAGTTTTGTCTTTAGCTAGATGATGAGCTTACTCTGGTGAGAGTAATCCTTATTTATTCGATGTTACGACTTCACATGTTAGGTTAGTGACAATGAATTTCGCTATGCGATTCCAAGTTGATTTTTGATTCGGTTTCAAGGACTTACTTTGATTATCTAAGTCTGGATGGTATTCCACGGGTATTTATGATTATGGATAGATAGAAACTCTTTCAGCAGCTATATCGATATCTTGGTAGGGTATCCGGATTTAAGGTCCGGCCTCGACCATTCACATACTTATGTAGAGCATCCGGTTAGAGGTCCATCCTCAAGTATGTAGAGCATTCGGTTAGAGGTCCGGCCTCAGTTACTTATATTATGTGATTGGCTACTTTTGTAATTCTAGTGAGTGTCTGGTTCAAGGTCCGACCTCCATACCATCAGATTCTACTATTTGGTTCGATGTTCTTAGGTCTCGAGTTCTATTCTCCTTAGTTATAGTTACTCTGTGTACTCGCCGGGCTTATGGGAGTTCGTTCGGGTTTTTATTTAAACTTGCGCATGAGTGTACCTTTTGGGCTTATGGGGGTCCAATTAGGTGTAGTTAGCTTATTTATATTATTTTTGTTAGATATTTATACACTCGTGTGCATTCTATGTTACTCAGCCTTCCGTTCTTGACCTCTAGTTATGTAATTCTGTCTTTTCATATTGCTTTACTTTTCTAGTTCAGTCGGCCTATGATGCCTACTGGGTACCTGTTGTTTGGTACTCATGCTACGCTCTGCATCTATTTTCGTGATGCAGGTCCGAGCACCAGTAGCCAACGTTGATCGAGTTTGGAGCATTCTAGTCAGGAAATGGGGTGAGCATACAAGGTTTTGTACAATTTGAGTCTCCATCTGTATATATAAAGACTTGTCTTTTACTTTTCGAGACATTCTAGTTTTGTTGGTCCATTGTTGGGACTTGTACTCGTTTCGTTTGTAGCTCTCTACTAGTGACTTCAGGTTCTGGGAGGGATCCGTAATTTTATTTATGTTTTGGTTTGCTTATGTTGTTATAGTAATTTTGCTTACTCTTGTTTAGTTTCTACTCACACACCCATTGTGTGTTGTTCTTGGTTATAGGTTGGCTTACATACTTGTGGGTTATAATAAGTTCCCTCATGAATCGAGAAATTGGGTCATGACGTATAATCATTATTTTTTTAGAATATCCACGTACTCCTTTGAAAATTGATTGATTTGATTCAATTGAAGAAAAAATGTAAATGTTTCCTTTATTTTGAGTGATAAAAAGGAGAGGAGATGTAGATCATCTTTGTATGACAACAATTGTTATTAAACTTGATGTTGAATGTATTTGCTATGTGCAAATACTACCTCTACTTTGCTAACGTGGACACTTTTTTTTTAAACTTGTAATATTACTAATGTGGATACTTCGAAATGCAATAAAACAATAAAATGATTTTGAAGAAAAAAAAGGGTAGGAACTTTGAATGAGCATACTGTTTGTAAATTGTAACTTGGTGCATTCAACTTTTTCTACTATATTTAGGACATTTTGTAAGGATTATAAAAGTCTCTGGGTTGACCTCTTTTTGTTTAGTATTGTAGAGACCATATGGTTATATATTTTTCTACAAGGAATGACGAGATATTTTTGCTTATTGTTACTAACCAAATAGCCGAACCAAACCGAACTGAAATCGATAACAACCAAATCCATAAATATATATTATATTTGCTTTGGTTTTGTTTTGATAATTTTAAAATCGACTAAGTTGGTTTGGTTTTGGTGAGTCAATAACCGATCCAAACCAAACCCTAGCTAAAATATAGTCCATCTCCATGTAAAAGATTTATTATTAGTAGGTTTTAGAAGATTACTTTTCTTCATGTACATACTAAAAGACTGATTATTATGTGCAACCGTGCAATTGATAAACTCCTCCTATATAATGCAAGTGGATAAATTCTTTCTTGTGTTAGTTTTCGTGATGTTTGTGTTTGTTGTTGGGGTTAGAATTTCACCATCAGTATCTAGATGGAAGAACAAGACCACTACACTTTCTTGAGTAGAAAACAATCGAATCGCCCACGAAAAAGATCCTTTTTCTAGATTTTCAACTAAGGTGACTTTTTCAGTTATGCTTCTTTCTTTTCCTCTTTATGAGAATTCAAAATTATGGTAACTGAGTGTATCTGAATTATTATTTTCAAACAAAAATTTCAAGAACTACTAGAAATTCCAAGATTACAGCTTGAATTCCATTTCGTCCTTCTTTTACTTAAATCTATTTGTTGCTATTTAAGTTTCAAAGTCTCTACTTTTACCCTAACTATGGTTATTTGGAGAAATTTTGAATTATGATGACAATGTTTTTATTTTTTTTCACATTAACACTGTAGGATCTCACTGGGTACCTTTCAACCACCATAAAGAATCATGTCGGTGACTTTTATTTTGTAGATTGAAAGTAAACTCATTGAAGGTTGAGCCTAAGTTCAATAAGTGAATAGTTCCTCTCATAATGACTTCTGCTATGGTGAATTTTTAAACTTTCCTTTGCATGTGAATTTTTTTATGATATTGAAGCAATGAACATGACATTTGACTTTGGGTTACACTTGTTTTTTAGCACAGGTAGTAGAGACAAAAAACAAACAACTTATAGCAATGTTCTTATGATCTTTGAAATTATCCTCTCTAAAGATTATGTAAAGGCTCTTGAAATTTAAGAATGATATTGCTATTATTTTTCAGTGTAACTCCCGGAGCCTACACCCCGGACGTGAATGGTACTCGAAGACCATTACTGGCACCAAGCGAACCCTTGACCTGACTTACTTAACCTAGCGAAATAGAACATTCATATCTAAAATGATCAATGAACTTAATGAACTGAAAATTATAACAATTGAGAATGTTTTAAAGATTAAACATTCAACATGGCCAAAAGTGGCAGCCCAAGTCTTAACAATAAGAGATGACAATGAAAAGACTCAAAGGACTAAAATCTTACTATCTATGAAGCCTCAAAACAACCAAGATGGATGTTGGGACGAACCCCATAACATCCTAGTAACTAAAAGAGAAAGCAAAATAAAAGAGTCTTTCGGAATCCAAGAGAGCTCAACAACAGACTCTGAATGCTCAAGCTGGATCAACGGGGCGCTGGATGTTGATCCTGGTTACTTGTGTCTAAATGATGCAGACCAACTAGAATCATCCATTGAATGTAATAGTGTGCGAGTTGGAATACTAACAAACATACGCTTGAAAGAGATTATGAAACGAACACTTACCTTGACTCTTCTCAACTTATGAATAACTCAACATAAAACAATTAAAACACATGGGATGTATATAAAGTTGTATAAAAAGACTAAAACAATTTTGGTTCGTTAAAGATAAAACAATAACAAACTTAACTTTACTTATATGCAAAGTAACTTAACTTCTGCGGGAGATTCTTTAAGCAACCACCATCACTATGAGCCTAAGTGATAGTACAACATTTTACCTCACGTTTCCAAGGACCATCCTATACCTTGCCATCAGTATATAACCTGACCTATTAAGTGGATTCACTTGTCTATGCTAAAAATCACTAAGGAATCATCTAAAAAGTATGACATTTTATCTGCCCATGATGGCTACATGGTTTATGGGGGCTTAAGTTAATATGAACTCGCATCTCCATATCGGTGCTCAATACTGCTATTAAAATATACTTAGCTCATATGTTTTTAAAACAACCGTTTCTTTGGTTTGAGATAATTGTTGAAACTTACCTTAAAAAAGCTCTCTTGAAAATCATAATATTCTACTTACTGAAAAACTAGCTCACTGTCTCTTTTAGAAATCTAAGTTTCCTTTCTTGTTTAAATGTGAAATCATTTACAAACTTTTAAGGAATTCTTAGTTCGTTTATAAATTTTTTAGAAATGAATTCAACTCTTTACTCTTTACTTTACGTGAAACTGGAGTCTTAAAAACAATGTTAAAACATTATTAAAGACTCTTGAAAACTTCATAAACTTTACTTTAACTTGCATCTTAACTTTTCGACTTGACTCTTAACTTCTCTTGCATTTTATCTTAACTTTCCTTGAATTGAATTATGGATTCAAGGTTATCATTCATATTTCGGATGATTTCTAGGTGTTAAGAAATCATTTGAAGTAGTTAGAATCAATGGGAAGTTTTAATACACTTCAGAAGGACTTAAACAGACTGAATAATGAAAACTAGGTGAAAAACGCTGATTTGGACACATCCAGGGCCCGTCATGCCAGCCTCACTTGACTGAGGCCCATTTATGGTGCGCCTCCCCAACCTTCCTGGCTCTATGGGGGCGCGTTGCGTCAACCTGTTCCTTAGGCAAAAATCTGACAAATCTTTCCTCTCATTTTTGACCTTAAATTCTTTCAATTCGATCTTTCTTATCAAACTCACTTTAAATTCATGTATCCACATCATGTATACAAGGATCTAACTCAATGAAATCAAGAAAAAAACCTTTCCACATCAAATAATTCATAAACCTGAACTTAAGTTCAAGAACGAAAGCAATTCAAGAACAAGGAACAAGAACGTTCAAATTCCAATCATTTTAGAACTAGTTTGCGCTGAATCAAACATGCTTGACACGTGGGTGAACAAACCCAACTTTATGAGAGACCCACATACCTGTTTAGGGATCACCCTCGCCGAAATCCACACTCAAAACTTGAAGTTTTCTTGGTGATTTCTTGATTTCTCTTCTCTTTTCTCCAAGCCGTAGCGTGAATTCTAATTTTCCTAAAATGAAAAAAAGTCTTGTTTTACCCCCTATTGATTCCTAAAAATGAATTAATATAATTAAGTAAGAAAAAGAATAAATTTCCCTCCCAAATCTGGATTAGACTTTCCTTAATAAAAAAAACTTGTCTTTAAAAAGACATAATTCACTCATACGAACTCGGAATCACGCAAACATGGCCGCGTTGGAAATAATATTCCAAGAGATTTCAAAATATGTATTGAACTACACCTAACTCATCTTGAGTTAAGAGTTATGGTTGTCTTATGTTGACCAAAAATTCACTTTTAACTTACTTAAAAATTTCCAGATTTCCTTATACTTTACAAAAAAATATTTTTTCCAGATTTTTAACTCCTTTCTATTTAATTCTAGTTGCAGAGATGTTACAATATCTCCCCCTTGGGAATATTAATCCTCGATACAGGTTATTCTTACTAGGATAATGGTAGTAACATCAAGTTCAAACACCCAACAAGCAAAGACAACAAACAACATGCTTTCTCATACTTAGATAGTACTAAGAAGAAAATTAGTACCTTGGTCTGCATTTTCTATGGATTGAAAGAGATGTGGGTATCACTTCTTCATATCCTCTTCAGCTTCAAAGTATCTTCTTCAACAAATTGGTTCCTCCAAAGGACATTGAGTGACGCAACTTCCTTTGTTCTCAACTTGCGAACTTGGCGATATAAATTTGCATAGGATTCTCCTCATAAGATAAGTTATCCTTAATCCCAATATTTTTAATTGGTACGATCAATGATGGATTACCCATGCACTTCTTCAACATAGATATGTGAATTATCGAATTAACTGCTACTAACTCTTGTTGTATCTCTAATTCATAAGCTACGTTGCCCATCCTCTTGGATTTTTAATAAGGTCCAATATATCGGGGACAGAGCTTCCACTTCTTACCAAACCTCATATCATCCTTCAAGAGTGAAACTTTTAAGTATACTCAATCATCAACTTTAAACTCTAACAACCTCCTCCAAACATCCGTATAGGATTTTTGACGACTTTGCGCCATTATCAAAATCTCTTGAATCACCTTCACCTTCTCCATAGCTTGGTAAATGTAACACTCCGGAAATTCCATGACTTAGACTAGAGCTTAAACTATTTAAAATAATTTTTAAAATGATGTTTACAAACCTATATTAGTGTAATAAGTTCATTTTTAGAAAAGGTTAGAGCAAAAATGACAAAGAAAGACCTTAATGTCCGAAAACTAGCTAATTTGAAATAGTCGACATCCCTATGTTTGGTGAAGGGTTCGAAGTATCAAAGGAAGTCCAAAACTTGTAAAGATACCTTGGATGGGTAGTATGTAGTAAAAAGGGTCCAAACGTCAACTAATGACACCCCAAGGACCACCAGAAGTGTCCTTGGGGAGGACTCCAACATGGGTAGGCAGGCTGCGACGCACAGCCTACACGCAGGCTACAGTCTCAAGAATTAAGGGGAAGTCTCGCAACACAAGGCTGACACGTACCTCACTTCCTCAACCCAAAAATTCAGAAATATAATGGGAATTTGCCCCGCAACGCGCAACCACTTCTCAGACTCGTTAAAGTCGTATTTTTATAATATAACTTCATAAAAAGACCCATTTAAGTGAAGGGTCTTTTGGGTACTCTATAGGATGACTATATATGTAAACTAGGTCAGTATTAGACCACTTTTTATGCGTCAAAATCAGATTCAAACGCAATTACTGATCTCTCTCAAGAAACACTCTCTTTTCCAAACTCCATTGAAGAACAAGAAGAGCTTAAAGAAGAAGACAATGGCTTCGAGGTTTCCAATCAAATTTCATGGATTATTCGTCTATAAGGTATGGATTTTTCACTTTTGGGATTCCTTTCCCCAAGAGGTCCTTTCAAAAATGGTTTTCAAGAATTCAAACTTTTATGGTTTTTACTCTACGAAACACGTTTTCTTCCTAGTATTAGATTTATGACTTTTGATAAAAAATAATGGTTTTCAATGGTTGATTTCACACGAATATTTGAGCATTTGGTTAATAATGTTTTGATCTCGTGTGATGCATGATCTCTCCGTAAAAAAATAGTCTTGATTGGGTTGTATCTACTACTTTATTACATGTTAACGTTGGGATTGGAATTAAAACTTGAATGAACTCTTTAATGACGAGTTCGCTTATCCTACCTTATGAATTGATCTTATATATGAATCGAAGAGTTGGTATTGAGTATTTCACTATGTTATAGTTATGATTATTAAAAAATTGAACGTAAGTTCTTAAAAAGGTACTTGGAATTAAGAGGTAAGTCATCTAATGTTGTGATTTCTCTATGATATTTATGTTAGCCTGTGAATGATGATAATATGCTAATGAAGTATGCATGATGTTTCTATGAATTTATGTTGGGCTATGAACATGTTATATATGTGTTCATGATAAGAATTCGAAAATGAAAGTTTATGATATCCTCTTGTATGCTTTACACAAGGTGATTATGTTATGTTAATCCCATATAAGAAGAGTTATGATAAAAATAAATTCTCATCTAATCCTAAATAGATCATGATCATGTTTATACAAGAATTAAATCTCCTATGACCTATGATAAGTTTATGATAAAAGACAAATTAAAGGTTATTCAATAAAGGGACTTAAGATAAGCATTGATGAACTAGATATGAGAGGTTTCCCTTCCCTAGTTGGAAGGTAGGTTCACAATGATTCTCATTAGATAGAGGATACCATGTAATGTGGAACTAGGGGTCTCTAATACATCTCATATTTCTTGAACTATATTGCTACCTTAGGATACTAGCTAGTGGATCCACCTAGAAAGTTATGTCATGTTTGGTTCTACTTTAGCCGGTAGACCACCTTCTTTCGGTGTGGGGTTTTATTACACCGAAATCCATGTTTAACTCACAATGTCTATGTAGGTTAAGGCGAATGCCCCCTCATGTAAAATGAAAGACAAGTAAATGGACATTGACTAGGGTGACTTGAGGAGTCTACTTAGTATAGATAGGGGCATAAGACTCTACCTAGACATTGCACAAATTTATTCTAAGGGAAGTCCTAGGTGATTATTCTAATGTAATATGATAAGATGAAAAGTATCATGATTATGATCCATGTTGTTACTCTTATATGAAGTTGGGTACGTTAATGAACATGTTATTGGTATATATTGCTTTATGAGGTGATGACTACTTATGTTACAAGTTACATGAATCAAAGTTTTACTTATGGTCTCCTATCTAATCTACTTGGTTGTGTGGGGTTATGGGGCTTCACATGACCATTGCACTTGTAGATTGTGGATGGGATCATTGGTAAATGTTTTTTATGTTATGTTTATATGATCTATTGAGTATGAAATGTTAACATGACTCTGTTATAATATGTCTTTGATTATGATGATGCTTTATGTTAATGAAATCTTTAACTGGTAAATATTCTATGATATGCGCATTTAAGACATTCATATGACTTAGAATGCTTTCCAAAGAAATGATAAATGATCTTTTTCATGCATGTCCTTAAATGTTAAGTGCATATACTTATACTTAGTACATGTGATGTACTAACCCCTTACTTTATATTACTACAAATGTATGGTCCGGCGATTGAAGATTAAGAAAGTCGATTGAAGAAGCTTGAAACCCTTTCTCCAAGTGTTGGCAGGTCCTCATGTTCGGGGATGTCATCTTTTCACACTCTAGCTTTTGAAGACTTCAGTAGTTTTAAGAATATTCTATTTCCATTTATGTTCTTTGGATTCTTTTGTATTAAGGCCTATATGGCATATTGGCTATTTATTTTCTAAGTTCAGATTCATATTCTTTATATGATTTTATACATGTGAGAAAAGTTTTTAGAATATCGTATGCTAATATGAATGTTAAGTATGAAGTTTAAGTATACTTCACATAGTATTAAAAGTTTTTAATAGTCTGCAAATTTTAACTGATGACATATTATAACGAATTTTAAGAGGCTTGTATGAGTCCTTTGAGAGGAGTACGATGTTGTTCACTTTTGGAGTATACTTTCTGGGTGTGAAAAATTTGGTATCAAAGTATGAGGTTAAATATCCTTAGGTTTAATGCCTCACTAAACCACGTTACCTAGTGTCTTGTTCATGGTTGTGAACCATGCCACAATTATGGATGAGAGTCTATGTGATGATTAGGAAAATTATCTTTTCTTGGTAATCCTATGTAGTGCCTCTAGAGCTTTGACACTATGTGTCTTTTAGCATCTAATTCCTTTCTTGACAGATTCTTCCCAAGAGAGAAAAAGGTAGCTAAGGTAGAGGAATACTCCTTGAAATTCAGTAATTTGTCCAAATAAGCTTCCTCTTTGGTTTTGAATGATAGGGATGAAAGGAGCTATTATGTAACGGGCGTGTCCAAAGAGCTTGAAGATGTGCAGTCATGCTTCATGACAATATGGATCTTCTAGGTTGATGGTTCATGCTAAACAGATTGAGGATAGTCGTCTAAGGAAGAAGAATTGGGAAGCTAATAAGGAAAGGTATTTTGAAAGTAGTTCTCTAAGAGTAGGCTTGATATGGAAGAAAAGCCTAAGTTTATGAAGAGGTTTTCAAATCAAGTACCTTCTAATTTCTCTATTAATGTTTATTCATTGTTTGATGCAGGTGCTACTCTTTCTTTTTTATACCTTTGGTAGCTAGTAAGTTTGATGCACTTCCCGATGTTTTGATTGAACCCTCTTTTTGTACTACCCTAATGGGTGACTCTTTGGTTGCAAAAAGAGTCTATAGGAAATGTCCTATAATGTTGCCCAACAGATTTACTCTTGTTGATTTGGTATAACTTGACATGTTTGACTTTAATGTCATCTTGGGTATGGATTAGCTTCATGCATGTTTTGCTTCCATAGATTTTAGAACAAGGGTGATGAAGTTTCAACTCCAAAATGAACCCATTCTAGAGTGGAAGGGGGGAAATTCTATGCTAAGGGGTTAAATCATTTTTTGCTTAAAGGCTTGTAAGATGATATCCAAGGGTTGTCTATACCATGTTGTGAGGGTTAAGGACTTAGAATTTGAAACTCCTTCTATTGAGTCAGTCCCAGTAGTGAGGGAATTCCGTGAGGTTTTTCCTAATGAGCTTCCAGGAGTTCATTTCGAATGGGAAATTGACTTTGGCATTGATTTATTACCGGATATGAATCCCATTTAAATTCCTCCATATAGGATGGCTCCGACTGAATTGAAATATTTGAAGATCCAACTCAAAGATTTACTAGACAACGGGTTCATTCAACCTAGTATTTCTCCATAGGGTGCTCCAGTCTTGTTTGTTAAGAAGAAAGTTGAGTCTGTTAGAATAAGCATTGATTCTCGCCAACTTAATAAGGTCACCATAAAGAATAAGTATCCTCTCCCTCGGATTGATGATCTATTTGATCAACTCCAAGATACTAGCTACTTTTCCAAGACTGACTTAAGGTCCGGATATCACCAACTTTAGGTCACTATGAATTTCTAGTTATGTATTCTGGCTTAACAAATACCCCGACGACGTTTATTGACTTAATGAATAGAGTTTTCCGAGATTACCTCGACCCGTTTGTGATTGTGTTCATTGATGATATTTTGATGTACTCCAAAAATGAAAATGAGCATGAGAGTCACTATACGTTGGCCTTGCAAGTCCTCAAGGAATACCAACTCTACGTCAAATTTAGTTAGTGTGAATTTTTGTTGAGGTCAGTTGCTTTTTTATCCATATTATCTATGGTCATGGTGTAGAGTTTGATCTGAAGAAGACGAATGCAGTTAGAAATTGGCCTAAACCTTTAACTACCATAGACATAAGAAGTTTCTTGGGTCTAGATGGGTATTATAGAAGGTTTTTTATGGATTTTCGTCAATTGCTTCTCCTTTGACAGCTTTGACCCAAAATAAGGTGAAGTTTGAGTGGTCGGAAGCTTGTGAAAACGGTTTTCAAGAATTGAAAGATAAGCTTTCCTCCGCTTTGTATGTTGACCTTACCAGAGGGCAATGAAGGATTTGTAGTATATTGTTATATTTCTCGAGTGGGCTTGGGATATGTCCTCATGCAGCATGGTGAGGTGATATCTTATGCTTCGAGGCAACTCAAAGTTCATGAGAAGAACTATCCAACTCATGACCTTGTAGTCCTTGCCTTGAAAATATGGAGACATTATTTGTATGGTTTGCATGTTGATGTGTTTACTGACCATCAAAGGCTTCAATATGTGTTTACACAAAAGGAGTTAAATCTCCGACAGAGAAAATAGTTAGAATTGTTGAATGAGTATGACATGAGTGTCCTTTACCACCCTGGCAAGGCCAATGTGGTTGGAGATGCTTTGAGTCGTATAACTATGGGTAGTGTATATCATGTGGAAGAAGAGAAGAAAGAACTTGTGAAAGATGTTCATAGGGTGGCTCGATTGAGTGTGCGGTTAGAAGATTCTCCAAATGGGGGTTTCATGGTCCATCATAACTCCGTCTCATCATTAGTGGTGGAGGCGAAATCTAAGCAGCATCTTGATCCACTATTGATGGAGTTAAAGGAATCGGTACTTGGTAAGCTCAATGAGTCATTCTCCCAAGGGAGGTATGGTATTTTAGGTTCCAAGGGAGATTATTTGTACCCGACGTTGAGGATTTGGGAAATCAAATTCTAGAAGATTCTCATGATTCCTGCTATTCTGTACATCCGGGTGCCACCAAAATGTCTCATGACCTTAGAGTCAACTATTGGTGGGATGTTCTAAAAAGGGTCATACCAGTTGCTAAGTGTTCCAACTTCCAACAAGTTAAAACTGAGCATCTTAAACCGGGTGGTTTAACCCAAATCATGGATGTCCATACTTGGAAGTAGGAAGCCATCAATATTGGTTTTGCTATTGGGTTGCCTTGAACCCGGAGGCAAAATGATTCTATATGGGAAATTGTTGATAGGTTGACCAAATCTGCCCATTTTATTCCTTTTAATTCTACTTAAACTACCAAAGATTATGCAACAATTTACATTAATAAGATTGTGAGTCTTAATGGAATTTCTTTGTCCATCATTTCGAATAGTGGTGCCCCATTCACTTCTTATTTTTGGAAGGCTTTTCCAAAGGGTTTAGGTACTCAAGTGCAACTTAGTACCATTTTTCATCCTCAGACACATGGTCAAGCGGAACGTACCATTCAGACCCCTGAAGATATGTTAAGAGCCTGTGTTATTGATTTCAACGGAAGTTGGGATGATCATCTACCTTTGATTGAGTTCTCTTGCAACAATAGCTATCATTCGAGTATCTCCATGGAACCTTTTGAAGCTCTTTATGGTAGAAGATGTAGGTCTCTGGTTGGATGGTTTGAGGTATGTGAGTCCTTTCTCCTTAGTTTAGAGATTATCTATGAGGCTATAGAGAAAGTTTGAATAATAAGAGATAGATTAAAAACAACCTACAGTCGGCAAAACTCTTATGCCGACAATAGAAGAAGAGCCCTTAAGTTTGAAATAGGTGATCATGTCTACTTGAAGATTTCACCTATGAAAGGGGTGATGAGATTCGATAAAAATGGGATGTTAAGTCCCCGTATGTTGGTACTTATTATGTATTACAACGAGTTGGAAAGGTTGGTTGTGAGTTGAAACTACCTAGTGAACTAGCTTTCGTTCATCCAGTGTTTCATATTTCTATGCTCAAGAAATTCATAGGTGACCCGGTATCCATTCTGCCTATTGAAGGTTATGGGTGGATGAGAACCTCTCTTGGAAAGAGGTTTCGGTTGAGATCCTAGATCGCCAAGTCAAGAAGTTGAGAAACAAGGAGGGTGCCTCTGTAAAATTCTATGGAGGAACCATATTGTCGAGGATGGAACATGGGAGGCTGAAGTCGACATGAAGTCCCGCTACCCTCAACTTTTTACTCTTTGAGGCCAGACATTGCTCTTAGTAAAGAAATTAATGAATAATTATGAAATTGACTTTTTTTCTAAATAGGTGCATATTATGGTAATAGTCATACCAATTTGAGTTAAGAAAAAATTTTCACACTCTATTCTTGTACTTATATGAAATATGTATGCATGTGTCTTCTTGAGATTTCACTGTCTTGTAGTTATCTTGAGAAGAATGATAGCATGGTAAAACTCTTGATGTATTTTTGAGATCATGTTGATGTTGAGAAGGAAATTCCTCACTATGTGTTATGAAATGTTAAGCTCTCTTATGTGTGCAGCATGAATTGAGTGCTATGTGTAATCTTATGGTATGTGTTGAAAGGAGTTGTGAAGTACTCCTATGAGTTGTGACTCATTATAATTTTATGTTGTTGTTTGTTAGGCTGCTAGTATTGAGTCTATTCCTACCCTCAAAAAGATTTTAGTGTCATTCGGGGACGAATGTTCATAAGAGGGGGGGGGGGATAATTTAACTCTCCGAAAATTTCATGACTTAGACTAGAGCTTAACCTATTTAATATTTTTTGAGATGATATTTCTAGACCTATATTAGTGTAATAAATTCATTTAGACCACTTTTTTATACATCAAAATTAGACTCAAATGCAATTACCATCTTTCTCAAGAAACACTCTCTTTTCCAAAACTAAATTGAAGAACAAAAAGATCTTAAGAAAGAATATGAAGGCTTGGAGGTTTCCAATCAAATTTTGTGGATTATTCATCTATAAGGTATGGGTTTTTCACTCTTGGGATTCCTTTCTCCAAGAGGTCCTTTAATGACTCGTTCCCTTATCCTACATTATGAATTGATCTTGTATATGAATCGAATAGTTGGTATTGACTACTCTATTGAGTATTTCACTATGTTATTGTTATGATTATTAAAAAATTGAACGTATGTTCTTGAATAAGGTACATGGAAGCAAGAGGTAAGTCTTCTAAAGTTGTGATTTCTCTATGATGTTTATGTTAGACTATGAAAGATGATAATATGCTAATGAAGTATGCATGATGTTGCTATGAGTGTATGTTGTGCTGTGAACATGTTAAATGTGAGATCATGATAAGAATACAAAAATGCAAGTTTATGATATCTTGTTGTATGCTTTACACAAGTGATTATGTTATGTTAATCTCACATACGAAGAGTTATGATGAAAGGAAATTATCACCTAATTCTAAATATCTCAAGATCATTTTTATACAAGGATTTAATCTCCTTTGACCTATGATAAGTTTATGATAAAAGACAACTTAAAGGTTTTTGAAGAAAGGGACTTAATCTAAGCACTAATGAATTAGATATGAGAGGTTTCCCTTCCTTAGTTTGAAGATAGGTTCATAATGATTCTCATGAGATAGAGGCTTCCATGTAATTTGGAACTATGGTCTCTAATACATCTTCTAGTTCTTGAACTCTCTTTCCACCACAGGATACTAGCTAGTGGATCCACCTAGAAATCTATGTCATGTTTGGTTCTACTTTTGCCGGCAGACCACATTCTCTTGGTGTGGGTTTTGTGACACCGGATTCCATGTTTAGATCACATGATGTATGTTGGTTAAGGTGAATCTACCCTCATGTAAAACGAAAGACAACTAAATGGACATTGACTAAGTTGACTTGTGGAGTCTACTTAGTATCGGTAAGGGTATGAGACTCTACCTAGACATTACATAAGTTGACTCAAAGGGAAGTCCTAGGAGATTGTTCTTATGTAATATGATAACATGAAAGCTATGATGATTATGATACATGTTGTTACTCTTATATGAAGTTGGTTACGTTAATGAACATGTGATTGGTCTATATTGCTTTATAAGATGATGACTACTTATGTTACAAGTTACATGAATCCAAGATTTACTTGTGTTCTCCTATCTTATCTATGATAATATGTCTTTATTATGATCATTCTTAATGTTGATGAAATCCTTAACTAGTATGTATTCTATTGTATGTGCATTGAAGACGTTTATATGACTTAGCATTCTTTCTAAAGAAATGATAAATGATCCTTTTCATGCTTGTCCTTAAATATTATATGCATATACCCATACTTAGTACATGTTGCGTACTAACCCCATTACTTTATTTTACTACACTTGTAGGGTCCGGCCGTTGAAGATTAACAAGGTCGATTGAAGAAGCTTGAAACTCATTCTCCAAGTGTTGGTAGGTCCTCATGTTCGGGAATGATATCTTTTCATACTCTAGCTTATGAAGACTTTAGTAGTTTTGAGATTATTATATTTCCATCTATGTTCTTTGGATTCTTTTGTATTAAGGCCTATATGTCATATTGACTATTTATTGGCTAAGTCCATATTCGTATTCTTTAGATGGTTTTATACATGTTAGACAAGTGTTTAGAATATTGTATGCTAATATGAATGTTAAATATGAAGTCTAAGTATACTTCACATATTATTATAAGTTTTTGATTTTCCTTAAATTTAAACTGATGACATGTTATGACGAACGCTATGAGTCTTGTTTGAGTCCTCTGAGTGGACGTCGCCTCCGATCGCATCTGGAGTGTACTATCCGGGTATGACAGTGAACTAAATTAGGTCCTATCAACCCTGCTTCGCCAACTTCAAACCATCCAATAAGAGATTTGCATCTTCTCCCATAAAGAGCTTAATATGAAACCATTTGGATGCTAGAGTGATAACTGTTGTTGTTAGAAAACTTAATGAGAGCTAGTTGATCATCCCAATTTCCGTGAAATCGATCACACAAGACCTCAACATATCTTCTAATGTCTGAATGGTATGCTCTGCTTGCCCATCTATATGAAGATGAAAGGCAGTACTCAAGTTAACCTTTGAACCCAAACTTTTCTAAAAATATTTTTAAAATTGTGTACCTCTATATGAAATATTGGAGACTAGAACCCCCATGAAGTCTTACCACGTCCTGAATATATAACCTAGCATAATCCTTTGCTTAATGGTTAGTCTTTACCAGCAAAAATTGGGCTGATTTTGTCATCCAGTCGACAATCACCCAAATAGAATCATTTTGTCTACGAGACCTTGGTAAACCCGTGATAAATCCATATTAATCATCTCCCACTTCCATTCTGAAAGTTTTATATTCTTAGCCAAACCACCACGCTTTGGTGCTCTACATACACTTGTTGGCAATTTCGGCACTTAGTGACAAATTCAGCAAATTCCCTTCTTCATACCATTCCACCAATATAATTCTCTCAAATCACGATACATTTTTTTGGAACCTGGAGGAATGGAATATCTGGAGCTATGAGCTTCCTCCATTATCCTCTCTTGGAGTCCATCCACCATTGGCACACAAAATCTACCTTGGTATATCAAAACGTCATCTCCCCTTGTTCAAAAGCTAACTCTTTGCTCATGAACATTTTCCTTCAATTTTAAGCAAAATGGGATCGTGGTCTTGCTTTTCCTTCACTTCTGAAGCTAAGGATGATACATCTCCATTCTCACTACTATTCCTCCTTATGTGGAATCCATAAATCTAACTCCCAGGCAAACAAGTCTATACACATCTTCTGCTTACTCTCTCTTTCCTTCCTCAACATGGGTGGTGATGCCTATAAACAACCTGCTTAAAGCATCAGCAACCACATTAGCCTTAACTAGGTGGTAAAATATACTCGTGTCATAATCCTTGAGTAATTCCAACCACCTCCTCTATTTAAGGTTAAGCTCTTTCTGGGTGAATATAGATTGAAGGCTCTAATGATTAATGAATATATCAACATGAACACCATATAAATAATAAATCCATATATTTAAAGCGAATACTAAAGCAACCAATTCCAAGTCATTAGTTGGGTAGTTCTTCTCATGAACCTCCAACTGTCTGGAGGCATAAGTTATAACCTTACCATTCTCCATTAAGAAACAACCCAAACCAACTCTAAATGCATCACAATACACCACAAAACCTTGTGTACCTTCTGATAAGTCAAACTGGGCAATAGTTGATCTCATCTTCAATTCTTGAAAGTTTTTTGTCACAAGATTCAAACCATTGAAACTTCACTATGTTTTGAGTCAACTTCGTGAAAGGGGACAAAATCGATGAGAAACCCTCTAAAACCCTTCTGTAATAGCCAGTCAAACCCAAGAAACTCTTAATATCAGTTGGAGGGGTGGGTCTAGGCCAATTTTGCACTACCTCAATTTTCTGAATATCTACTCTAATACCATCACCGGAAACTATATGGCTCAAAAACGCCACATACAAAACTCGCACATAGAGAACTTGGCATATAACTCTCTATCTTTCAAAGTCAATAGAACTATTCTAAGATGACTAGCATAATCATTCCTTAAATAGATTAGTATATCATCAATGAAGACGATAACAAACATACTTAAATAAGGTTTGAAGACTCTATTCATAAGGTCTGTGAACGTTTCTAGTGCATTAGTCAACAAAAATGACATGACTAAGAACTCATAATGACCATATCGGATTCGAAATGTTATCTTTGGAATATCACATTCCCTTACTCTCAACTGACGGTAGCCTGATCTGAGGTCAATTTTTGAGAAACAGAAAGCACCCTGAAGCTAATAGAAAAGATCATCAATTTTAGGAAGGGGATATTTATTCTTGATGGTAACCTTATTCAACTGATGGTAGTCTCTACACATCCTAAGGGAATCATTCTTTCTCACAAACAAGACCGGAGTGTCCAAGGTGAGACACTTGGTTGAATGAAGCCCTTATGTAACTTATCGTTTGCCTATTCTTTCAACTCTTTTAACTCTGCTGGTGCCATTTTATATGGAGGAATAGAGATACGTCGAGTGTCTAGAATGATGTTTATGCCAAAGTCTATTTCTCCACTCTGGGTAGATCATTAGGAAATACTTGTGGAAACTCTTTTACTATAGTGACTGACTGAATGGGAGATACCTCAACACTTGAGTCATTAACTTGGACTAAGTAATAGATATGACCCTTTCAAACTAACTTTCTTTCCCTAAGGTATGAAATGAAATGACCCGTAGGCAATGCTGAACTACTACCCCATTCTATCACTACCTCATTAGGAATCTGAAACTTGACAACTCAAATTCTACAAACTATTGATGCATATCAGGAAAGAAGCAGTCCATACCTCGAATGACATCGAAATCTACCATGTATAACTCAACTAAATCAACCATAGTGTTTTTGTGATTGATGGAAATGACACAATCACGGTTAACTCGCTCATCTAGAATAGACTCCCCAACAGGTATAGAAATGCAGAAGGCTTCACAAAAGTTCTCGGGGATCACATCGGACTTATTTGCAACATAAAGGGTTACAAAAGATAAACTTGCTCCTGGGTATAGTAAATCATAAACATCAAAAGTAAAGACTTTAATCATACTAGTGACAACATTTGGAGAGTTCTCTTTCACTTGGACACTAGTGATCACATAGAGGTGGTTCGCTCTTTCGGCCGTACCGAAAGTAGCTCCTCTAGGTGTAGCCCTGACTTGTGGCGAAACTGACAAAGATTTGACTCTATTTCTCGAATTTCCACCACCCTTCTTATTCTTAAGACACTCTTTCATGAAGTGACCCTTTTGACCGCACTTGTAGCAAACTATCTTCCCATCACGATACTTACCTGAGTGGTGTATACCACACCTAGCACATACAGGATCCCAACTACCTCCTTGTGTGTAACGACCTGTTTAGTCGTTTTGAGCAGTAGAGTATTTTCTGGTAATAAGTGTCTGAGTCGACGGATCCCACGACAGACCGTCATGGGCACGACGGACCGTCGAGGGTGTCTCGTTCCAAAACACTTAGAATTCTAAAATTTGGGTACTGAGAACAACTCTCTGAACTTCGCGACGGAAGAGCAGGACGGACCGTCGTGGGCACGACGGACCGTCACAGGCCCTTTAGTGAAAAATTATCTCTAAACTCTGTGACGACTCAGCAGGACAGACCGTCGCAGGCACGACGGCCCATCACAAACTGCATAACCCTGACTGGGTCGAATTTTTGTTAAATGTTTTAAGGGGCGTTTTGGACTATTCCTGCTTATAATTATAAAGTTAGTGGTTGAATGTTAATAATTCAATTACTTGGGGGTTAAAAGAGATAACCTTGAATTAATTAGGGGGTTACTTTTAGCATCTTTTATACTTAATTATATGGTAATTAGGGTAAAAGAAAAAGGGTTGGAATAAGAAAAAGAGAAAGAACAGAGAGAGAGAGAAACGATCGATCAAGAGGAGAGAACGAAGAGGAAAGCAAAGCTTTGGAGAAGTAGATTGCTTGATCGCGAATTCTTCGGTGGAGGTAGGTTATGGTTTATGCTATTCGTAGTAAACTCTTAATAGCGAATGATATGTATTGGGTAGTGTTGTAAACCCTTCTATATGCTTAATTGTATGCTTGCATGAATGTGATTATATAATTGTGATAAAATAAGCATGATGAAGCTATTGAATCCTAAATCTTGAAAAACCCTAATCTACTTTGTTAATGATGATTCCTTGGTATAAAAGAAGGCTTGATGAATGAAAGTAGTGAGATTAGGGGATCGGGTGCCACGTTCTGGTACCAGGATAGTAT
This sequence comes from Solanum chmielewskii, assembly GCA_027704785.1. Classification (NCBI taxonomy): domain Eukaryota; kingdom Viridiplantae; phylum Streptophyta; class Magnoliopsida; order Solanales; family Solanaceae; genus Solanum; species Solanum chmielewskii. The sequence goes on from JAKWIX010000320.1 coordinate 38,278,576, forward strand.
GATGAGGATCGGAGTGTCACGTTTCGACACCAAGATAGTATATGGATCGGGTGCCACGTTCCGGTACCAGGATAGTATATGAGGATCGGAGTGTCACGTTCCGGCACCAGGATAGTATATGAGGATCGGAGTGTCACGTTCCAACACCAGGATAGTATATGGATCGGGTGCCATGTTCCGGTACCAGGATAGTATATGAGGATCGGAGTGTCACGTTCCGGCACCAGGATAGTATATAAGGATCGGAGTGTCACGTTCCGGCACAAGGATAGTATATGGAGCTAAGTGTCACGTACTGACACGAGAGAAATAAAGATAATGAATCTTGAAAGATGTTAATATACTCAAATTAATGAACCTAATTCCCAAATGAGTATGATGGGGAGGCGTGAGTCCTCATTGATGTGCTTGGTGTTGTGACCAAGGGTTATGGTAATTGTAAATGCCGCATGTTGAGTATTGTAGTTGATTTTATGACATTATCTGATATATACTGTTTTCTATTTCGAGTTGGCCGATGATATCTACTCAGTTCTTATGTTTGTACTGCCCCTACTTGTATGTTTCTTTCTTTGTTATTTGTGGAGTACAGCGAACGTACCGTCGTCTTCAACTCAACCGCAACTCTAGCCAGTCTTCATTACACCGGATTTCAGGGTGAGCTAACGCTTCTAGCTTGGACTGGATCTTCTTCTTCATGTCTTGATGCCTTGAAGTTCCGGCATGGACTAGCTTTTTATTTATTCTAGCTTTCTAGATACTCTTAGACTTAGTAATTTGAGGATAGATGTTCTTGTGATGATGACTTCCAGATTTTGGAGATAATGATAAGTTTGAGTTTAGAAGTTGATTATTGATTTCGTTAACGAGTTTTAAGCCTTCCGCATTATTTTTATGTTTATTATGTTTGAGATGTTGGGGTTTAGATTGGTTGGTTCGCTCACACAGTAGAATAAGTGTGGGTGCCACTCGCGGCTCGTTTTGGGTAGTGACATTGTGCCACACTACCTTGAAACTGTGCTGGCCTAGCTCTGAAGTTTTGAGAATTTTGGCTATGATATCACCTTTGTTCCTGGGTGCATGTCCCTTTTTCTTTTGAAAAGACGAACGATTCACATTAACCTTTTGATGCCCAAACTCATTCCCTATTTTTGCTTTCTTATTTCGGAACTCCGCCGTGTCTCTCAACTTCTCTTGCTCAACCTGCTACACATAAACCATCAAAGGTGAAATACTCATATCTCCAATAAGCATTGTTGCCTGACCTTTTTCGCTTGATAGTCAGCTTAACCCAACAACAAACAAACTCATTCTACTCCTCATGTCCTTAAATATCTCTGGAGCATAACGATATAGTTGGATGAACTTCCACCCATACTCATGCAACTTAGAGACACTTGCTTAAGTGTTTGGAACTTACGTACCTTGGCCTCTTTCAATTATCGGGGAAAAAATCGCCCCAAGAAAGCTTCCTCAAAACAGGACCAACTTGCAGGCGGTGCACCCTCAACCCTTCCTTTCTTCTATTGGTCGAAACAAGTCCTAGAAATATTTTTCAAATGATACACAACTAGCTCAACTCGTTCATTGTCAGCAACATTCATCACATCGAATATCTTTTCAATTCCTCAGTGAAGATCTCTGGATCCTCTGTAGTGCTCGAACCAGTGAAACTTGGAGGATTTATCCTGAAGAAGTCACAAATCTTTTAAGTGTCAGACTCTTCTTATCGAGCTCCTCTATGATGCCCAACTTGGTTGGTCGCAACTTGACGGAGCATCCTTTTAACCTTATGAAACTCAACATTTGTATATTTCCCTTAAGGTTGCACTTTAGGTGCATTGGGTAAGTCTTACTGCCCTTCGTGGAGGCATGATTACCTGAAAATAATTCAAGCACGAATTAGAGGGAAACTTTTTAGAGATCAAACTCTAACGCACAAAATGAATATGAAAGAAGTGAGGAATTTCCTAAATGTTGCAGCCTCCTAATTATATATATGGCGCACTTTACATCGATAACTAGGAATCTACAGACACATCTTTATAGACTCCTTAGGAATCTTGAACTCTGGGCTCTGATACCATTTTTGTCACGCCCAAGCCTGTACTCCGGATGTCACTCGAATACCATTGCTGGCACCAAGAAATCCCTTGTCCTGACTTACTTAATTTAGCAGAAGACAACATCCATATCTATAAAGATCAGTGAAATTAACTAAACTGAAAAGTATAACAACTAAGAATGTTTTAAAGATTAAAAATTCAACTTGGCCAAAAGTGGAAACCCAAGTCTTAACAATAGGAGATGATAATGAAAAGACTCAAAGGACTAACATCTTACTGTTTATGAAGCCTCTAAACAACTAAGATGGATGTTAGGACAAATCCCACAACATCCTAGTAAATAAAATAGAAATAAAATAAAAGAGTCATCCAGAAGGCAAGGAGGCTCATCAACAGACTCTGAATGCTCAAGTTGGATCAACGGGGCACTAGATCTTGATCTTGGGTACTTGTGTCTGCATCATAATACGATGCACCAACTGAATGTACGAGTATGTGAGTTGAAATGCTAACAAACGTTGGTTCGAAAGAGATTATGAAAAGAACACTTACCTTGACTCTTCTCAACTTATGAAAAACTCAACTCAACCTAAAACTATTAAAACACATGTGATGTACATAAAGATTTATAAAACAACTAAAACAATAACAAAATTAACTTTACTTATATAAAAAGTGACTTAACTTCTGTGGGAGATTCTCTAATCGACAACCATCAATATGAGCCTAAGTGATGGTACAACGTTCTACCTCACATTTTAGGACCATCCTATACCTTGCTATTGGTATAGAACCTGAAAAACTAAGTGGATCCACTAGTCAATGCTATAAAGCACTAAGGAATCATCTAAAAAGTATGACCTTTTCTCTGTTATGATGGCTACATGGTTTATGGGGCATGAGTTAATATGAACTTGCATCCCCATATCACTATTCAATACTACTCCCAACATATACTTAGCTCATATGTATTTAGAACAACTTCTTCTCTGGTTTGAGATAATTGCTCAAACTTAACTTAAAAACTATCTTGGATATCATAATTCCTCTTTACCGAAAAACTAGCTAAGTGTCTCTTTTAGAAATCTCAGTTTTCCTTTCTTGTTTAAATGTGAAAACATTTACAAACTTTTAAGGCATACTTAGTTCCCTTATAACTTTTTGAGAAATAAAATCAACTCTTTAATATTTACTTAACGTGAAATTGGAGTCTTAAAAACACGGTTAAAACATTATTAGAGACTCTTTAAAATTAATAAACTTTACTTTAACTTGCTTCTAAACTTCTCGACTTGACTCTTGACTTATTTTGACTTTGATCTTAACTTTCCTTGAATTGGATTATGGATTCAAGGTTATGCTTTGTGTTTTTGGATAATTTTTAGGGGTTCTGAAATAATTTGAAGTAGTTAGAATCAATGGGAAATGTTAATACACTCTACAACGACTTAAACAAGCTGAATAACGAAAACTAGGTGAAAAATGTTGATCAGGGCGCATCTAGGGCGCACCGCGCCAGCCTCACTTGACTGAGGCTCATTTCTGGCGCAATGTTGGCGCACTGCCTCAGCCTTTCTAATCTTAAATCGTTTTAATTTGATTCATTTTCTCAAATTCACTTTAGATTCATGTAACCACATTACATATACAAAGATCTAACCCGATGAACTCAAGAAATATCATTTTCCACATCAATAAAATCGTAAACCTCAACTCATGTTCAAGAACAAAAGCAATTCAAGAACAACCAACAAGAACATTCAAATTCCAATCGTTTTAGAACTAGTTTACGCTAACTCAAACATACATGGCTCATGGGCGAACAACCCAATGTTATGAGACACCCATAGAAATTTTTAGGGAACATCCCCGATGAAATCCACACTCAAAACTCGAAGGTTTCTTGGCGATTTCTTAATTACTCTTCTCTTTTCTCCAAGTCCAGCGTGAATTCTAATTTTCCTCAATTGAACAAAGTCTTGTTTTACCCCTATTTATTCCTAAAAATAAATAAATATAATTAGGTAAGGAAAATACTAAATTGCCCTCCCCAAATCCAGATTAGACATTCCTTAATCCAACATCCTGACTGTCGAAAGGCATAACTCAGTCATCCAAACTTGGAATTGCGCAAACTTAGTGGCGTTGGAAAGATTGTTCCAACCATATATTTAAGTACTCCTAACTTATCATGATCTAGAATTTATGGTCGTTTCAAGTAGACCATCTATATTTCCTTATTCTTTCAAAAAATAAATATTTCCCAGATTTTTAAATCCTTTCTAGTTATTTCTAGTTGCGGAATGTTACATTCAGGTACCTTTTTTTCATCTGGCTTCCGCATAAGTGAATTTGTACTCTTATTTTTTATTATGATAGTTTTTATTGATAAATAATTTTTTTTTACTTTCCTTGGGATCAAGAAGTTATCTCCGATGTGACTCATGAGTATGAAACTTCGTTTTAATGTTTAGAATGCATGTCAAAAAACAATGAATGACTTCTTATAACCGTAGAAATTAGTAAAATGAAAAGGCGCATGATTTGGGAACAATTAATAGTTTAGTCATCTAATTCATTAATATTATACAATATCATAAGAGTGGATCTTTATGAACCTTGCTATTCATATATTTTTCTTTATTACTTGGTAAATATTTTATATCTGGAGCTATTTTTAAGTTTTAAAATTAATTTCTGAAAGGCATGTGGCATAGCCCAAACCTTTACACAAGGTGACCCCCTTTCCCTGTTTTCCTTCTCATATATATATATATATATATATATCTGGTTAATCATACCAAGTTTGTATTTAGAAAATTTTAAAGATAAAATCTATCTTATGACGTTCCAAAAAAGACACCAAAATGAATGATAAGAGAAAAGAACAAATAGACAAACAGATGCATGGAAAAATTTGGATTGGTTAGAATTGTGAAGTGTGTTAAAGGTAGCATTTTCATAACATTTTTCGCATTTTCATGTTTATGTTTGAACTATTGGGTATATAGCAAAAATTAATGGGAAATGGAGGGAAGATGAATAGAGAGAAACTTCAAAAGTTGGGAACTTTAAGAGTTCTGAACTTGAAAAGTCCTTTTCTGCTTTAGTGAAAAGGCATTTGTCAGTCATCCGTGGTGGAAAGAAAAATAGGAGTATTTAAATATAGAAAAATCCAATTAATTGTTAGAAGGGTTAGAAAGAGGGACTCCCATCGCGCCTTCGTCGTCGTTGTCGCTCGCTCGGATAGGCTTTGGCTATGGCTACTGCTTAGGATTTTGCTTCGGCATTAGCTTTGGCTTTGGATTTGACTCTGGAAAATGATCGATTGAGAGATTAATTATTTGATAACAAAAACATTTTCAATTATTTAATTGTGATTAACTGAAACGTTTTAACTTTTTAGTTGATTAACCCAACCCGACTAGCATCCGCGCAACCCGTTTTATATAAAATCTTTCCCAATATTATTTAAATTTCCCACTGTTTGGAAATGAATTTTCTAAAAGTTTGCAACTTTCAGGAACAACCAGGACCATTTGAGAGGTTGCAAATTTTCATAAATGATCGTGTGGATTCTGAAAGGGTTGCAAACTTTCAGAACCTGTTCCTTTGCCTATAAATACCATTTATTCTTTGGAATTTTTCCTTACGAACTTTTCTGATTTCTTCTCTTCACAAAATTTTCTTCGTGTACTTTACTGCTGTTGAGTGGTCTGATGACATAAGAGTTTTGGGTATTAATGTGTTGGTGATTGAGATCATTTTATCCTGGGAGGACAGATTCTAAATGAAACCTCGAATACTGGAGGGAAATAATTTTCTTAAGGGTACATTGTACATTCAATGAGCTTGATCTTTTTCTCTTCTTAAGTTTTCATATTCTGGTACGTTTACATATTTTAGTTTTTCTGAATTTGTTCATTTTTCTTACTGGTTCAATAATCTTTGGTTACTTTGTGTTTCTGCAAAGTTTTGTTGGGATCGGTAATTCTATTTTTCAAACACAGATTGACAATAAGATTAAGGAAATTATTATTTTAGATTAATTTGTATTTCTGGTTGGGACAAAAACCTGCGTAGTTTTATACTCCTTTAAGTCTGCAATTTTGAGTTATTGCTTACTAAGATTATATCGATTTTTTTATCACAAATGGAAAATAATAATGTTACAGTGGACGTCGTTGCACCAACCCGAACTGTTGTACCATAAGAGGATAAATCGAGTAAATTCTCTAGTGTGAATTTTAAAGGAAGGCAACAAGGGATATTTTTCTGGCTTACCGCTCTTGATCTGTAGAAATTTACCAGCGAAGAAACTCCAGTGCCTGCTGAAGAAATGCCAGACAAAGAAAAATTTATGATTACTGAAGCATGGAAATAGGCAGACTTTTCATGTATGGTCTACATTCTGAGTGCTTTAGAGGATGACTTATATAGTGTCTATAGTGCAATGAAAACTTCTAAGTGCAATGACAACTTCGAATGACTTGTGGGATGAACTTGAGAATAAATATAAGATAGAAGATGCAAGCTTGAAAAAGTTTGTGGTCGCAAAGTTTTTAGACTATAAAATGGTAGATAGTAAAATTGTTGGATCACAAGTGTATGACCTTATGGTATTAAATGAAGCTTTTAAAGTGACTGCAGTAATCGAGAAGTTGCCTCCTTATCTAAAGCACAAGCATAAAAAATGAAGCTTAAAGATCTTTTGATTGGACTCAAGATTGAGGAAGGTAACAAAACTGCCGAAAAGAAGTCTCATAAGAGTTCAACAATCATTGGAGTTAATATTATTGAAGAAGCTCCTACCGAAGAGAAAAAGAGAAAGAAGTCCAATGGACAAAAGATTGAAAAAGCAAGAAGAAATTCAAAGGCAATTGTTAAAACTGTCGTTCTCCAAGAAAGGACAAACATAAAGGCAAATGAAAAGAAAAAAGTCAAGCCAACATCGTGGAAGAGATGGAAGATGCAGGTGACTTGTGTGTCATGATCTCGGAGTGTAACTTAGTTCGAAATCCTAAGGAGTGGTTTCTTGACTCAGTGCCACTCAGCATATTTGCTTTCCGAAAGAAGCTTTTGCAACGTACACCTATTGAGTACGATGAAAATTTGTTCATTGGAAACACAACAACAACAAGGATTGAAGGAACTGGGAAAGTAATGTTGAAAATGACATCTGGTTAGGTATTGACTTTGAACAGTGTTCTGCATGTCCTTACCATTAGGAGAAATTTAGTTTCTACTGCACTACTCGTTAAGAACGGGTTTAAGTGTGTCCTAGTTATTGACAAAGGTGTGATAAGTAAGAATGAGATGTTCATAGGAAAGGGCTACCTCAATGAGGGTCTCTTCAAACTGTATGAAATGGTTGTTGACAATATTCATATGAATTTTGATTATGTTTACTTATTAGAGTCAAATGATTTATGGCATGCCCATTTGGGACATGTAAATTATAAAGACTTGTGAAAATTGGCTACTTTATAAGTATTGCCTAATTTTAACTGCGACAAATCAAAATACAAAATTTGTGTGAAAGATAAGTTTGTTAAACATCCTTATAAGTCTGTTGAAAAAAATTGTAAACCTTTAGACTTAATTCACACAGATATATGCAATATGAAGTCGACACCATCTCATGGTGGGAAAAAGTATTTTATAACTTTGATTGACGATTGCACTCAGTTTTATTATGTATATTTTCTTAATAGTAAAGATGAAACAATTGATGCATTTAAGAAAATACAAAATGAAGTAGATAACCAATTGAATCTAAAGATAAAAGTAATTTGAAGTGATAGGGTGGAGAATACGAATATCATTTTGTAGAGATATGTTTGGAATATGGTATTATTCATCAAACCACTGCATCCTATACACCTTAGTCAAATGGTTTGGCAGAACAGAAGAACATAACAATAAAGGAAATAATGGATGCCTTAATGATTATTTCTGGTTCACCACGAAACCTTTGGGGGGATCTTACGGCTAATAAGATACTCAATAGGGTACCAACAAAACTCACTCAATTCCATATGACTTGTGGAAAGAAAGGAAACCCAACTTGAATATTGCAAAGTGTGAAGGTGTCTATCCAAGGTAGAGGTTCAATTACCCAAAAGGGTGAAAATTGGACCTGAAATATTAGATATCTTGTGAACAGTAAGGCCTGCCATTTTTGTTTCACAAATCTGATAATCCAGGGATTCATGTTACTATGATTGAGTCAGATAACCCAGAGTTCTTTGAACACATTTATCGCTATAAAACTGAATGTGAGTCGACAAGTGAAATACCTAAACAACCAAGGGAAGAAACAACAGAAAATACACTACCTAGTGAGGGTTTGTAGCACTCGCCAACAGAAACCCACTACTTTCGGACAAGATTTTGTGGCGATGTTGCTTGAAAATGAGCCTCGAACATTTAAAGCAGTTATGCCTTCATCTGAGTCAACTTATTGAAAAGAAGCTGCCAATAGGAAGATCAAATCAATTTTAAGTAATTATACTTGGGAATTGGTTGATCTTTCTTCAAGAAATAAACCTTTAGGATCAAAGTGGATATTTAAAAGGAAAATAAAAGCTGATGAAACTATTGACAAATATAAGGCTAATCAAAGGATGCAGACAAAAAGAAGGTCTGGACTACATTGACACATACTATCCAGTAACAAGGATAATATCGGTTAGGATGTTAATAGCACTAGTGACACTGTACGATCTTAAAATCGACCAAATGGATATAAAGACAGCCTCCTTAAATGGAGAGTTGGACGAAGAAATTTACATGGAACAACCTGAAGGGTTTGTAATTTATGGTAAAGAAGACAAAGTGTGTACACTTGTGAAGTCACTTTATGTGCTCAAGCAAGCATCTAAACAATGACACACTAAATTTGACCAAACAATGTTGATAAATGGATTCAAGATTAATGAATGTGATAAGTGTGTTTACATTAAAAACATTCTGAATCAACAAGTCATTGTTTGTCTGTATGTTGATGACATGTTAATAATGAGTAAAGATATTGATGATATAAATTCTGCTAAGTGCATGTTGTCCAACAAGTTCTCTATGAAAGACGTAGGAGTTGCTGATTTGATCTTAGGGATCAGGATTCTCAAAACTACTCAGGGGCTAGAATTATCTAAATCTTATTATATTGAAAGATTATTGGATAAGTTCAAGTACTTGAGTTTCAATGTTATCAAAACTCCAATTGATTTAAGCTTTACATTTCAAAAGAATGAAGGTGAAAGTGACTCTTCATTGGAATATGCCAGAGTGTTGGGAAGTTTGATGTATATTATGAATTGTACGCGACCAGATATAACATGTGCTATTATAAAATTGAGTCGATTCACTAGTAATCCGGATCAAACTCACTAGATGGTAATGAAATGTTTGTTGGAGTATCTGAAACATACAAAACATTATGGTTTGCATTATAATGAATATCTAGTTGTGGTTGAAGGATATAGTGATGAAAATTGGATCACTGCGTCAAATGAAGTAAAATCCACAAGTGTTTATGTGTTTACACTTGGTGGAGGAGCAGTCTCTTAGAAATTGTCCAAACAGAAATATATCGCTCCCTCCATAATAGAATCTGAATTTATAGCTTTAAATAAGGCTGGTGAAGAAGTTGAATGGCTTCGGAATTTCCTGGAGGATATTTTATTTTGTCCCAAATATGTGGGACTTATTTGCATACATTGGAATATTCAAGCAGTAATAGGTTGGCAGGGAGCATCACGTACAACGATAAGTCTCGTCATATACGATGGAGACATAACACCATAAGACAGCTGCACTCTAGTGGAATTATCACAATTGATTATGTGAAGTCAAGCGATAATGTGTCAGATCCACTAACGAAAGGCCTAGTGAGAAAGGCAGTTGAACGATAATCTAAGGGAATGCATTTACGGCTTAGGACAAGTCAACAAGTCGGTAACTCTATCAAGAAGACTGGAGATTCCAAGAGTTAGATTCAACGAGAAAAACAAAGTTGTGACTGACAGTTCGACATTGTCAATCAACTCAATCCATTCTTATGATGAATACAATGTTCAGGAGCAAGATTAATACTTTAAGACTTGTTAATGAGTTAATAAAGCTTAATGTTTTCAATGATTCGCTAAGTTTGACAGATTTGACCAAATAGTGTATCTATGAGATGACACAGTTAGAAATCACCTATGTGAGTGTGAAGTGTAAGCTGCTTTAAAGAGAATTTTATGTCAAAAGTCTGTTCTCTGTACACTCATAAAACCAGGAGGTATTCATGGCTGAAACGAACACAGCCATAACAACCATAAATAGTAAAGGGTCAATTTTGTGACATATGGTTGTCTAGGTATACACCAAAATTCGACGGTTCAAAGATATCGCATCTACTAATTGACCGAGTATATCCGACATATGTTCACTATCAAGGGGAATCTGTAACACTTCAAACATCCAAGATGTGTTCTAGAGTAGTGTCAAAAGATTTAGACACTGTTTTATGGTCTATTTTAATGAATATAAGTCATTTAGGAAGTCTAGAAACCAAAACGTCCATGACGTACGGAAACTAGTTCAAGGAGGTACTAGCGTGCCTTAGCCTATTTGACTAGATTTTAGGGGTTAGAAATTTTGAATATTGATGGAAGGGTTTCTAACTTGTGTTAGGGTATATTCATGGTAAAAAAATCTGTGTATGACTCCCCAAGGACCAACCAAGGGCCCTTAAGGAGGATCCTTTCATTTTCGGGTCAAAAACACTTCTGAGCAGTGTGCCCCACGAGGGGAGTCGACGTGGAATCGATTCCATCCGTCAACCAACAATTAGACATTTTGGATAATGTTCTACTTGTAACATCCTCTGAACTCATCTATGAAGTTCAGCACAGAAAGGGGCAAGAGTCATCGACTCACAGATGGATCGTTGGTCGAGGTCTTGTTTGTGAGGGGCTGACTTTGCTGCACGTTTTTGGATGGTTCCAATTAATTAACAAAGGGTTTAGGTCGTTAGTTTGGGGTTAATATAAGTCTAATTAAGTTAATTAACACCACATATAAATACCCCAACCCCATAAGACCAAACTAAGCTCTCATAAATCACAAACCCAAACTCTCTTCCTTCTCTCTTCTTTCTCACTCTACTGAAGAACTCTATTAAAGATCAATCTAGGGGAGGGTTTAAGGATGAAAAGAGTAAAGTTTCACCATAAATTATTAAGTTATATGATATCTTTCACCTTTGAGACCTCTTTCCTTAAAGGGTTCCGTCAAATTGATTTCAAAAGTTGGGTTTTCAAGTGGGTCTTTTCCAATCTCAAAATTTATGTTATGAATTTATTTGTTTATTATTTATTTTGTATATTATGAATATATTAACTTTTATTCTATATCAATTATGATATATCTTGATGGTTTGGTCTAGTTTGTAGAAGATGACCTTTACCCCTTAATCCTAGGTTGTGAGCTTGATATGAATTATATTGTATTGATTCAATTGAATTGGTTAAATTACTATTATATGATGTTTTTGTATTAATTATGACTAAATTAGTATGAATTATAGTCCTATCATGCTAGTTCTTGAGAAGTTTATCTAGGTTATGAAGTATGTTGTGAATTGACCTAAGTATCTTATCTTAAGCGATGAACTAGTGATGAATTGTGATATAGTGTTTTCAATTGAATTTGTTATCATGTTGGTTATTGATGAGTGATGATATTTTATTCTAATTAGGTTGCGTTAAAGGGTTGATGGTAAGATCTTGACGATGAATTATGAAGGATACTTGGTAAGTTTTGTGATCCCTATTCTTTACTTCAATTATGGTTAAAATCGTGATTAAGTCATGATGTTGTATTGGAGTATGACTTGTATTAGGATTGATAGGGATGCTATGATGTTGAATTGGAATGTCTTGACTATGGTTTGTAAGGTGTTGGCTAAGATGTAAATGTCATAACGATGGTGAATGATTTACCAATGTGCCTTATAATTAAGTGATATGTGAATGTGATAACCTCACTTATATGAATTGTAATGAAAGGATTATACTCATGCAATTATTATTGAGCTATGATGACTATGATAATGTTATACAAGGGTTAGACCCTTTGACCTACAATAAGCTATGATGATTAATAATGACATTTCAATAAGGGACTTAACTTAGCACTCAGTGAACTTGACAATGGGAGGTGATGACTTTCCATAGAGGAAGATTCACTTTATAATTCCATACAAAGTGTTGAATCCCCTATGAGGGATACTCATCCACTGGATTCTCGTGAGAGGAAGCCCTAATTAGCAAGTGGTATGTAGAGGAATTATACCTATCTCTTTGTTCTTGAACTATGTTGCCCCCATAGGAAGACTAGCTAGTGGATCCACATAGAAAGCTACATTTATGTTTGGTTTTACTTTTTCCTGTAGACTAACTTCCTTCGGTGTAAGGTTATACAACACCGGATTCTACACTTAGATCTTGTGCTCTTTGTCGCTTAAGGAAAGTGTTCCCTAAACTAAAATGAAATAAGGAGGTACAAACTGACTAGGGTGACTTGAGAGGTTGACTTAGCTTAGGTAGGGGTATGAGATTCTACCTATGCCTTGCACTAGTTTGCCTTGAGGGAAACCTTAGGAGGATGTTCTTATGTATGAATATGTTTATAATGGTACATGATATGTATATGATGAACTTACACATTGTTGATACTATATGTTGAATTGTTAAACTCATAATCATGTGTTGGTCTATATTGTTAAGGTATGATTATGTACTCTTAAATGCTATGTTATGTGAAGTATGAGGTTGGTCATGATTCTTGTTGGGTTACTTGATTGAGTAAGGTTATGGGGTTTTGCTTGGTCATTGCACTTGTTGACTTGATAAGGGTTCATGGGTAATTGTCTTGCTTTAGTTATGATGAAATGTACTCTTATTCATGCTTGTGGTTATTTATGGCTTGATGGTAGAGTTACTTGACTATGTATTCAATTACATGATATGCACGTTGACTTGACTAGTTTAATGTTGTTTGTCTTGTGATGTACATGCCTATGACTTAATAAATATGTCTTATTGATTGGGTATAGTCTTGTTGAATATGCATAAAGGTTTTCAAAGTAAATTGCATACTTAATGAAATGTCCTCTTTTAGCATGTTTTCATAATATGTATGCTTATGGTCTCATACTTAGTACAAGTGGTGTACTTGCCCCATTTCTTCCTTTTTCCCAACATTTGAGGTTCCGATTGTTGAAGGGCTTTTGGAGACGACTTGAAGAAGACTTGAATTTATTAATCATCCAAGTAGGATAGGTCCTCACTTTCTGAGGGATATGTCACTATCAAGCCTATGATATTATTTTTAGTATTAAGACTCTTATGTTTCTTTCCTTTTCATTTGGATACTAAACGTTGTATGACCTATATGTGGTCTTGTTTCATTGATGTATGAGATAAGCACAATTTGATATACTCGTATTACATGGTCATGAGATGAGACGACTATTTTAAGAATATGTTATGCTCTATATATATTATGTGCTATATAAGTAGAAGACTAAGTAATCTACCTATATGAAGGGTCTGTGTATACTCGATATATATCTATTACATTATGTAGAGGTCTATGTAAACCTCAATGTAGAAGTAAAAACTTTTGCATTTTCTCTAAATTTGGCCTATGACTGTAATGATGTAAGATAAGAGGCTAGTCATAGTCCTCAAAAAGGATGACGACGCCGCTTACATCTAGGGGGTATTCCCGGATGTGACAGAATCCTACTTTTCCAGATGCAATTAATCCTTGCCTGTAGAGTGCAAATTTTTTAGTGCATTCATATGTTAAAATCAATCCTATATTAATGTGGGGGATTGTTGGGTATGCATCAAGAAATAATGGGAAATGGAGGAAAGATGAAAATAGAGGAACTTGAAAAGTTGAGAACTTAAAGAGCTGGAAACTTGAAAAGTCCTCTTATGCTTTAGTGAAAAGGCATTTGTCCCTCATCGATGGTGGAAAGAAAAATAAGAGAGTAAAAATATATAAACACTCCTATTAATTGTTAAAAGGGTTCGAAATTAGGACAACCCTTGCGCCGTCGTCGTCGTCGTCGCACAGCTCGACTCTTGATTTGGCTTTGGAAAATGATCAATCAAGAGATTATTTTTTGGACAAAGTTTTTTTTAATTATTTAGTCAGTTATTTATTTATTTAATCAAACCAACTGACCAAAATTTTTTCAACTAATTATTTCGTAACAGAAACATTTACAATTATTTAGTTGAGATTATCCAAAAAGTTTCAACTTTTTAGTTGATTGACCCGACCCGACATGGATCCACACGACCCATTTTATTTAAAATCTTTCCCGACTTTATTTAAATTTCCCACCATTTGGGAATTATTGTTTTGAAACATTGCAAACTTTCATTTATGGTCGTGTGGATTCTGAAAGGGTTGCAACCTTTCGTAACCTGTTCCTCTTGCCTATAAATACCATTTATTATTCATAATTTTTCCTTACGAATTTTTCTGATTTCTTCTCTTCTTCTGCACAAAATTTTCTTCATCTACTTTACTGTTGTTGAGTGGTTCGATGACACTAGAGTTTTGGGTATCAATATGTTGGTGATTAAGATCATTCTATCCAGGGAGGACATATTCCAAATCAAACCTCGGATACTAGAGGGGAATAATTTCCTTAAGGGGACAGAGTGCATTTAGTGGACTTGATCTTATTTTGTTAAGTTTCTATATTTTGATACGTTTACAAATTTTAGTTTTTATGGATTAATTTATGTCCATCTTTTTACTGGTTCAATAAACTTTGATTACTTCGTGTTTCTACAAAGTTTTGCTGAAATCAGTAATTCTGTTTTTCAAACACAGATTGGCAACATGAACTTCTTTTGAACATACGCTTGCTACAATTTCTCATTAATGAATTTTATAGACCGAGTTTATGATAATCAAGCTAATGATATTTTCCTACTTGCTATATGAAAGGAGGTAGAATGCTAGTTGTTAGGCTATCTACTCATTTCTTTCTTCGTTAATAATGTGATTTCTTATGTCTACGAAGAATTATGTGGTTTGTTCTAAGTTTCTTGGTGCGTCTTTATAAATATATATGATGAATATCGAGTTGTTGGGAAGAAATTTATATTTGTTTGAAGTTTATAGAAAATTAGGATCTCCAATAAACATCATGTTCTCCATTTTTTCCCATGTTTTGACTGATTTAGTGAATTGCTTCTTACAAATGAACTGATATTTTTCAGGTTTTTGGTACATCAATAGCATTGCAAAGACTACATTTTCAAGAGTTTACATCAAAGGAAATTGGGTGGTCCTTTCATTTTAAACTTTATTGATTGATTGATTATTAAATTTGCTATCCAATTATAATAGTTTTCATGTAAGAACTTCAACCGTTGTTTATAATAACATGTTTGTGAGCCTTCATTTTGAAACAATGAAGCGAAAAAACACATGTATCTCTATTTTTTAACGACTTAAACTTTCATGTATTTTTTTCTATTTAAATGAATAACATGAACTGATTATGTTAAGCACGAGCAGTGGCTTGTCTAGTCTATATATAAGAGAGAAATTTAAAGAAATGTATAAATTCAAATAATATAGAAAGAGATGTTACATACTCCCTTTTTTTTCATAATCCCTTTGTTTCTAGCACTCTTCCACTTTTTTAATTGTTTTTAATTACTTATCCATTTTGACAAATCAAGAAAGCACAAAAA
This sequence comes from Solanum chmielewskii, assembly GCA_027704785.1. Lineage (NCBI taxonomy): Eukaryota > Viridiplantae > Streptophyta > Magnoliopsida > Solanales > Solanaceae > Solanum > Solanum chmielewskii. The sequence goes on from JAKWIX010000320.1 coordinate 38,294,423, forward strand.
AGTTCTCTATTATACCCTCAATTTATTACTTTGACAAATGTAGAATTTCTTGAAAATCTTAAGTTTTTAATTCATCCACCTCATACTTTTTCTGTCCCTAATTACTTGTCTACTTTTTAATTGACACACCTATTAAGAAATCAATTACTCCCCCTGTCCCTACTTACTTGTCCTTTCCTGGTTTGTAAAAATGGACAAGTACGTAAGGACAACTAAAAAAAGGAAAAATAAACAAATAATTTGGACGGAGAGAGTAATTAATATGGGTGAAATAATAAACTCATTATTGTTTTAAATCCATTGTATAGTATATGTGGATTATCCATTAGATTTATCCACTACTAAATGGGTTCATGTATAGGTGCTTCCAAGGTGATAAGAAGTTCTAAGATAATTATGTATCTATTAATTAGATGACTTTTGGAGTGATATCTCAACACTATAAATCGAGAATCCCTCACCATTTGGAATATACACTTGAGTAAGAAAAATTCTCTCATCTATCTTATACTTCTTGTCTCTTGTCTTTTTCTTCTTATATTCTGAGCTTTCTTTACAACACGTTATCAGCACGAAGTTGCTACTTGCAAAGGTATTATATAAATATTTTTATGTAATTCACATATTCTCTCATAATTTCATTATGTCAAATTTATCCAAACTTGAGTTTGTGGCATTATATATTTCTTGAAAGAATTATCTTTCATGGGTACTCAATGCTGAGATTCACTTGGCTGCTAAAGGTCTTGATGACACTATTACTCAGGATAAAGCATCGAGTGAAGATAAGGCGAAGGCTATGATTTTACTTCGTCATCATCTTGATGAGGGCCTGAAGATTGAATATCTGACGGTAAAAGATCCACTTGAATTGTGGACTGATTTAAAAGGGAGATATGACCACCTAAAGGCAACAGTGTTGCCAAGGGTTCGTTATGAGTGGATGCATTTACGGTTTCAAGATTGTAAGACCGTAATTGAATGTAACTCTGTTGTATTCAGGATAACCTCCCAGTTGAAATTATGTGGGGATACTATAAAAGATGAGGACATGTTGGAATAGACACTTAATACTTTCCATGCCTCAAATGTGATATTGCAGCAGCAATATCGTGAAAAGGGTTTTCAGAAATATTCTAAACTAATCTCATGTTTTTTGGTGGCTGAGCAACATAATGCTCTTTTAATGAAAAAACATGAAGCTCGCCCCACTTGAGCTGCTCCATTACCGGAGGCAAATATGGTGGGAGCACGTGATCAATCTGAAGTAAAAAGAGATGATCATTGGGGCTATAATATTGTACACAGCCGTGGCAAAGAGAAAAGACGATACACTAATCGTCAAGGTGGTGGTCATAATAAAAGAGAGAACAACATGAGTTCCCAAAATAACCCCTCAAAAAGTAATTGTCGTCGTTGTGGCATGAAAGGCCATTGGAAGAATGAATGTCGCACACATGAGTATTTTGTAAGGCTCTATCAAAATTCCTTTAAAAAGAAAGGAAATAAAAGTGTTGTTTCCTCTTCCAAAGCTCGATCTGAGTCACATATGACGCTTAAAGATGATGATAAGCCGAGAAAATTTCATAAATATGATAAGGATGTTGAAGCAAATTTGGCTTTAAAGGATGATGTTTTTGATGTCCTTGGTGACATTACTCATATGGAAGTTGATGACTTCTTTGGAGATTAAAACTGATGTTTGATCTTTTAGATGGGGAATGAAGTATGTGTATATAATTATTATGTTATTTATGTTGAAGTATTTAAATTTCCATTGTTAATTTTGTTTCTTCCTTCTTTTAATGTATTTTATTTTAATGAAAATTAATAGAAATCCCCAGTTGTCAGTTGGATTCAAGATGAGTAATGGAGATGTATGCCTTCTTGATAGTGGTACAACACATACAATATCAAAAGAAAAGAAATACTTTTCTAATTTGGTTATGAAAATGGCATATGTCAACACAATATCAGGTAGTACAAAATTAATTGAGGGCTCTGGAAGAGAGACCTTATTATTACTTGGAGGGACAATATTAAGCATTGATAATGCATTATATTGTTGTAAGTCTCAAAGAAACTTATAAAGTTTCAAAGTTATTCGCCAAAATGGCTATCATGTTGAGACGGCTAATGAAGGAATGGTTGAATACCTTTACATTACTACAATTAATGTAGAGAAGAAAATTGTGCATGAAAAATTACCTGCACTTTCTTCTGGGTTGTACTATACAAGTATAAGTACAGTTGAATCACATGCCGTAGTAAACAAAAGGTTTACTAATTTTAATGATTTTATCATTTGGCATGACCGGTTGGGCCATCCCGGATTTAATATGATGTGCAAAATCATTGAGAATTCACATGGGCACACCTTACAGAGCCCAAATATCCTTCAATCAAAGGAATTCTCTTGTTCTGCTTGTTCTCAAGGAAGTTGATCATTAAACCATCAACAGTTAAGGTTGGAATTGAATCCCTTGCGTTTTTGGAAAGTATACAGGGTGATATATGTGGACCTATTCAACCTGCATGTGGATCCTTTAAATATTATATGGTCTTGGTAGATGCTTCTACTAGATGGTCACATCTGTGTTTATTATCAAATCGCAACATGGTTTTTGCGAGACTGTTGGCTCAAATAATAAGATTGAAAGCACAATTTCCAGACTATACAATAAAGACAATCCGTCTAGATAATGCTGGTGAGTTTACATATCAGGCATTTAATGATTATTTTATGTCTACTGGTATAACAGTTGAACATCCAGTTGCGCATGTTCGCACTCAAAACGGTCTAGTAGAATCATTGATTAAACGTCTGCAATTAATAGCTAGACCATTACTAATGAGAACAAAGTTATCTCTGTCTATGTGGGGGCATGCTCTTTTGCATGCAGCAGCACTTGTGCGCATAAGGCCGACCAATTATCATGAATTCTCCCCATTACAATTGACTTTTGGTCAAGAGCCAAACATTTTCCATCTTAGAATTTTTGGATGTGCGGTGTATGTCCCAATTGCTCCACCACAACGCACAAAGATGGGGCCCCAAAGAAGGTTGGGGATAGATTTTCGGTATGAATCTCCTTCAATCATAAAATACTTGGAGCCTATGAACAGAGATTTATTTATGGCAAGATTTGCTAATTGTCATTTTGATGAATCAGTATAGCCACCATTAGGGGGAGAACATAAGTCGTTGGGAAAAGAGATAGATTGGAATTCATCATCTCTATATCATCTGGATCCTCAAACAAACCAATGTGAGCAAGAAGTTCAAAGAATAATTTATTTGTAGAACATTACAAATCAGCTACCAGATGCATTTACTAATCTTCCAAGGATTACTAAATCGCATATTCCAGCTGTTAATGCTCTAGTTTGAGTTGATATCCCGGTGGGACAAATTGTTAAGGCAAATGAGTCTAGACCACATTTGAAGCGTGGTAGACCAATTGTTTCTAAGGATAAAAATCCTCGAAAGAGAAAAGGAATAAATGATCAAGATGATCTTGGGTTGAAAGAAATTTCTCAAGATGAGACCCAAGTCATAACACATAATGATGAGGAGGTTTGAACTTCTAAAAACAATGAAATTTCAATGAATTATGTATCGACGAGAAAGTTGTGGAACGGCAATAATGTTGTGATTGACAACATATTTGCCTATAATGTTGCTATTGACATAATGCAACAAGATGAAGATTTTGAGCCAAAATATGTTCACGAATGTAGACAGAAAAATGATTGGCCAAAATGGAAGGATGCAATTCAAGCTGACTTGGCTTCACTAGAAAAAACGTGAAGTTTTCGGACCAATAATCCGAACACCTGAAGGTATCAAGCCTATGGGGTACAAATGGGTTTTTGTACGAAAAAGAAATGAGAAAGGTGAAGTCTTGAGATATAAGGCCTGACTCGTTGCTCAAGGTTTTTCTCAAAGACCTAGCATTGATTATATGGAGACATATTCTCCAGTGGTAGATGCAATCACCTTCACATATCTCATAAATCTGGCAGTTCATGAAAATATGAAATGCGTCTAATGGACGTTGTCACATCCTATCTATATGGTTCATTGGACCACAACATTTTCATGAAAATTCCTAAAGCATTCAAAGTGCCTGAAGCATACAAATATTCAAGAAAAACTTGTTCAATAAAGCTTCAGAAATCTCTGTGTGGATTGAAACAATCCGGGAAGGATGTGGTACAATCATCTGAGTGAATATTTGTTAGATAAAGGGTACAAAAATGACCCGATTTTTCCCTGCATTTTCTTTAAACGGTCGTGGTCTTAATTTGTTATAATAGTTATGTATTTTGATGATTTGAACATCATTGGCACTCGTAAAGAGCTTTAAGAAGCTGTTGAATGTCTGAAAAAAGAATTTGAAATGAAAGATCTCGGAAAACCTATCCATTTCCTACTTAATTATGTAACCTTTAATTCATTGAACAATATAATTAAGAGTCTTTTTGCCTTCTTCGTAATAATTGTTTATAACAATTTAATATTAATTCACTATCAATACAAATAAATTGTAATGAAAGAAGTTGATAAATTTGATATTGCTTAATGTATAACTCTCAAAGATACAATTTAATATTTAAATTAACTAATAAAATTTAAATAATTGATCAAATTTAATTTAGTACAAGGGCACAATGGTAATTCAACTTCTCACTTTAGAACTTCCCACTTATAATAATACTAGTCTTGCAAACGTGCGTTGCACGTTTATTTTAAACTACTTAATATAAATTTTGTACTACAACCAATAAATTGTAGATGGTTCTTATATTATTGGACTTTCTATATGTCATAAATTAAAAAATCAAACACACATGAAAAGTAAACATACATGTAATTAATAAGATAATGTTAGTAAATCTTTCAAATCGATACATATATTCAATCGCAAAAATGTGGTTAGAAGTTACAAAATATTTTTTTGACTCAAACAAATGAGTATTTAAAAAGTAAGAAAAGAAGGGGGGGGGGGAGATAAGAAGTACTTCAACTAAAAATGATGGAAACGGAAACTCATGAAATTGTAAACATTTTTATCAAATAAAATAGAAGAAAGAACTTATTTATACGGACATATTAAAGGTAGAAGAAAAAACTCAAATTATTACAAGATCCAATTTATTATAATTTTTTTAAAGGAAAAAAGAAAAATGAACAACTTAATGGTTGAATATGTAACCGAAAGAAAGAAGACATACTTTAATGAAGAATTTTTCATTAAAAAAAATGAAAATAAAAATTCTTCTTTAATAAGCTTTCAACACATCATATTCATTGCAAAACAGTTGATATGCTCCACAAAGGATTCTTTTTTTATCTCTACTAATTTATTTTAAGTAAATACCTGAGAGGAAGTCAATTGATAAAGTGAACAAACAATTATCACTATGAAGAAGTAATAAATACAATTAGATCAATAAGCCCATAAATAGAGAATTTAACATTGAAACTTTTTGCAATAATAATTAGTAATAACTAAATGGATTTAAATGTCATAAGCAAGAAACTAAGTACATAGCTTGCATCTTAAATTTACTATATGATAATAAAATAACAGTAGCAATATAATATAATTTAATATATATTAATGGTATTATTGTAGTAATTGTACTTTATAGGGCTATTTTAATATTTTGAATTTCATCTTTTTTTCCTCACTTTCAAAAATATATATAAATGCATGAAATATCTGTAAAATATTTCAAATTTTCCATGTAAAACACAAATAATTTGGCATATAATAAGATATGTAATATCATTAAGACAATTTTTAATTTCATTTAAAAAAAGAAGTATAATTTGTACATGTTCTACGCCAATATTAATTATATAAAATCTAAATAAGTAAAATCTATTAATTATAATGTAGACACAAACTTCTTTATATAAATAGAGAACATAATTGTAACGACTTGTTTAGTCGTTTTGAGCAGTAGAGTATTTTCTGGTAATAACTGTCTGAGTCGACGGATCCCACGACAGACCGTCATGGGCACGACGGACCGTCGAGGGTGTCTCGTTCCAAAACACTTAGAATTCTGAAATTTGGGTACTGAGATCGACTCTCTGAACTTCGCGACGAAATGGCAGGACGGACCGTCGTAGGCACGACGGACCGTCACAGGGTCTTAAATAAAAAGTGAGTCTCTGAACTCTGTGACGACGCAGCAGGACGGACCGTCGCAGGCACGACGGCCCGTCACAGGCTACGTAACACTGACTGGGTCGGATTTCTGTTAAATGTTTTAAGGAGCGTTTTGGACTATTCTTGCTTATAATTATAAAGTTAGTGGGTAATACTAATAATTCAATTACTTGGGGGTTAAAGGAGATAACCCTGAATTAATTAGTGGGTTACTTTTGCCATCTTTTATACTTAATTATATGGTAATTAGGGTAAAAGAAAGAGGGTTTGAATAAGAAAAAGAAAAAGAACAGAGAGAGAGAGAGGGAGAAACGATCGATTGAGAGAGAGGAAGAACGCAGCTTTGGGAAAGTAGATTCTTGATCACGAATTCTTCGGTGGAGGTAGGTTATGGTTTATGCTATTCATAGTAAACTCTTAATAGCGAATGATATATATTGGGTAGTGTTGTAAACCCTTCTATATGCTTAATTGTATGCCTGCATGAATGTGATTATATAATTGTAATAAAATAAGCATGATGAAGCTTTTGAATCCTAAATCTTGAAAAACCCTAATCTACTTTGTTAATGATGATGCCTTGGTATAAAAGAAGGCTTGATAAACGAAAGTAGTGAGATTATGGGATTAGGTGCCACGTTCCGGTACCAGGATAGTATGATGAGGATCGGGTGTCACGTTCCGGCACCAGGATAGTATGATGAGGATCGGAGTGTCACGTTCCGACACCAGGATAGTATATGGATAGGGTGCCACGTTCCGGTACCAGGATAGTATGATGAGGATCGGGTGTCACGTTTCGGCACCAGGATAGTATGATGAGGATCGGAGTGTCACGTTCCGACACCAGGATAGTATATGGATCGGGTGTCACGTTCCGACACCAGGATAGTATATGGATCGGGTGCCACGTTCCAGTACCAGGATAGTATATGAGGATCGGAGTGTCACGTTCCGGCACCAGGATAGTATATGGAGCGGAGTGTCACGTACCGACACGAGAGAAATAAAGATAATGAATCTTGAAAGATGTTAATATACTCAATTTAATGAACCAAATTCCCAAATGAGTATGATGGGGAGGCGTGAGTCCTCATTGATGTGCTTGGTGTTGCGACCAAGGGTTATGATAATTGTAAATGCCGCATGTTGAGTATTGTAGTCGATTTTATGATATTATCTGATATATACTGTTTTCTATTTTGAGTTGGCCGATGATATCTACTCAGTACTTGTGTTGGTACTGACCCCTACTTGTATGTTTCTTTCTTTGTTATTTGTGGAGTACAGCGAACGTACCGTCGTCTTCAACATAACCGCAACTCTAGCCAGTCTTCATTACACAGGATTCCAGGGTGAGCTAACGCTTCTAGCTTGGACTGGATCTTCTTCTTCATGTCTTGATGCCTTGAAGTTCCGGCATGGACTAGCTTTTTATTTATTCTAGCTTTCTAGATACTCTTAGAATTAGTAACTTGAGGATAGATGTTCTTGTGATGATGACTTCCAGATTTTGGGGATAATGATAAGTTTGAGTTTAGAAGTTGATTTATTGATTTCGTTAATGAGTTTTAAGTCTTCCGCATTATTTTTATGTTTATTATGTTTGAAATGTTGGGGTTTAGATTGGTTGGTTCGCTCACATAGGAGGGTAAGTGTTGGTGCCACTCGCGGCTCGCTTTGGGTAGTGACAAAACTTGGTATCAGAGCATTAGGTTCGTTGGTCTCATCACACAAGAACGAGTCTAGTAGAGTCTTGAGGAACGGTAGGGGGACGCCTTTACTCTTCTTTGAGAGGCTATAAGACGTTAGGAAAATTCCATTCTTTTCTTCTTTCGTGCTATTACATGGATCCAATTGGTATCTAGGTGATACAAATTGGTATCTGACCATCTTCACTCTATTTCGCAGATGGTTTGAACTAAAGCAACAACCGCGCCAACACCAACACCGGCAAGTCAAGATGCGTCTGAGCCAGCCACTGGGGCTGTAGCTCGAAGAGGGGCAGTGGCAAGAGGCCGTGGTAGAGGTCGCGGGAGGACGTCCTCTAGAGGAAGAGGACAAACACCTGGCCAATCTGGTACTAGGGCAGTGACTCCTCCACCGACTGAGGAGGTATTAAGAGAGGGTGAGGAAGGGGAGAGCGAACAGGTGCAGAATGAGGAATTACCCCCCCAACTTACCCCAGAGATGATTAATCAGATTTTGCTTATCTTAGCGGGTTATCTGATCAGGGCCAGACGCCTCCAGTGTTTTCTGCACCAGCACCTCAGGTTCCGGGAATACAACATGCAACTGTTGGGGCTCCCCGCATGGATGCCTCACTTGAAATAGGCACATTTCCTCGTTTGACTACAGGGCCTATAATGACAAGTGATCAGCATGAACTTTTCAGTAAGTTCTTGAAATTGAAACCTCCGGTCTTCAAGGGTGCTGAATCTGAGGATGCCTACGATTTTCTGGTTGACTGTCATGAGTTACTACACAAGATAGGTATAGTAGAACGATTGGGCGTCGAGTTTGTGACCTATCAATTTCAAGGGAACGCCAAAATGTGGTGGCGGTCACATGTGGAGTGTCAACCAACAGAGGCACCACCTATGACTTGGGCATCATTCTCTAGTTTATTTATGGAGAAGTATATACCCCGTACTTTGAGGGATAGGAGAAGAGTTGAGTTTCTAAGCCTAGAGCAAGGCAGGATGTCGGTTACTGCTTATGAGGCTAAGTTTCGTGCACTCTCCAGATATGCCACCCAGCTTTGCTTCAGTCCACAAGAGCGGATTCGCCGTTTTGTGAAGGGGTTGAGGTTAGAGTTGCGGATTTCGGCCTTACAGGTAGCGGCTACAGCAAAATCCTTTCAGGAAGTGGTAGACTTCGTGATAGAGGTGGAGGGAGTGAAGCCAGATGACTTCACCATGGCATCGACATTAAAAAGTCTTCGTAAGGGAGGTGAGTTTAATGGTTCTTACTCCAGAGGACAGGGTTCAGGAGGTTACCCAGTCCGACCAATTCAGTCCTCACTACAGGCTGTAGCTGGGGGTCCACCGCAGACCGGTCAACATTTCTCTGAGTTTGGAGGTTATCCCCAGACTCCGTCGTTCTCACAGAGACCTATGCTTGAACCCAGAGAGTGTTATGGATGTGGGGAAATTGGACATATTAAGAGATATAGTCCAAAACAGAGTTACAGACCCCCAATAGTCAGAGGTAGAGGTGGTCATGGAAGAGGCCGCTATTCTGGAGAACGTGGTGGCCGAGGTAATGGTGGTCACCAAATCAACCGGGGTGGCGGGCAAACTGGAGCCACTACAGCACAACATGGTAGGGGCAATGGGCAGACATGCGATAGGGCCCATTGTTACGCTTTCCTCGGGCGGTCGGAAGCGGAGACATCCGATGCTGTTACCACAGGTAATCTTTTAGTTTGTGATTGCATGGCTTCCGTATTATTTGATCCTGGATCCACATTTTCATATGTATCTTCTTCATTTGCTAGTGGTGTTAATTTACATTATGAATTGCTTGACATGCCTATTCGTGTTTCTACTCCGGTGGGTGAGTCTGTGATAGTTGAAAAGGTGTATAGGTCTTGTCTTGTAACGTTTGTGGGGAGCAATACTCATGTAGACCTGGTTATCTTAGAAATGGTTGATTTCGATGTAATTCTGGGTATGACTTGGCTTTCTCCAAACTTTGCAATCTTAGATTGTAATGCTAAAACTGTGACATTAGCCAAGCCTGGGACAGATCCGTTAGTGTGGGAGGGTGACTACACTTCCAATCCGGTTCGTATCATCTCCTTTCTTCGTGCTAAGAAAATGGTTATTAAGGGTTGTTTGGCGTTCTTGGCACATCTCAGAGATGATACTACCCAAGTACCTTCAATTGAGTTAGTTTCAATAGTCCGTGAGTTTCTGGATGTGTTTCCTGCAGACCTTCCTGGTATGCCACCGGATAGGGATATCGACTTTTGTATTGATCTGGAGCCGGGTACTCGCCCCATTTCCATACCCCCTTATAGGATGGCTCCCGCTGAGTTAAGAGAGTTAAAGGCCCAACTTCAAGAGTTGTTAAGCAAAGGCTTTATTAGACCAAGTGCATCTCCTTGGGGTGCTCCCGTTTTGTTTGTGAAGAAGAATGATTGAAGTTTTCGGATGTGCATTGACTACAGACAACTGAATAAGGTAACTGTTAAGAACAAGTACCCTCTTCCTCGCATCGATGATTTGTTTGATCAGTTACAAGGTGGTTGTACCTTCTCAAAAATTGATTTGAGATCTGGTTATCATCAATTGAAAATACGGGCCACGGATGTACCAAAGACTGCTTTTCGGACTAGGTATGGACATTATGAGTTCTTAGTAATGTCTTTTGGGCTTACGAATGCCCCTGCTAAGTTCATGAGCTTGATGAACGGGATTTTTAAGCCATATCTGGATCTCTTTGTCATCGTATTCATTGATGATATACTGGTATACTCAAAGAGCAAGAAGGAACATGAGGAACACTTGAGAATTGTATCGGAAATGTTGAGGGAGAAAAAGCTTTATGCCAAATTCTCCAAGTGTGAGTTTTGGCTAGATTCAGTGTCCTTGTTGGGGCACGTGGTTTCTAAGGATGGGGTGATGGTGGATCCTTCTAAGTTTGAAACAGTGAGAAATTGGGTAAGACCTACTAATGTGTCAGAAATAAGGAGCTTTGTTGGTTTAGCCAGCTACTACCGTCGATTTGTCAAGGGATTTTCTTCTATTGCTTCCCAAATGACGAACTTGACTAAGCAGAATGTTCTATTTGTATGGTCGGATGAATGTGAAGAAAGCTTTCAGAAACTCAAGACTTTGTTGACTACTGCACCTATCCTTACCTTGCCGGTAGAGGGTAAGAACTTCATGGTTTATTGTGATGCATCCTATTCTGGTTTGGGTGCAGTGCTAATGTAAGAGAAGAATGTAATTGCTTATGCTTCGAGGCAATTAAAGGTGCATGAACGTAACTATCCGACCCACGATTTGGAATTGGCCGCAGTTGTGTTTGCATTAAAGCAATGGAAGCACTATCTATATGGGGTTAAATGTGAAGTTTATACAGATCACCGTAGTTTACAGTATGTCTTTACTCAGAAGGATTTGAATTTAAGACAGAGGAGGTGGATGGAACTACTGAAAGACTATGACATCACTATCTTGTATTATCCAGGAAAAGCTAACGTTGTGGCAGATGCTTTAAGTAGAAAGGCAGGGAGCATGGGAAGTCTAGCTCACTTGCAGGTTTTTAGACGCTCAGTGGATAGAGAAGTTCAGACTCTAGCTAATAACCTCATGAGGCTAGAAGTAAATGAGAAGGGAGGATTTTTGGCTTGTGTGGAGGCAAGATCTTCCTTTCTTGACAAGATTAAGGGAAAGCAATTTAATGATGAGAAACTGATCCGAATCCTAGATAAGGTGTTGCGAGGAGAGGCTAAAGAAGCAAAAATCGATGAGGAAGGTGTTTTGAGAATTAAGGGAAGGGTATGTGTACCCCGCGTCGATGATTTAATCCACACTATCCTTACAGAGGCTCATAGTTCAAGGTATTCTATACATCCTGGTGCAACCAAGATGTACCGTGACCTAAAGCAACATTTTTGGTGGAGTAGAATGAAGCGTGACATTGTTGACTTTGTTGCTCAATGCCCGAATTGTCAACAAGTAAAGTATGAACACCAGAGGCCTGGAGGGACACTTCAGAGAATGCCCATTCCTGAATGGAAGTGGGAGAGAATTGCAATGGACTTCGTGGTTGGTCTTCCAAAGACAATGGGTAAGTATGACTCCATTTGGGTAATTGTTGATAGGTTAACTAAGTCTGCTCATTTCTCTCCGGTCAAGGTGACTTATAATGCAGAGAAGTTAGCCAAAATTTACATCTCAGAAATTGTTCGATTGCATGGAGTTCCACTCTCCATCATATCAGATAGAGGTACGCAGTTTACTTCTAAGTTTTAGAAGACATTGCATGCTGAATTAGGTACTACATTGGACCTTAGTATTGCGTTCCATCCTCAGACCGATGGTCAATCTGAGCGAACGATTCAGGTTTTGGAGGATATGCTTCCTGCATGTGTGATAGAGTTTGGTGGTCATTGGGATAACTTCTTACCCTTAGCGGAGTTTTCATACAATAATAGCTATCACTCAAGTATTGATATGGCTCCTTTCGAAGCATTGTATGGGAGGAGATGTAGGTCTCCCATTGGTTGGTTTGATGCATTTGAGGTTAGGCCTTAGGGTACTGACCTTCTGAGGGAATCATAAGATAAAGTGAAATGCATTCAGGAAAAGATTCTAGCGGCTCAAAGTAGGCAAAAGGAATATGCAGATCGAAAGGTTAGAGACTTGGAGTTTATGGAGGGAGAGCAAGTCTTGCTGAAGGTTTCACCCATGAAAGGGGTGATGAGGTTTGGTAAGCGAGGTAAGCTTAGTCCGAGGTACATTCGTCCCTTTGAAGTTCTGAAGCGCGTGGGGGAGGTAGCTTATGAATTAGCCTTACCCCCGGGACTGTCAGGAGTGCATCCGGTATTTTATGTGTCTATGTTGAAAAGATACCATGGGGATGGAAACTACATCATTCGTTGGGATTCAGTCCTGCTTGATGAGAATTTGTCTTATGAGGAGGAGTCTGTTGCTATTTTAGATAGAGAAGTCTGCAAGTTGAGGTCAAGAGAGATTGCATCCATCAAGGTTCAATGGAAGAATCGGCCGGTTGAAGAATCCACTTGCGAGAAAGAGGCTGATATGCAAGAAAGATACCCACATCTGTTTACAGATTCAGGTACTCCTTTTCGCCCTTGTTTTTCTTCTTGTGATCGTTCGGGGACGAACGATGGGTAAATTGGTATCTATTGTAACGACATGTTTAGTCGTTTTGAGCAGTAGAGTATTTTCTGGTAATAACTGTCTGAGTCGACGGATCCCACGACGGACCGTCATGGGCACGACGGACCGTCGAGGGTGTCTCGTTCCAAAACACTTAGAATTCTAAAATTTGGGTACTGAGATCGACTCTCTGAACTTCGCGACGAAATGGCAGGACGGACCGTCGTAGGCACGACGAACCGTCACAGGGTCTTAAATAAAAAGTGAGTCTCCGAACTCTGTGACGACTCAGCAGGACAGACCGCCGCAGGCACGACGACCCGTCACAGGCTACGTAACCCTGACTGGGTCAGATTTCTGTTAAATGTTTTAAGGGGCATTTTGGACTATTCCTGTTTATAATTATAAAGTTAGTGGGTAATACTAATAATTCAATTACTTGGGGGTTAAAGGAGATAACCCTGAATTAATTAGTGGGTTACTTTTGCCATCTTTTATACTTAATTCTATGGTAATAGGGTAAAAGAAAGAGGGTTTGAATAAGAAAAATAAAAAGAATAGAGAGAGAGGGAGAAACGATCGATTGAGAGAGAGGAAGAACGCAGCTTTGGGAAAGTAGATTCTTGATCACGAATTCTTCGGTGGACGTAGGTTATGGTTTATGCTATTCATAGTAAACTCTTAATAGCGAATGATATGCATTGGGTAGTGTTGTAAACCCTTCTATATGCTTAATTGTATGCTTGCATGAATGTGATTATATAATTGTAATAAAATAAGCATGATGAAGCTATTGAATCCTAAATCTTGAAAAACCCTAATCTACTTTGTTAATGATGATGCCTTGGTATAAAAGAAGGCTTGATGAACGAAAGTAGTGAGATTAGGGGATCGGGTGCCACGTTCCGGTACCAAAATAGTATGATGAGGATCGGGTGTCACGTTCCGGCACCAGGATAGTATGATGAGGATCGGAGAGTCACGTTTTGACACCAGGATAGTATATGGATCGGGAGCCACATTCTGGTACCAGGATAGTATGATGAGGATTGGGTGTCACGTTCCGGCACCAGGATAGTACGATGAGGATCGGAGTGTCACGTTCTGACACCAGGATAGTATATGGATCGGGTGTCACGTTCCGACACCAGGATAGTATATGGATCGGGTGCCACATTCTGGTACCAGGATAGTTTATGAGGATCAGAGTGTAACGTTCCGGCACCAGGATAGTATATGGAGCGGAGTGTCATGTACCGACATGAGAGAAATAAAGATAATGAATCTTGAAAGATGTTAATATACTCAATTTAATGAACCTAATTCCCAAATGAGTATGATGGGGAGGCGTGAGTCCTCATTGATGTGCTTGGTGTTGTGACCAAGGGTTATGATAATTGTAAATGCCGCATGTTGAGTATTGTAGTTGATTTTATGATATTATCAGATATATACTGTTTTCTATTTTGAGTTGGCCGATGATATCTACTCAGTACTTGTGTTTGTACTGACCCCTACTTGTATGTTTCTTTCTTTGTTATTTGTGGAGTACAGCGAACGTACCGTCGTCTTCAACTCAACCGCAACTCTAGCCAGTCTTCATTACACCGGATTCCAGGGTGAGCTAACGCTTCTAGCTTGGACTGGATCTTCTTCTTCATGTCTTGATGCCTTGACGTTCCGGCATGGACTAGCTTTTTATTTATTCTAGCTTTCTAGATACTCTTAGAATTAGTAACTTGGGGATGGATGTTCTTGTGATGATGACTTCCAGATTTTGGGGATAATGATAAGTTTGAGTTTAGAAGTTGATTTATTAATTTCGTTAACGAGTTTTAAGTCTTCCGCATTATTTTTATGTTTATTATGTTTGAAATGTTGGGGTTTAGATTGGTTGGTTCGCTCACATAGGAGGGTAAGTGTTGGTGCCACTCGCGGCTCGCTTTGGGTCGTGACAATAATTGACTTAAAAGGAATAAGAAGAGAATACATTATCAAAGAACATTTAAAACTAATATAAAAATCACTTATAAATAGTCATCACTATAATCACTCATTATTTTGTTAAAACTCATACAACGTGATAAAAATTATTATTTCCTTTCCAACATTTTTGACAATTAGTCTATCAATCATTAATAATGTCTTCGATCCGAATACAACAATAATGTTATTGCCCTTAACAATTCTACAAAGATTGATGAAAACTTTTCTTCTGGAGTGTATGACTATGACCAGAATGGAAATAAAAAGGGAAGAAAGAGATGATATACCAAAAATGAGAAAATGGATATTAATAATTGACATTAACATATTTTAGTAAGAAGATCATATATGAGTTTTGTAAGTTAATTTTCATTTCTAAGTGGCTTTAAATAGGAAAATCTTAGATCAGGGGAGATGAAAGGAAAAAAATAAAATAGACCTATCTGTTTCCTACTTAATTATATAACCTTTAATTCATTGAACAATTTTGATTAACAGTCTTTTTGTCTTCTTCATAATAATTGTTTATAACAATTTAATATTAATTCACTATCAATACAAATAAATTGTAATGAAAGAAGTTTATAAATTTGATATTACTTAATGTATAACTCTCAAAGATACAATTTAATATTTAAATTAACTAATTAAATATAAATAATTGATCAAATTTAATTTAGTACAAGGGCACAATGGTAATTCAACTTCTCACTTTAGAGCTTCCCACTTA
The DNA here is from genome assembly GCA_027704785.1 of Solanum chmielewskii. NCBI lineage: Eukaryota > Viridiplantae > Streptophyta > Magnoliopsida > Solanales > Solanaceae > Solanum > Solanum chmielewskii. The sequence goes on from JAKWIX010000320.1 coordinate 38,310,181, forward strand.
TAATAATACTACTCTTGCAAACGTGCTTTGCATGTTTATTTTAAACTACTTAATATAAATTTTGTACTACAACCAATAAATTGTAGATGGTTCACAAATTATTGGACTTGCTATATGTCATAAATTAAAAAATCAAACATAGATAAAAAGTAAACATACGTGTAATTCATAAGCTAATGTTAGTAAATCTTTCAAATCGATACATATATTTAATCGCAAGAATGTGGTTAGAAGTTACAAAATATTTTTTTGACTCAAACAAATGAGTATTTAAAAAGTAAGAAAAGAGGGGGGGGGGGGGGGGAATAAGAAGTACTTCAACTAAAAATGATGAAAATGGGAACTCATGAAATTGTAAACATTTTTATCAAATAAAATAGTAGAAAGAACTTATTTATACGGACATATTAAGGGTAGTAGAAAAAACTCAATTTATTATAAGATCCAATTTATTATATTTTTTTAAAGGAAAAAAGAAAAATGAACAACTTAATGGTTGAATATGTAACCGAAAGAAAGAAGACATACTTTAATGTAGAATTTTTCTTTAAAGAAAATGAAAATAAAATTTTTTCTTTAATAAGCTTTCAACACATCATATTCATTATTTGCAAAACAGTTGATATGCTCCACAAAGGATTCTTTTTTTATCTCTACTAATTTATTTTAAGTAAATACCTGAGAGGAAGTCAATTGATAAAGTGGACAAACAATTATCACTATGGAGAAGTTATAAATACAATTAGATCAATAAGCCCATAAATAGAGAATGTAACATTCAAACTGTTTGCAATAATAATTAGTAATAGCTAAATGGATTTAAATGTCATAAGCAAGAAACTAATTACTTAGCTTGCATCTAAAATTTACTATATGATAATAAAATAACCGTAGCAATATAATTTAATTTAATATATATTAATGGTATAATTGTAGTAATTGTACTTTATAGGGCTATTTTGATATTTTGATATTTTGAATTTCATCTTTTTTTTCTTCACTTTCAAAAATATATGATATTTAAAGGAGCTTATGTTAATAAACTAAATATAAATGCATGAAATATCTGTTAAATATTTCAAATTTTCCTTGTAAAACACAAATAATTTGGCATATAATAAGATATCGAATATCATTAAGACAATTTTTAATTTCATTTGAAAATAAGAAGTATAATTTGTACATGTTCTACGCCAATATTAATTATATAAAATATAAATAAGTAAAATCTATTAATTATAATGTAGACACAAACTTCTTTATATAAATAGAGAAACGTAATTGAGTTAAAAAGAATAAGAAGAGAATACATTATCAAAGAACATTTAAAACTAATATAAAAATCACTTTTCAATAGTCATCACTATAATCACTCATTATTTTGTTAAAATTCATATAACGTGATAAAATTATTATTTCCTTTCCAACATTTTTGACAATTAGTCTATCAATCATTCATAATGTCTTTGATCCGAATACAACAATCATGTTATTGCCCTTAACAATTCTACAAAGATTGATGATAACTTTTCTTCTGGGGTGTAAGACTATGACCAGAAAGGAAATAAAAAAGGAAGAATTAGATGATATACCAAAAATGAGAAAATGGATATTAATAATTGACATTAACGTATTTTATTAAGAAGATCACATAAGAGTTTTGTAAGTTAATATTGATTTCTAAGTGGCTTTAAATAAGAAAATCTTAGATGAGGGGACATGAAAAGAAAAAAATAAAACAGACCTATCAGTTTTCTACTTAATTATGCAACATTTAATTCATTGAACAATTTAATTAAGAGTCTTTTTGTCTTCTTCATAATAATTGTTTATAACAATTTAATATTAATTCACTATTAATACAAATAAATTGTAATGAAAGAAGTTGATAAATTTGATATTGCTTAATGTATAACTCACACTTAACCTACTAGGTGAGCGAACCAACAAATCTAAACCCAAACATTTACCAATAGCTCAACTATGAATAACAAAAATAATGCGGAAGATCCAAAACTTATTAATGTAACTAATTTAAATAAGCTTCTAAAGTCAAACACTTCTTATCCCCAAAATCTGGAAGTCATCACATCAAGAACATCTATCCTCTAATTACCAAGTCTAAGAGTATTTAAGAAACAAAAATAAGTAAAAAGATGGTCCACTTGCTGCACTCTACAAAGAACTCTGATGTGCTAGAGACTGACTAGAGCTGAGAGCGAGTTGAAGTCGATGGTACACTTGCTGCACTTCACAAAGAACAAAGAAGAAAATACAAGTAGGGTCAGTACAAGGAACACATACTGAGTAGGTATCATCGGTCAACTCAAAATAGAAATCAATATATATTGAATAATAATATAAAATCAACTACAATACTTAACAGGTGGCAAATAACAAAAACATAAACCATTGACAACAACACCAAAATAGGTACACCAGCAATCACAACATCAAGCACACCTATGAGGACTCATGCCTCCACACTATACTCATTTGGAAAACCGGTTCTTTGTGATTAAATATATTTTGTTACTTCGAGATTCCTTTCCTTTAATGTTATTGTGTCGGAACGTGACAATCCGATCCCATATATCATGTCGGAACGTGACACTCCGATCCCATAATATCGTGTCGGAACGTGACACTCCGATCCAATTATCTCATTATTTTATTTCATCAAGCCTTCTTTATTCAAGACGTTATTTTAATAGAGAGGGTTCAAGATTAGAAATTCAACAGTTTCATAATTTTAGGCCAACCACAAACCACACAATCAAAATATACAACCACACAATCAAGTATATAGGAGACTTTACAATATCACTCAATACATATCGATCACTATTTAGAGTTTATCAATCACATAGAAATAAACCATAACCTACCTCTACCGAAGAACAGAGTCAAGCACTACTTCTCCAACACTTTTCCTTTCCTTATTTCTTCCGAATCCTTCCAATCTATCAAGTATATATCACACAAGGTGTAAGTTCACATGGCCATAAACACTCTGATTATTCCGTGTCTAGTCTAAACCCATAGACTCACTTAATTCTATAATAAATTTTCTAAAGTTCAAACCTAAGGATAAGTCTTAATTCCTCCATTTAGAATAAATTTAATGAAATTTAAATAATTCAATACACCTAATATTCAATTAGGTCTCTCATTATATCATTTCTTGATTTTTATAAAGTAACTATAGCAATAAAATAAGATAAGAAACCCTAAATAATCAGTAAAGTTACGAGCAGAAACTTGGATCGAATAAACATAAGAAAATAAACTGAAGCAATCATATATTCCTACCCCTTACACTACCTGTAACCGCTAAAGATCATTCCCCATTTACTCATCATTGTTCATTAATTACCCACCTACAAACATAATCCAGAATCATAAGTTTTCCAACATAGAGATACGATTAGTCATGTAGCTTTTAAGAATCAAAATTGCAACTATTCCTAACCGACAATATTATAAATAATAAAGAATGCTAATCGATTTAGAAATTCAACATATGAACTAGAACTTGGGAAAACTTAAATTTATCCAAAATTTTGTTTCCGATCCAATTGTATATATCCACGCTACACAATAGTAATTTTCCCAACTCCGATCTCTTCTCAGTCATTAGTAATCAGTCAATTGAAATCACTCTTTACCAACCAATTTGAAGAATTTAATATTTTCCAGTATACATACGTCAACATATAGTACTTATTGGTTGTCTTATCTCTTAGAAATCAGTATATGAAATATTAAACTTAAAAGTACTTTTACCTGTTCAAGACGTGCGGTTGCTTCTGCCGTGTACAAGCAAGTCCTTTTCTTAATTTGTTTTAGTTATTACCCTAGCTCTTATATAATTAATTATAAAAAGTGATAACAGTGACCCAATATTTATTTTACTGTTATTTTGTTTAACCACTAAGTAAATTAGTAAAACTACCCCATTAATTGCATAGTTATAATTATGAATAGTCCAAAACACCCATTTAAATCTATCAGAAAGTATTTTCTGACATAAAAGTTCTAGTGCTCAACACGATCGAAAATGATCGTTACAATAGATACCAATTTACCCATCGTTCGTCCTCGAATGATCAAAAGAAGGGCGAGGGCGAGAAAGAGTACCTGAATCGGTAAAAAGACGTGGATATCTTTCATACATATCAGCCTCACTCTCCCAAGTGGACTCTTCAACTAGGCGATTCTTCCACTGAACCTTGATAGAAGCAATCTCTTTTGATCTCAACTTGCGGTCCTCCCTATCTAGAATAGCAACAGGCTCCTCCTCATAAGACAAATTCTCATCAAGAAAAACTGAATCCCAATGAATAATGTAGTTTCCATCACCATCATCATCGTATTTTTCAGCATAGACACATAAAATACTGGGTGCACTCCTGACAGTGCTGAAGGCAAGGCTAATTCATAGGCCACCTCCCCCACGCGTTTAAGTACTTCAAATGGTCCAATATACCTCGTACATAGCTTACCTCTCTTACCAAATCGCATCACACCTTTCATGGGTGAAACCTTCAGCAAGACTTGTTCACCCTCCATAAAAACAGGTCTCCAACCTTTCGATCTGCATATTCCTTCTGCCTACTCTGAGCTGCTAAAAAATTTTTTTGAATAAATTTCACATTCTCTAATGATTCCCTCAGAAGATCAGTACCCCAAGGTCTTACCTCAAATGCATCAAACCAACCAATAGGGGATCTACATCTCCTCCCATACAATACTTCAAATGAGGCCATATCAATACTTGAATGATAGTTATTGTTGTATGAAAACTCTGCTAAGGGTAAGAATTTATCCCAATGACCACCAAAATCTATCACACACGCACGAAGCGTATCCTCCAGCACTTGAATTGTTTGCTCTGACTGACCATCGGTCTGAGGGCGAAATGCAGTACTAAGATCCAGTCTAGTACCTAATTCAGCATGTAATGTCCTCCAAAACATAGAAGTAAAATGCGTACCTCTATCTCATATTATGGAAAATGGAACTCCATGCAATCGAACAATCTCAGAGACATAGAGTTTGGCTAACTTCTCGGCATCGTAAGTCATCTTAACCGGAATGAAGTGAGAAGACTTAGTTAACCTGTCAACAATTACCCAAATAGAATCAAACTTACCCAATGTCTTTGGAAGACCAACTACGAAATCCATTGCGATTATTTCCCACTTCCATTCAGGAATGGGCATTCTCTGAAGTGTCCCTCTAGGCCTTTTGTGTTCATACTTTACCTGCTGACAATTCGAGCATTGGGCAACAAAATCAACATTGTCACGCTTCATTCTACTCCACCAAAAATGTTGCTTTAGATCACGATACATCTTGGTTGCACCATGATGTATAGAATACCTTGAACTATGAGCCTCTGTAAGAATAGTGTGAATCAAATCATCCACACGGGGCACACATACCCTTCCCTTAATCCTCAAGACGCCTTCTTTATCAATTGCTGCCTCTTTAGCCTCTCCTCGCAATACCATATCTCGAATTCGGCTCAGCTTCTCATCAGTAAACTGATTTCCCTTAATCTTGTTAAGAAAAGAAGATCTTGCCTCCACACAGGCCAAAAATACTCCTTTCTCTAGTACTTCCAACCTCATAAAATCATTAGCCAAAGTCTGAACCTCACTAGCCAATGGGCGTCTAGAAACCTGTAAGTGGGCTAAACTACCCATGCTCCCTGCTTTTCTACTTAAAGCATCTGCCACAACATTAGCTTTTCCTGGGTGATACAAAATAGTAATATCATAGTCTTTCAATAGTTTCCTCCACCTCCTTTTCCTCAAATTCAAATCTTTCTGAGTAAAGACATACTGTAAACTACGATGATCTGTATAATCTTTACACTTGACCCCATACAGATAATGTCTCCAATGCTTTAATGCAAATACAACTGCAACCAACTCCAAATCATGGGTCGGATAGTTACGTTCATGAAATTCCAATTGCCTCTAAGCATAAGCAATTACATTCCTCTCCTGCATTAGCACTGCACCCAAACTAGAATAAGATGCATCATAATAAACAATAAAATTCTTACCTTCCACTGGCAAGGTAAGAAGTGGTGCAGTAGTCAACAAGGTCTTGAGTTTCTGGAAGCTTTCTTCACATTCTTCTGACCATACAAATGGAACATTCTGCTTAGTCAAATTTGTTAGCTGGGAAGCAATAGAAGAAAATCCCTTGATGAATCGATGGTAGTAGCTAGCTAAACCTACAAAACTCCTTACCTATGCAACCTTAGTAGGTCTTACCCAACTATTCACTATTTCAATCTTAGAAGGATCCACCATCACTCTATCCTTAGAAACCACGTGCCCCAAGAAGGACACGGAATCGAGCCAAAACTCACACTTGGAGAATTTGGCATAAAGCCTTTTCGCCCTTAACAACTCCAATACAATTCTCAAATGCTCCTCATGTTTTTTCTTGCTCTTTGAGTATATCAGTATATCATCAATGAATACAATAACAAAGAGGTCCAAATATGGCTTAAAAATCCCGTTCATCAGGCTCATGAAAGATGCAGGGGCATTCGTAAGCCCAAAAGACATTACAAAGAATTCATAATGCCCATACCTGGTTCAAAAAGTTGTCTTTGGCACATCTGTTGCCCGTATTTTCAATTTATGATAAACAAATCTCAAATCAATTTTAGAGAAGACGCAAGCACCTTGTAACTGATCGAACAAATCATCAATGCGAGGAATGGGATACTTGTTCTTAATAGTTACCTTATTCAGCTGCCTGTAGTCTATGCACATCCGAAAACTCCCATCTTTCTTCTTCACAAATAAAACAGGAGCACCCCAAGGGGATGCACTCGGTCGAATAAAACCTTTACCTAACATCTCCTGATGTTGGGCCTTTGACTCCCTTAACTCAGCTGGAGCCATTCTATAAGGTGGAATGGAAATGGGGCGAGTACCCGGCTCCAGATCAATACAAAAATCAATATATCTATCCGGTGGCACACTAGGAAGGTCTGCAGGAAACACATCCAGAAACTCACGGACTATATAAACAGACTCAATCGAAGGTACTTTGGAAGTATCATCCCTGAGATGTGCCAAGAAAGCTAAACAACCCTTACTAACCATCCTCTTAGCACGAAGAAAAGAGATAATACGAACTGGGGTTGAAATATAGTCACCCTCCCACACTAGCGGATCTGTCCCAGGCTTGGCCAGTGTCACAGTTTTAGCATTACAATCTAAGATTGCAAAATTTGGTGAAAGCCAAGTCATACCCATAATTACACCACAATCAACCATCTCTAGAATAATCAAATCTACATAAGTATTGCTCCCCACAAAAGTCACAAGGCAAGACCTATACACCTTCTCAACTATCACAGACTCACCCACAGGAGTAGAGACACGAATAGGCATGTCAAGCAAATCACAATATAAATCAAGACCAGTAGCAAATGAGGAAGATATATATGAAAATGTGGATCCAGGATCAAACAATACAGAAGTCATGCAATCACAGACCAAAAGAGTACATGTGATAACAACATATAATGTCTCTGCTTCAGACCTCCCGGGGAAAGCATAACAATGGGCCCTATCACCTGTCTGTCCATTGCCCCTACCAAGCAGCGCTGCAGTAGTTCCAACTTGCCCGCCACCCCGACTGAATTGGTGATCACCATTACCTTGGCCACCACGTCCTTCAAAATAGCGGCCTCTACCATGACCACCTCTACGTCTAACTACTGGGGTCTGTAACTCTGTTTTGGACAATATTTCCTAATTTGTCCAGCCTCTCCACATCCATAACAATTCCAGGAGTCAAGTATAGGTCTCTGTGAAAATGACAAAGTCTGGGGATAACCTCCCAACTCAGAAAAAGGTTGACTGGTCTGCGATGGACCCCCAACTGAAGCCTGCAGTGAAGATTGAATAGGACGGGCTGGGTAACCTCCTGAACTCTTCCTTCTGGAGTAAGAACCACTAAACTCACCTCCCTTACGAAACTTCTTAAATGTCGATGCTGTGGTGAAGTCGGCTGGCTTTACCCCCTTTACCTCTATCACAAAATCAACCACTTTCTAAAAGGATTTTGCTGCAGCACCTACCTGTAAGGCTGGAATCTGAAAATCTGACCTCAATCCTTTCACAATGCGGCGAATCCGCTCTTGTGGACTGAAGCAAAGCTGAGTAGCATACCTGGATAGTGCACGAAATTTGGCTTCATAAGCAGCAACAGACATCCTTCGTTGCTCTAGGCTCAGGAACCCATCTCTCCTCCTATCCCTCAAAGTACGGGGTATATACTTCTCCATAAATAAGCTAGAAAATAATGCCCAAGTCATAGGTGGTGCCCTTGCTGGTTGACACTCAACATACGACCGCCACCACATATTGGCATCCCCCTGAAACTGGTAGGTCACAAATTCAACACCGAATCGTTCTACTGTGTCCACCTTATGTAGCAGCTCATGACAATCAACCAGAAAATCATAGGCATCTTCAAATTCAGCACCCTTGAAGACTGGAGGTTTCAACTTTAAGAACTTAATGAAAAGTTCATGTTGATCACCTGTCATTATAGACCCTATAGTCAATCGAGGAAACGTGCCTACTTCCAATGATGCATCCATGCGGGGAGCGACAGCAGCTGCATGTTGTACTCCCTGAACCTGAGGTGCTGGTGTAGAAAACAGTGAAGGTGTCTAGCCCAGATCAGATAACCCACTAAGATAAGTAAGAGCCTGATTAATCATCTCTGGGGTAGGTTGGGGTGGTGATTGCTTATCCTGAACCTTCTCATTTTCCCCTTTCTCACCCTCTCTCACTACCTCATCAGTCGGTGGAGGAGTCACTGAGTCCTTGCTGGACCAGGTGTTTGTCCTCTAACTCTAGTGGGCGTCCTCCTGCGACCTCTATCACAGCCATTTTCACTGCTCCTCCTCGAGGTACAGCCCCAATGGTTGTCTCAGACGTACCCTGTCTTGCCGGTGTTGGTGTTGGCACAGTTGTTTCTCTAGTTCTAACTATCTATGAAATAGAGTGAGAATGTCAGATACCAATTTGTATCACCTAGATACCAATTGGATCCATGTAATAGCACGAAAGAAAGAAAGAATGGAGTTTTCCTAAAGTCCTATAGCCTCTCGAAGAAAAGTAAAGGCGTCCCCATACCGTTCCTCAAGACTCTACTAGACTTGTCCTTGTGTGATGAGACCAATGAACCTAACGCTCTGATACCAAGTTTGTCACGACCCAAAACGAGTCGTGAGTGGAACCCACACTTAACCTACTAGGTGAGCGAACCAACAAATCTAAACCCCAACATTTACCAATAGTTCAACTATGAATAACAAAAATAATGCGCAAGATACAAAACTTATTAATGTAACTAATTTAAATAAGCTTCTAAAGTTTAATACTTCTTATCCCCAAAATCTGGAAGTCATCACATCAAGAACATCTATCCTCAAATTACCAAGTCTAAGAGTATTTAAGAAACCAAAATAAGTAAAAAGATGGTCCATGTCCAAATTTCAAAGATATCAAGATGTGAATGAGAGAATCCAACACGAGCTAGAAATAATAGCTCACCCTGAACTCTGATGTGCTGGAGACTGACTAGAGCTGAGGGCGAGTTGAAGTCGATGGTACACTTGCTGCACTCCACAAAGAACAAAGAAGAAAATACAAGTAGGGGTCAATACAAGGAACACGTGCTGAGTAGGTATCATCGGTCAACTCAAAATACAAATCAATATATATTGAATAATAATATAAAATCAACTACAATACTTAACAGGTGGCAAAGAACAAAAACATGAACCATTGAAACACCAAAATAGGTACACCAGCAATCCTAACATCAAGCACACCTATGAGGACTCATGCCTCCACACCATACTCATTTGGAAAATAGGTTCTTTGAGATTAAGTATATTTTGTTACTTCAAGATTCCTTTCCTTTAATGTTATTGTGTCGGAACGTGACACTTCGATCCCATATATCGTGTCGGAACGTGACACTCCGATCCCATAATATCGTGTCGAAAAGTGACACTCCAATCCAATTATCTCATTATTTTATTTCATCAAGCCTTCTTTATTCAAGGCGTTATTTTAATAGAGAGGGTTCAAGATTAGAAATTCAACAGTCTCATAATTTTAGGCCAACCACAAACCACACAATCAAAACATACAACCACACAATCAAGTATATATGAGATTTTACAATATCACTCAATACATATGGATCGCTATTTAGAGTTTATCTATCACATAGAAATAAACCATAACCTACCTCCACCAAAGAACCGAGTCAAGCAACTACTTCTCCAACACTTTTCCTTTCCTTATTGCTTCCGAACCCTAGCAATCTATCAAGTCTATATCACACAAGGTGTAAGTTCATGAGGCCATAAACACTCCGATTATTCCGTGTCGAGACTAAACCCAAAGACTCACCTAATTCTATAATCAATTTTCTAAAGTTCAAACCTAAGGATAAGTCTTAATTCCTCCATTTACAATAACTTTAATGAAATTTAAATAATTCAATACACCTAAAATTTAATTAGGTCTTTCATTATATCATATCTTGAACTTTATAAAATAACTATAGCAATAAAATAAGATAAGAAACCCTAAATAATAAGTAAAGTTACGAGCAGAAACTTGGAACGAATAAACATAAGAAAATAAACTGAAGCAATCATATATTCCTACCCCTAACACTACCTGAAACCGCTAAAGATCATCCCCCATTTACTCATCATTGTTCATTAATTACCCACCTACAAACATAATCCAGAATCATAAGTTTTCCAACATAGAGATACGATTAGTCATGTAGCTTTTAAGAAACAAAATTGCAACTATTCCTAACCGACAATATTATAAATAATAAAGCATGCTAATCGATTTAGCAAATTCAACATATGAACTAGAACTTGGGAAAACTTATATTTATCCAAAATTTTGTTACCGATCCAATTGTATATATCCACGCTACACAATAGTAATTTTTCCATCTCCGATCTCTTCTCAGTCATTAGTAATCAGCCAATTGAAATCACTCTTTCCCAACCAATTTGAAGAATTTAATATTTTCCAGTATACATACATCAACATATAGTACTAATAGGTTGTCTTATCTCTTAGAAATCAGTATATGAAATACTAAACTTTAAAGTACTTTTACCTGTTCAAGACGTGCGGTTGCTTCCGCCGTGTACAAGCAAATCCTTTTCTTAATTTGTTTTAGTTATTACCCTAGCTCTTATACAATTAATTATAAAAAGTGATAACAGTGACCCAATATTTATTTTACTATTATTTTCTTTAACCACTAACGAAGTAAATTAGTAAAACTACCCCATTAATCTCATAGTTATAATTATGAATAGTCCAAAACACCCACTTAAATCTATCGGAAAGTATTTTCTGACATAAAAGTTCTAGTGCTCAAAACGATCGAAAATGATCGTTACATAATTCAACTTCTCACTTTAGAGCTTCCCACTTATAATAATACTAGTCTTGCAAACGTCCGTTGCACATTTATTTAAACTACTTAATATAAATTTTGTACTACAACCAATAAATTGTAGATGGTTCATATATTATTGGACTTTCTATATGTCATAAATTAAAAAATCAAACATACATAAAAAGTAAGCATACGTGTAATTCATAACTTAATGTTAGTAAATCTTTCAAATCGATACATATATTTAATCGCAAGAATGTGGTTAGAAGTTACAAAATATATTTTTGACACAAACAAATGAGTATTTAAAAAGTAAGAAAAGAGGGGGGGGAGGGGGATAAGAAGTACTTGAACTGAAAATGATGGAAACGGGAACTCATGAAATTGTTAACATTTTTATCAAATAAAATAGTAGAAAGAGCTTATTTATACGGACATATTAAGGGTAGTAGAAAAAACTCAATTTATTATAAGATCAAATTTATTATAATTTTTTAAAAGAAAAAAGAAAAATGAACAACTTAATGGTTTAATATGTAACCGAAAGAAAGAAGACATACTTTAATGAAGAATTTTGCTTTAAAAAAAATTGAACATAAAAATTCTTCTTTAATAAGCTTTCAACACATCATATTCAGTATTTGTAAAAACAGTTGATATGCTCCAAAGGATTCTTTTTTTATCTCTACTAATTTATTTTAAGTAAATACCTGAGAGGAAGTCAATTGATAAAGTGAACAAACAACTATCACTATGGAGAAGTAATAAATACAATTAGATCAATAAGCCCATAAATAGAGAATGTAACATTGAAACTGTTTGCAATAATAAAGTAATAACTAAATGGATTTAAATGTCATAAGCAAGAAACTAATTAATTAGCTTGCATCTTAAATTTACTATATGATGATAAAATAACAGTAGCAATCTAATATAATTTAATATATATTAATGGTATTATTGTAGTAATTGTACTTTATAGGGCTATTTTTATATTTTGAATTTCATCTTTTTTTTCTTCACTTTAAAAAATATATGATATTTAAAGGAGCTAATGTTAATGAACTAAATATAAATGCATGAAATATCTGTCAAATATTTCAAATTATCCAAGTAAAATACAAATAATTGGGCATATAATAAGAAATCTAATATCATTAAGACAATTTTTAATTTCATTTGAAAATAAGAAGTATAATTTTTACATGTTCTACGCCAATATTAATTATATAAAATCTAAATAAGTAAAATCTATTAATTATAAACTAGACACAAACTTCTTTATATAAATAGAGGACATAATTAACTTAAAAGGAATAAGAAGAGAATACATTATCAAAGAACATTTAAAACTTATATAAAAATCACTTATAAATAGTCATCACTATAATCACTCATTATTTTGTTAAAATTCATACAACGTGATAAAAATTATCCTTTCCAACATTTGTGACAATTAGTCTATAAATCATTCATAATGTCTTCGATCCTAATACAACAATAATGTTATTGCCCTTAACAATTCTACAAAGATTGATGACAACTTTTTTGTTCTACAGTGTATGACTATGACCAGAAAGGAAATAAAAAGGAAGAAAGAGATGATATACCAAAAATGAGAAAATGGATATTAATAATTGACATTAACATATTTTAGTAAGAATATCATATATGAGTTTTGTAAGTTAATTTTCATTTCTAAGTAGCTTTAAATAGGAAAATATTAGATGAGGGGAGATGAAAGGAAAAAAATAAAACAGACTTATCAGTTTTCTATTTAATTATGTAACCTTTAATTCATTGAACAATATAATTAAGACTCTTTTTGTCTTCTTCATAATAATTCTTTATAACAATTTAATATTAATTCACTATCAATACAAATATATTGTAATGAAAGAAGTTGATAAATTTGATATTGCTTAATGTATAACTCTCAAAGATACAATTTAATATTTAATTTAACTAATAAAATTTAAATAATTGATCAAATTTAATTTAGTACAAGGGCACAATGGTAATTCAACTTCTCACTTTAGAGCTTCCCACTTATAATAATACTAGTTGCAAACGTGCGTTGCACATTTATTTTAAACTACTTAATATAAATTTTGTACTACAACTAATAAATTGTAGATGGTTCATATATTATTGGACTTGCTATATGTCATGAATTAAAAAATCAAACATACATAAAAAGTAAACATACGTGTAATTCATAAGCTAATGTTAGTAAATCTTTCAAATCGATACATATATTTAATCGCAAGAATGTGGTTAAAAGTTACAAAATATTTTTTTGACTCAAACAAATGAGTATTTAAAAAGTAAGAAAAGAGGGGGGGGGGGGGGGTAAGAAGTACTTGAACTGAAAATGATGGAAACAGGAACTCATGAAATTGTAAACATTTTTATCAAATAAAATAGTAGAAAGAACTTATTTATACGGACATATTAAGGGTAGTAGAAAAAACTCAATTTATTATAAGATCCAATTTATTATAATTTTTTTTATAGGAAAAAAGAAAAATGAACAACTTAAAGGTTGAATATATAACCGAAAGAAAGAAGACATACTTTAATGAAGAATTTTTCTTTAAAAAAAAAAAACTGAAAATAAAAATTCTTCTTTCATAAGCTTTCAACACATCATATTCATTATTTGCAAAATAGTTGATATGCTCCACAAATGATTCTTTTTTTATCTCTACTAATTTATTTTAAGTAAATACCTGAGAGAAAGTCAATTGATAAAGTGAACAAACAATTATCATTATGGAGAAGTAATAAATACAATTAGATCAATAAACTCATAAATAGAGAATGTAACATTCAAACTGTTTGCAATAATAATTAGTAATAACTAAATGGATTAAAATGTCATAAGCAATAAACTAATTACATAGCTTGCATCTTTAATTTACTATATGATAATAAAATAACAGTAGCAATATAATATAATTTAATATATATTAATGGTATTATTGTAGTAATTGTACTTTATTGGGCTATTTTGATATTTTGAATTTAATCTTGTTTTTCTTCACTTTCAAAAATATATATAAATGCATGAAATATCTGTCAAATATTTCAAATTTTCCATGTAAAACACAAATAATTTGGCATATAATAAGATATCTAGTATCATTAAGACAATTTTTAATTTCATTTGAAAATAAGAAGTATAATTTGTACATGTTCTACGCCAATATTAATTATATAAAATCTAAATAAGTAAAATCTATTAATTATAATCTAGTCACAAACTTCTTTATATAAATAGAGAACATAATTAACTTAAAAAATGAATAAGAAGAGAATACATTATCAAAGAACATTTAAAACTAATATAAAAAAAACTTATAAATCACTTATAATCACTCATTATTTTGTTAAAATTCATACAACGTGATAAAAATTATTATTTCCTTTCCAACATTTTTGACAATTAGTCTATCAATTATTCATAATGTCTTCGATCCGAATACAAAAATAATGTTATTGCCCTTAACAATTCTACAAAGATTGATGACAACTTTTCTTCTGCAGTGTATGACTATGACCAGAAAGAAAATAAAAAAGAAAGAAAGAGATGATATAGCAAAAATGAGAAAATGGATAATAATAATTGACATTAACATATTTTAGTAAGAAGATCATATATGAGTTTTGTAAGTTAATTTTCATTTCTAAGTAGCTTTAAATAGGAAAATCTTAGATGAGGGGAGATGAAAGGAAAAAAAAAAAAACAGACCTATCAGTTTCCTACTTAAGTATGTAACCTTTAGTCTTTACCTTTAATTCATTGAACAATATAATTAAGAGTCTTTTTGTCTTCTTCATAATAATTATTTATAACAATTTAATATTAATTCACTATCAATACAAATAAATTGTAATTAAATAAGTTGATAAATTTGATATTGCTTAATGTATAACTCTCAAAGATACAATTTAATATTTAAATTAACTAATAAAATTTAAATAATTAATCCAATTTAATTTAATATAAAGGCACAGTGGTAATTCAACTTCTAACTTTAAAACTTTTAGCTTATAATAATATATGACATGATATGATTAGTATATTTTGTACACAAAAATTAGAAAGATATTGTAGTGAAGATAAAAGGTTGGCTTTGTTTGGCTGAGCTGATAAACCTCTTGTTCCAGCTCAGTCTATCTCGGTGTTGTCCTTTTGACGTCTGTGAGTTCGCTTCTCATCACTGCTCTGGATTTTAGGTTTTGATTTGAGTTAACTTTTTGTAGTTGTTGTTGTCTCCTCCCCCAATTTGGGAATTCATAGTTGCTCCTTTCATGTGTGAACTTAGATTATGATTTTGGCTTGTTTAGCTGTTGAACTACATGAATTTCTGTTCTGGATGTTGAGCTATTCCAACAAAATTTTGATCGATGTTGGAGGGGATCGAGTCAGTTTATCAAGGAATGACTAACAAGATGTGTGAAGTTCGCTCTTGTACATTCATTCCTATATACGAGTTACCAATGCAAATTTGGTTTATTGAAATATACAACCTTCAAATGTTAAACTGAGTTTTCATTTAAACTACTCCTCACCCTCTTTTAGATTCAGTTTTCATCGTTAGGACTTACGATAAGTGGAGAATGATAATACGAAACAATTTGCTTTACAAGTAATACTGATAGGTATATTGTTTTTCAACAAATCCATTAAGAATTAATTAGAATAGAAATCTAATATGCTAGCTAATGAGGTCTCTTGATATATCTTCCAATAAGTATCACGTTTGAAACACTAGTTTGACATTTTATTCCTAGGAAATTTGATATACTTACCTTTTCAAAAAGATGATAATTTTAGTAGTTTCCATATTTTTGTTGTTGAGCTGCAGTTTGCTTTACTTGTTTTTATTCAATTTATAATCTTTCAAGTTGACTGCTTTAAGGATATTTACCAGATTGTTGTATTACCAACACAAAGTCGATCCTCCCAACAACTTCTCAGTCCCAAACAAGTGATATATTCGAAACAGCCTAATTTTTATTTGAATACAATCATATTTGCACAGACTTTACTTTATCTATGTCAGTGTATTTTAGAATATAATTTGAGTTCCCGCATTACTTTGCAAGTTCGATATTGCTTATTTCCATGTTTGAATTTTCATCTTGAGAAGATGTATAATTGAATTTCCCTATTGACTTTCACCCAAGTGTGTGGCCTAAATATATATCCATACACTTACATAATACAGGAGAGACAGTCCACAGACATACAAAGATTAGGCCAACAGATATCTGGAGCAATTCAAAAAGCCAAGGACCTTTCCCTCTATATTTAATACTGGTGCATAAATGGGTTGGTATAATCCGACAATGACACTCTCAAAACCACCGTTGCTAGTTCCATCCAACTCGTGGGTTTTGAGGGGTAAGAAGGTAACTGAATGTAGAAGAAATTACCCATTGATTGGAAGGAAGCAGGAAAATTTAGTGGGTATACATTTTGTGGGTCGTAAGGGAATGCTCAGACTGAAGGTAGATACAGAGAAAGTGAATACACTCTAATTTCAAGTTTTACTTGTCTTTCCTCTTCTCTTCGTTTGTTGTTTTTCTTATATAGGTTTCGGCATCTTCAGGAGAAGGAGAAGAAGCCGAGTCAGGGTATATAGAGGAATTCAGTTGGTCTTCTGTTATTTTGCCGTAAGTTCAACACCTTTTTTTCTGAACAAGAGTAAAAATAAGCAATTATACCTATATTCAGAACTTGGGTATTTCATCATTCATTACTAGTTCTTGACCAATTAACTCTATAATTGACAAAATTCAATACTCTCTATATTCATGTATGTGATATTAAAGCCACAAGCTGTTTTCTCCATTTAAATTCATAAGGATCATGTGATCTAAAAATAATAAATCATTTGCCCAATAAAATACTAGTAGTATCACGGTTTTGCCTTTTCAGATGGTATGCAAAAATAATACTATTGTGTCATATACAGTTTTTTCTTCCCAGCCCTAGGCGGTTTATTATTTGGCTACGATATTGGTGCCACATCAGGTGCTACCATCTCATTGCAGGTAAGTCTCAATTTCATTGACCTGCTTTACTCTTCATGAGCTATCAATTATGGATTTTTTTTAAAAATGATTTCTCAGTCGCCTGAGCTTAGTGGAATGACTTGGTACAACCTCTCAGCTGTTCAGCTTGGTCTTGTGGTATGCTTTCTATATATGTTGCATATTCTATGACTAATTACAGCTCTCAAATATCAAATTTTTGAATACCTATTCTTGGATATGTATATATATATAGGTCAGCGGTTCCCTTTATGGGGCTCTTATTGGCTCCATACTTGCCTACCCATTTGCTGATTTCCTAGGTGGAGTTCAATTACTTAAAGTTTTGCTGATTCACAAATAATTATATTAATTAACTCTTCTTCTTTTTTTTTTCTTTTTTTTTTAAGGAAGGAGTAGGGAACTGATCATAGCAGCCATTTTCTATTTGGCTGGCGGTTCACTAACTGCCTGTGCTCCAGGACTAGGGGCACTCTTGTTGGGTCGGCTTGTTTATGGACTAGGAATTGGCTTGGTAGGTTTTCATTTGCTTTTAATTATCTCAGTTCCACCTTTCCATATATGTCTGTCTCTGTCACAGCTTAATCTATTGGATGACCAAGTAACTGAGATTCTTCATCTCAATAGGCAATGCATGGAGCACCTCTATATATAGCAGAGACTTGTCCATCCCAAATCAGAGGGACATTAATCTCTTTAAAGGAGCTGGCAATAGTACTCGGTATTTTGGTATGTGTATCTCTTATATTCTAATGTCATCCAAGAGAAATAACGGATCACATTGAACGATGGAATTTCTAGCTTGGTTATTTTGTAGGTAGTTATGAAATTGATGTCATTGGAGGGTGGCGTTACATGTTTGGATTTAGTGCTCCAATTGCTTTATTGATGGGGTTTGGCATGTGGACACTCCCACCCTCTCCCAGATGGTTACTTCTGAGGGCGATTCAAGGTAAAGGACCATTGCAGGAATACAAAGAGAAGGCTATTGGAGCATTGAGCAAACTGAGAGGCCGCCCTGATGGCGATAAAATATCTGAAAAACAAATAGAAGATACTATTATATCATTGAAAACTGCCTACACAGATGAAGAAGCTGAAGGAAATTTTCTTGAGGTATTGCAAGGACCAAGTTTGAAAGCATTTACAATTGGAGGAGGTTTGGTCCTTTTTCAACAGGTAAAAACAGTTGGAGATTGAGCTACTCGTTTTTTCTTGTCATACTCTGAGGTTTTCATCAAAATAGTTTCTTGGTTTCAAGCTTATGTGGTCGTTTTTACAGATAACTGGACAGCCAAGCGTTCTGTATTATGCTGGTTCAATTCTTCAGGTAGCTACACTCTTTCAACTTTCTCCTTATAATAATATGATCTTGCATAATGTAATTTTAAAGCAATTTGTTCCTAGAGTGCTGGTTTTTCTGCGGCTGCAGATGCTGCTCGAGTTTCAGTCGTTATTGGTATATTCAAGGTAAGTTGAGTAACTAAAGCCAGGAAAAGTCTTTTATCTCTCGTTCAAGAATATTAACCTGAGTCTTTTTATCAGACGGATTGATAATTTCCCTCTAATACTCTGACTCTTTGTTTGCATCGAGTTTACTTATTCTCCTGCAGTCACTGATGACAGCAGTCGCTGTCCTAAAAGCTGATGATCTTGGGAGAAGGCCATTGTTGATTGGAGGAGTCAGTGGGATTGTACGCATCTAATCATAGGATTATACTCTAGATACTTATCATTTTATATATAGGTTATATTTCTACTTGTTGGTCTTATTTCTGAGAGAAAATGTTGCTATTTGTGTGATGTGATCTACAGGCCCTATCATTGTTTCTTCTTTCAGCTTATTATAAATTTCTCGGCAGTTACCCTTTCGTTGCTGTTTCTGCTCTGCTTCTCTATGTGGGATGCTACCAGGTGATGCTCTCATATACTCATACTTGCTGGCGTAAACAACTTTAATTTGTAGGTGTTTCTTGGGAAGATTCACTGTTAACTTAAACTAGCTTAGTCACCTTAATCTACTAATCATCTTCCTAGTTATTTCAGACAATTGTTTCTCCTCTCTTCTCTTTAATATGTAACACATGAATTATGATTGTTTATACCCCAGATCCATAATCTTGTCAGGAATTTACCTTATTGGAAGTAGTCTCCTAGTGGTAAGAGCACAACTTGTGATGTGTGGGTTAGGCACAAGTCACCCTACCACAGACCAACGCGTGGTATTTAAGTGGAGAAGGGTAAGGGAGGCCGCCATTATTGACCGAGTTTCGAACTATACGCCACTGACCTTTGGGGATTTCGTATTTATAAAAGAAAAAATTTACTTAAAAGGCTTTTGCTAATTTATTAGTAGGTCGACATAGTCAATCTAGTGTATTTGGCAAGTTAATAATATCTCGCAATTGAGTAAAGTTTTTTTATTACGTAACTTTTCCTTATCTCAAAGTTAATTAATTCTTCTACCCGATCAGTCAATCACCTAAACCTCAATCCTAACTGATGTCTGGCAAATGAATTCTCTGCATCCAATTTGTTATATTGTGGCACACTTCATCCTAATACTATTCAGTCACAATTTTTTATTTTTGAAAATAGATTCCTTTAGGTATTTGTGAGAAAAATATGTCTTAAGTTCTCTATATCCAATTGCAATCCTAGACAATGTATTGCATAATATGGATTTGTTGATAGTCAATTGCTATGCTATATGGATGTCTTTATTTTCAAAAGCCACTTCAAAATCAGAGCACGACATTTAATTTGAAATAATCTGATTGGCGTGTTAATTAATGCTTTTATTCCCAAAGATTTTGATCACTAGAGATTGAAAAGGTACATTGTATATGAATGACATTCTGCACTGAAGTTGTATCTTCTAAACTTGGCATGTGTAGGCCTTATGAAGTGACTGATTGTAGAGTTTCAGTTAAGTTAGACCATTTTGGTTTAATTATGTTTGCATGAACTAGGAGACTTTATTCATATAAGTTTTTTATCTTTAAATAACCATATAAGATTTAGTTAGGGTTTTAAGCTATGATGATTATAGTACCAGTGAGAAAAGGTAATTGCTTAAATATATATTTTTTATATTAGCAACCAAGCATTATATGATATTGAATGTAGTGATTTGTTTGTGTGACAAATGACCTCATTGAAATATGTTTGTTCCATGGCATTGAAGATATCTTTTGGGCCTATTAGCTGGCTTATGGTATCAGAGATTTTCCCACTCCGCACCAGAGGGAAGGGGATTAGTCTAGCTGTTCTTACCAATTTTGGTTCTAATGCGATAGTGACCTTTGCTTTTTCACCTCTCAAGGTAAGAACTTGTTCTCCTGCAAATGTCAATTCCACTGTAACCTGTGTTAGATTTGTCATGGTTTCCGTTTTTCAGGAGTTGCTTGGAGCAGAAAATCTTTTCCTTCTATTTGGAGTGATTGCTTTATTGTCACTTGTGTTTGTGGTCACCTCTGTTCCAGAGACTAAAGGCTTGACCTTGGAAGAGATTGAGTCCAGAATCTTGAAGTGAAGACATAGTTTTGTGTCCTTGAGATCCTCACAAATAGAATAATTGTCTCTTCTTTAATATATCAATTTTATCAGAATACAATGCTGCAAACTTGTATCTAATATTTTGATGACTTCGCGATTCTGCTACTGTTTGGCGATTCTTCTTGTGCTACTCTGTATATATTGTTTTTGTTGCCACTCTGACTTGGCGAAGCAAAAGTGGGGACATAACATTATAGCTGCAGCAAATGTTTTATCATCTATCTATATCTATACTTGTCATGCCCCAAGTTAGGAACATCACCGGCGCTAAGGGGAAGAATCTTAAACCAAATCTTATCAGAATTCTATTGAAAATTGGGCAGAGTTCTCTTTGTTTTTTAGTGAGAAAAGACATAAAGTGACACCTGAAGTTGTCCCGAATTTTCGAAAAGACACTCTAACTATGCGGACGTCCTATTACCCCACAAAAGTATTCATTACATTTGTAAAGGGACCATTTCGACACGTTTTCTCATCAATCCAAGAATTTTAATAGGCGAGTGACCTTCACCCTCCATTAAATTAGTTAATTTAATTTAAATATTAATAAAGCACAGGTTGTTGCTATGTGGATGTCCTTTTCCGAAAAACGATGACACAAGGGCTTGGGTTGTTGCTTCTTATCTTCGAGCTTGCTTTGACGATTCATCGGATTTCCTTAGAACCTCTTGGGTTGATGATTTTAGTTTCTTGTGAGCTAATTTATCTCCGGTTTTTTGAAGCACGCTTTCACTTTTGGGATTCAACCGTTTTTGTCGCCATTGCCGCCATTGTTGTTAAAAGTTGAGCTTCGTTGAGTTCTATAGGTTTGGGTTAGTTTGCGGCACTTTTGCAGTATGAAGTAATATACGACATCGATTATTCTCATCATTACAAATACGAATCAAGATTTGCATTTGCTATTATAAAAAATATTTTTCCTCAAAATCTAATTACAAAAGCTAAATTGATTTCTCAAATTTTAAAGAGATGACTAAAATTTAACAAGTTAGAAAGTTCTTCCATTTTTGGGTTTTTTTTTTATTGGAAAGAGAAGATTTTATCTTTAACTTTAATTTTTAACCAACTGGTGTTTTGAAAGAATTGGGGAAGATGGTGTATTTTGAGAGAAAGTAATCAAATAATAAAGAAAGAAATGACACATGGCATTTCTTAATTCGTTTTTGGAAGAATTTTTTTCAACCACGCGCGTCATCCGTGTTAATACAAACATAGGCAGAAAATGAGTTAAAATGGTGTATTTATAAGGGCATTTAATACTTTTATGGTGTAATAGGACGTCCGCATAGTTAGAGTGTCTTTTTAAAAATTTGTGACAACTTCAGGTGTCACTGTATATCTTTTCTCTTTTTGAGTCTTGTCTCAGAAATTCAGAGTACAACTAATAGCAGTTATGAACCACAACATAATATTCATCAATGATCTAATTGTTATGCCATAAATCCAATTTATCTCCAACTTTTTTGAAACAAAAGAAGTTTCATACTAGTCACTTGACTACAATACGAAGGACTAATCATGTCTCAACCGTAGAAAATCATATGTTCTCTTGACACACGAAGCAATGCGGAGCTCACCGGATGCTACCAAATCACACGCTCTAATTTATGAAATCCTCCTCAATACTACCACAGTTCTCTGTAAAAACAATTAGTGAGGAGTGAGACGATAGCTCAGAGAGTATAATACTTAAACACAACTATTTTAATTAGGGACAAGTCATAAAACATACTAGTATAATAGTCAAATGGTGAAATAATGCCCTTTTAGAAATAAACATAATAGTATTCAATCTTATGTGCCTCATATAAGCAAAATCAATACAAATACTTAATCGGAAACTCAGAAAAAAACATTTCTATATCAACTTTTATAGCTGAGAGGTTCCCAAGGATGAATCATGTAATCTCTATGGTCTTCTCTTTAAGAAGTACCTAATAACAGTGAACTCCTCATAAAGGAGTTAAATATTCATATCAATAGGTCCCTACTCGAGGGATACCGGTAACACTATACTAGTTCTACCTTCTCACTAGTAAGGGCTTTATCAGTGATCAATAACTACAAGGTGCACCAGGTCTAACAAATCCGTCGCTAGGGATTCATCAAGGTCTACTCCCATTTATACTTTTCTTGTAATCAGTAGAAGCATTTCAAAATCGAATAGAGCATTTAAATCTTATCAAATCATATCATTTCGAATTTTAACAATTCCTAGTCAAAACACTTTTTCTAAAATAAGTACATAACATTTTCAATAATAGTAATCATATCTTGAAAGAATGAGATCATCTCAAATAATATTTTCAATATCATATCAAGTAAAAGATTTGTCCCACATGCAAGTTCAAAACAGTCGATAACACATTTACTTTATAAAGCAAGTAAAAATCATGGAATTTTTTACATGAAATTTGTGAAATTCAAATTGTGGTAAGATTACTACTCACTGTAGTTCAGTCGAGTTACCAAGCTTGTCACTCGATTAATTCGTATGAATTCCTTTGGTTAATCTATAATCACATTTATAACAATTTCGTGTTAACTCCTTCATTTTGGTAATGCATACTACATTAACAAAAATCTAGCCCTAGAGGTTTCATGACTGATTCAAAATATACCCAATCACTTAACTAGTGCTTTAATCACACAAAATAGTCTTTTCTTGGTCAATTCTCACTGTAAAAAAGATCAACCTAACCTTACTGCCCAATTACTTGCATTGCATATAAGCCCAATACCAAAATTTCCAGCTTAAATCATTGACTATATAATCATTCTTTCATTCGTTCATTGTAGAATAAGAAGAGTCCTCTTTTTTTTTTATTACTATTATTGTTGAAGTTGCAATTTTGTTGTTGCTTCTGTTAGGGCTTTCAACCTTTTCTTTTTAAACTCCTGGTCTTTTTTTTTTGGGTTTTAAAAAAATAGAGCTAAATGGCATGTATGCCCTTATTTTAATATAGGGTATTACATTCTACCCACCTTAAGATATTCAATGTCCAAATTTAAAGTAAATGTATACCTGTAGAGGATACTTGTCTCGCATATCCTATTCCAACTCCAAAGTACCTTCTTTAATGATATGGTTCCTCCATAAGACCTTCACAGACACACTTTCTTTTGACCTTAACCTTCTTACTTGTTTGTCCACAATAATCACAAGTTCTTGTTCATATGTTAAGTTCTCATCTATTGGTATAGTCAGTGCTTCAAGTACATGAGAGGACTGTGAGATATACTTCCTTAACATAAAAACATGAAATGTTGGATGGATGAAAGACATATAGGGAGGAAGTGGCAAAAGAGTGTGCCACTCCTCCTACCCCGTCAAATATCTCATATGGTCATCTATATTGCAGACTCAGTTTACCTCTTTTGCCGAATTACATTATACCTTTCATAGGAGAAACTCGTAGAAAAACTTTGTCCCCAACCGTTAACACTAGATTTCTTCTTCACTTATTCGCAAAAGACTTTTGTCTGCTTTGAGCTGTGAGCAATATATGCCTAATAAACATGACTTTATCCATGGCTTCTTATACTAAGTCTGGTCCCGACACATTAGCCTCTCCAAATTCATACCACCCTATAAATCTTCCTAAGGAGCCATCTGATTGTTGGCCTAAAGCTATTGTTGTAGGCAAATTCAGCTAAAGGCAACTAAGCATCCCAGGAGCCATCTGATTGTTGGCCTAAAAGCTATTGTTGTAGGCAAATTCAGCTTAAGGCAACTAAGCATCCCAACTACCTCCAAAATCAAGAATTCAAGCTCTCAAAATATTCTCTAAGATTTGAATAATACACTCAGACTACCCATTTGTTTGACGATGAAATGCAGTACTAAGGTCTACTTGAGTACCCAATGCTTTTTGAAAGGATCTCCAAAAGCTTGAAGTGAATTGTGACCCTCTATCAGATATGATAGATATTGGCATTCCATAAAGTCAAACAATTTCATTCATAATACCTGTTCCTATTTCACTCAACCATATATAGTCTTTACCTGTAAGTAGTATGCTGACTTCGTTAGTCGGTCTACAATTACCCATACAGAGTAGTAACCTTTAAGAGTTCGGGGTAAACCAACCCCAAAATCCATAGTGACTCTTTCCCATTTTCACTCTGGAATTTAGATCTCTTCTAGTAACCCTGCAGGTTGTTGATTCTCTACTTTAACCTTTTAACCAGTCAAACAATTGGAAATAAAATTAGCAATATCTTTTTTCATACCTTCCCAACAATACAATTGCTTCAGGTCATGATACATCTTAATGGAACCAGGGTACATAATATATCAAGATTTGTGAGATTCTTCCAGAATAAATCGTCTTAATCCACCTATGTCTGGTACATACAACTGATTACCTAATTGAAGCATACCAGCACATTCAACATCATCTACTTACGTTTACCAATTGTGACCTCAACTCAATATATGCAAAGTTGTTCATCCTCATATTGAGTAGTCTTAATACGTTCAACTAACTTGCACACAAGCTAGAAATATCTCTTAATTTCCCACACTAAATCTAACGCCTGTTCCTTCAAGTTTCTGCACATTTTTTTCCAACTATCTCTTTTAAGAAAATATATGTGCTAAACTGCCCATAGATTATCTACTCAATGCATCAACCACAACATTATTTTTCCAAGATGATATAAAATAACACAATTATAATCCTTGAGTAGCTCCATCCATCGCCTTTGTCGAAGATTCATATCTCTCTACTGAAAAGTATACTTTGAGCTCTTGTGATCAATGTATATCTCACAAGTTTCACCGTATAGATAATGCCTCCAAATTTCAAGAGCAAATATCACTGCAACTATCTCCAAAACATGAGTAGGAAGTTTTTACTGTGCCTCTTCAACTACCTTGAAGCATAGACAATAACACGATCATTTTGCATAAGAACACATCCTAATTCAAGCATCACAACATCACAAAATATCGTAAATCTCCAGAACCCTATGGTAACGAAAATATATGTAATGTTGTCAAACACATTTTAAGCTTCTTGAAGCTTTGGTCACATTCTTCTGTCCGCTGAAATTTGGCTTTTTTCTGTATTAACTTAGTCAATGGAGATGTTGTTTTGGAGAAATCCTGCACAAAACGCCTATAGTAATTTTCCAAACCCAAAAGCTTCAAATTTTTGTAGGTGAAGTAGGTCTGGTCCATTTCTGCACAACTTTCATTTTTTTGGAATCCGCCTTGATCCCATCTTTGGACACCACATGCCCCAAAAATGTTATTGAGTCTAGCCAAAATTCACACTTTGAGAATTTAGCATAAAGCTTAGGTTCTCGTGAAGTTTGTAACACTTTCTTTAGATGATTCTCATGTTCAGCCTGTCTACGAGAGTATACCAAGATATCATCAATAAACACTATCAAAAACCTGTCTAGAAACGTCCTGAACACTATATTCATTAAATTCATGAATACAGCCGGAATGTTAGTTAATCCAAAAGACATCACAAGGAACTCATAATGCGTGTATCGACTCATAAATGTTGTCTTTGAAACATCCTCCGTGATTCTGAGTAGATGATAACCAGATCAAAGATCAATCTTCAAAAAGTGGACAACTCCCTATAATTGATCAAATAGGCCCTCTGTACAAGATAAAGGATACTTATTGCCTATTGTTACCTTGTCCAACTATCTACAGTTGATGCACATTCTTACAGATCCATTTTTCTTCTTTACGAATAATATTGGTGCGCCCCGTGGAGATATACTTAGTCAACTAAAACTCTTATCAAGTAAGTCTTGAAACTGTTGTTATAGCTCCTTCATCTTTGTTGCTGCTATACGACATGGGGGAATGGATATTTGCAGTTTATCAGGAGCCAAGTCAATACCAAGGTCTATCTCTCGTACATGAGGAAATCATGCCAAATCATCAGGAAACACATCAGAGAATTCATTCACCACTGGTATCTTCTTCAAGTTACGTATTCCTTATGTTGTATCCATAACATAACTAAGAGACCCATACAACGTTTTTGTAGTAACCTAACCTTCGTAAGGGATATGATTTTTCCAACCTCAAGGACTTGACCCCTTTTCAAAACAAAAGTAGGCTCATCGGGTGTTTTAAATTTGACTATATTTTCATGACAATCAACACTAGCATAGCAAGGACATAACTAATCCATGCCTATCCACACATCAAAATCAATCATATAAAGTACAATTAGGTTAACTAGAGTATCCCTACCCTCAACTCTGATCTGACAATCACGATACTCACACTCAACTAACAAAGGATCCTCTGCAGGAGTAGAAACAAGAAAATTATGATTCAACATCTCTGGTTGTCTACCAAATCTCAAAGCAAAGTATGAGGAAACATAGGATAAGTTAGATCGTGGATAAATCAAAACATGTACATCAAAGGAAAAAACTGAAAAAATACCTGTAACCACCGCATTTGAGGCCTGAACATCCTGTCCAGTAAGTGCATTAACTCTTGATTGACCTCTACCAGAATTCCTTTGTTCTTGATTTCCACTGAAATGATCTCCAACACCTCTACCTTTGTTTCCTTTACCAGTATTAGCTGAACTGTTGTAAGTGGTCTAAGTAGGTGAAGCTAACTGAACAGAAGTCTGAGTAGGGTTTCTCGGAGGTTGAGGGAAATCCTTGATGTGATGCCCCAACTGACCACACCAAAATTACCCCCATTCTGAATGCGACACTGGTCTTCATGCAATTTACCACAAGTCTGACAGGATAGAGTAGTGACATACATTTGCTCAAAATTACGATGTCCTTGAACACCCTGTCTGTGATATGGCTTGTATGTGGACTGTGAAATGAACCATGTTGTTGTCTTCCCTGATTCCCTATATTGTGATTTTCACCCAAGTCGTTGTTGTGAGATCCCCTATCTTGGCCTTCTTACTTCCATCATAGGTTGCACACTCTTCTTGATCCTTGTCTTCAATATTCCTAGCTAGATCAAATAATTTTTAATAAGTCATGGTAATCATAATTAGGGCTAGGGCATTGAATAGACGACTAACCAACCCATGCACAAACCTATGAACTCTATCTACTTTAGTAAGTACCAACAAAAGAGCATATCTAGCGAGCTTACGTAATTTGATGTTATAAGTTCCCATATACATATATGGAGTTTATACCAACCTCTTAAACTATGTTTTACACTTCTATCTCTGACTGTTAGGAAGGATATTATCCATGAACAACTTAATGAATTCATTCCACTTTAGTGGTGTCGCCTAGTAGGTCGACCAAGCAATACAATCCCATACCAAGTGTTAGCCATGTCCTTTAGTTTGTATGATGTCAGCTCCACCGATCTCTCAGTAGAACATCCTAAAGCACGGAAGTCCTTGAACGTCCCATCTAAGAAACTTAAAGGATCTACTAAACTATCAGAATCTACGAATTTTTGTGATTTCAATTTCAAGAATTCATGCAAGGATACCTCTTTATTCCCAAAAGTACAAGTCTGTGCAAATGTCTAAAGTGGTGCATATGTCCGAGTAGCAGCAACATTACGCTAACCATCCCTCTCCTGTCTATCCATTCTATTGACCAAACTCTCTATGGATTTCTGAATGGAGGCAAGTACCCTAGTAGTAGCATTCTCCTGTGATGTTGGAGGTGGACTAGCGCTCCTTTCTGAAGTGACCTCCATTGAAGTCCTAGTATTGGTGATACGGTTTCATGTGGTGGAATTATGACCCTCTCCTCGACCAGATCTGCAAGGTTTGTCCCTCCCCTAGGTTGAGAAAGTTGGCTTCCTGGACGAAGTGACATTAGGTGCCTCGGTAACACATGTTGTAGCTTTGTCATTTGATAATTGGGTTCGAGCCAACAAGTTAACAGAAATGAATAATCTTAGATTAATTTGGTTGGACCTAAATGTCACACACATAAGCAAGAATAAGAAATAAATACAAGACACATCCTATCACATCTTCGCAGAATCACGATTATGCAAATGGTCAGCAACATAACCATAATTGAGACTATACTTCTAATGTGTGCTCCATTAGTCACATGAATAACCTAGTGCTCTGATACCAAATTTGTCACGCCCCAAGTTAGTAACATAACCTGCGCTAAGGGACAAAATTCCAAATCAAGCCTTACTAGAATTATACAGAAAATCGTGCAGAGTTCCCTTTGTTTTTAGGCCTATCATGAATTTTCCAGTCTAAAAAATTCACAGCACAACTAATAGAATCTATAAACCACAACATAATATCCATCAATAATCTAATTGTCACGTAATGAAACCAATTTATCGCCAAATTTTACGAAACAAAAGGAAGTTCTATACTAGCCACTTGACTATGATACAAACGACTAATCATGACTCAACCAAAAGGAATGGCAAATGCAGCGACTCTTAGAATTTTTAAAGAAACTAAATAAACCATAGCAAATCAGTTGTTCTCTTTCCACTTTCTAGTTAATGAAATCCTCCTCAATACCACTTGAGTTCTCTGTAAAAACAATTAGTGAGGAGTGAGACGCTATCTCAGTGTGTAGTAATACTTAAACACAACTATTTCAATGAGGAACAAGTCAAGAAACATGCTAGTATAATAGTAAAATAGTGAAATAAGGCCCTTTCAGAAATCATAATACTATTCAATCTCATGTGCCTCATATAAGCAAAATTCAATGTACATACTTGATAGTAAACTCAAAAAAACATTTCTATATCAGATCTTATAGCTGGGAGGTTTCCAATGATGAATCATGTACACTATGGCCTTCTCTTTAAGAAACACCTAACAACAATGAACTCCTCATAATGGAATTTAATATTCATATCTACGTATGTCCCTACTTGAGGGATATTAATAACAGTATACTAGTTTTACCTACCCACTAGCAAGGACTTTATCAGTAATTAGTAACTACATCGTGGACCAGGTCTAACAAACTCATCGTTAGCTACAAGATTCATCAAGGTCTACTCCCATTTTTACATTTCTTGTAATCAGTAGAAGTGTTTCAAAATCAAATAGATCATTTAAATCTTATCAAATCATATCATTTCAAAGTTTTACAAACCCATATCAAAATACCCTTTCTAAAATAAGTGTGAAACATTTTTAATAATAGTAATCATATCTTGTAAAAATGAGATCAATCTCAAATAATTTTCATTATCATATCAAGTAAAAGACTTGTCCTACATGCAAGTGCAAAACAGTCGGTAACACAATTACTTTATAAACCATGTAAATATCATGAAATTTATGAAATACAAATTGTGGTAAGATACTACTCACTATAATCCTGTCGAATACCAAGCTTGCCACTTGATTAATCCGTACAAACTATTTCTGTCAATCTATAATCACATTCATAATAATTTCGTGTTAACATCTTCATTTAGGTAGTTCCTACTATTAACAAAAAAGGAGCCCTAACATGACAGATTTCAAATCTACTTAATCGCTTAGTTAGTGCTTTAATCATACACAATAGTCTCTTCTTGGTCAATTCTCATTGTAAAAATATCAACCTAACCTTATTGTCCAATTATTTTTATTGCATATAATCTTAATACCAAAGTTCCTATTCAAATCATTGACTATATTCACTTGGTTCATAAGAATGAAATAAATTTCCTCTATTTCATCTAAACCCATGTTTTTCAACTTCCCAATTCTCAATCTTATAGTCATGAAAGATACAATTTCAACCTTTAAACTAAGTTAAGAAACTTAATTTCTTATCATTCATCTTCTTCTTGCACCTCTCTCTTTAGTTTGAGAATGAAGGCCTTTAATTTTAATTTATTTTTGAACTCTGTTCGTTTGTTCACTCATTGTAGAACAAGAAGAGTACTCTTTTTTTTATCGCTGCTTCTGTTAGGGCTTTTAGTCCTTTTAAAAAAAAATTCTGATCTCTTTTTCTTTAAATGAGAGCTAAATGACATAAATGTCCTAATTTTAATATAGGGTATTACAATACTACTTTAAAATCATTAACTCTCTAACTTAAATGCTAAATTATTATTGAACTCCCAATATTAAACACTCAATTTAGTATATTTTATATATTTATATTCAAATCAGAAACTTTTTCATATGAAAGGAATGTGGCTTTTCTGATATTTATGGTCTATTCAAAGGTTGTGATTTTAAAATAAAAATGCTTTCATTATTGGATTAAACAAGGTATAATTATTTATGTTTAAGAATTCCTAAAGGCACCACTTTATTATCTTTCTCTTCTTTTGCAATGATTCTGAATATCATTTTTGGAATTTTCCAAAAAATTACTATCATTATTATTTCTATTATTATTATTATTATCATTATTATTTCTATTATTATTATTATTATTATTATTATCATTATTATTTCTATTATTATTATTATTATTTATTTATTTATTTATTTGCAAAGAAGAGTCGATTCCAAAAGTTGCAAGTCTTAACCCTGTTAAGAAGTATCTTTGAGCTTTCTTGCCAATCATTTCTTTGTAACCTTGTACAAAAGCGACATTACTATTCAAATAAAGACCTTCTGATCAATTTTTAACAATGAGAAGTCAAACAAGATTTCAGTGTTGACTATCATCAAAGGAAAAAGATCATGTTCTTTGCATAAGGAGTAAAAAAATGAGAAAATCTTATTGATGAAGGTCTTCGAAAGTATTATAAGGAATCATTTGTGTTGAGAGAGAGTGAAAATGAGAGAGTCTTATTGGTTAAAACCCTTAGGGCACTATAAGACGCTTGTAAGTGAGAGAAATACAAAATGAGTGAGATTGATGGTAAAAAACCTTTCGAGGCACCACAAGTTGAATGAGATGCATGAATCTATTACAAAAATTTTACACTCCAACCCTAGGTGAGGCGGACAAGTACCATAACATGAACACATTTTTAAAAGTGACCTATGATTAGGAAGTAAACAACTATGCTTCATATACAACACATGTTGACTAGCTGAATTGTTACATATGACAAGCGAAAATTTAACACCTCGTATCTAGAAAAGACCAGAAATCAGCTTTTCAAAATTCTGTAGGTGCAATCGACGGTTACCATAAACGTATCGTAGGCTGACCCATGGCTCGTACTGCATATCCGTCGTTTGTGACTAAAACTCTCCCAAAATGCAGCCCAGAAAATTTGACGAAGTGTCGAACGACGGACGAACCTACAATTTGTAGGTCAAACTACGGTCCGTAGTCTGCGTTCTTCAATCAAGACCCCATTTACCCACACTCTGACAAGAACCACGACTGACCAGCAGGGTCCGTAGATGGACTTACAGACCGTAGGTGAAAATTAGCAGACAATTAGCGGAAAAATATAGTTGGTTCAACTTCAATTGATCATATCTCTTATAAAAAAATGAATTAGGTGTCCCATGACCAGTGAAATGATAGATAATTGAATTAGCTCTCCATAGGCACCAATTTTACTAAAATTAGACCTTCGAGTAAAAAGTTATGCCAGTTTTCATAAAGGTATGTCGAACAGACCCAACCTACGAACCCAAACGATGGACCGTCGATTGAATGACGGGACGTCAGTCCATGTCGTCGTTTGGTCCAACATCAATTAACTCATGGGTCTTTTGGTCTTTTCTCACTTCGTTTAAACCCTAAGATACATCATTTTGACCCTAAATCATCAGACTTTAGTTAGTTTAAGCCTAGAAACATAACTAAAACTTATCGAAGTCAAGTCATTAAATCAAAACTTAGAAAATTAGAAGCAAGAAAGGAAAAAGGTCAAGAACCCTAGTTTAAGAACGCAACAAGGTACAGAAGTTTTGGCCCTGAAATCTAAATATTTTTTCGTGTATTTCATCACCAGGTATGTGGGATTTCTGTAGTGGGTAAATTTTACTCATTCGGTCCCTAGTTTTCAGTCAGATTCTTGATTCCCATATCATGTTTAGACCTAGGGTTTCTAGAACGTCAACAGAACTTCATGAATTAATTAGTTATATGTTCGAAATCAGATTACCATGTTATAACTTAGATTATTGCATGAATTTCAAAACCT
This sequence comes from Solanum chmielewskii, assembly GCA_027704785.1. Classification (NCBI taxonomy): domain Eukaryota; kingdom Viridiplantae; phylum Streptophyta; class Magnoliopsida; order Solanales; family Solanaceae; genus Solanum; species Solanum chmielewskii. The sequence goes on from JAKWIX010000320.1 coordinate 38,343,335, forward strand.
TAGCTATGTATTTATTTAGTTCTTGAATTACACATACTAGGTATGATATTTTAGTTACTTCAGATATACGTGCCTCAGTTATAAATACATAATTACCAGATTAATTGTTGCATTCTGAGTTTGCATGTTCAATTTTAGCTATCCAGTATTTACATAAACTTAGTCATAATCAGTTAATTAAATAATTCATTGGGAGTAACATTAGTACTGAGTTGGACTAGGGTCCAATGTACCCAATAGTCCCATAACTATTAGCAAAGTAGTTTTTAGTCCCCTCTGTGGGCATCAGTTTAATGATTATGCCAGCATGTCTCTGGCAGGGCATATTAGCTCCTCTTGATGGGGCGTATACATCGGACTCTACATTTAGCTCATGTAGTTTTATTATCGGTTATTAGTAGCTCCCAAAAATCAGTCAGATTCCACTGCATTTACAATTTATCAGTAAATCCAATATTTAGTTTCAGCATGTTATAAATGGGTCATTGCAATCAATTATCTCAGAATTCAAAATCTATATCATGTTCAAATTATATACTTGCTTTTGTGCTTGTTCAGTTATGTATTATTTCAGCTTTACTCTATTCTACATGGTCAGTACCTTCAAGTACTGACGCATATGTGCGCTACATCTTCTCGTGATGTAGGTTCAGGTTCTAAGTATCCAAATGACGCCTAGATTGATTCCCGATCTCCAGTTTAGCAAAATCAGTGGTGAGTCCCCATTCTCCGAGGACAATGGTCATGTGTTCATTTCACTCTTTTAGTCATTTAGTTTTAGTTTTTACTAGAATTAGATGGGGCTTGTCCCAACATTTCTAGTCAATTAGAAGCTTATTTCAGACATAGTTAGTTTTAGCTTAGTATTGAGTTTAAAACTTCTTTGTATTAAACTCGTCAATATTTCATTTATCTAAGTTATGGAATATGGATATTCCCCATCTTTTCATTTTTAAATTATGATTCAACTTCTGCATTTATTTTATTATTTTTTGTATGCTCATGATCATGCCAGCAGGGTTAGCTTGGGATCACTTGTGGTCCTAGGTTCCGTCTTCGCGTCTCAGGGGGTAGCTTGGGGTGTGACAAAACTTGGTATCAAAGCACTAGGTTTAAGAGTCCTAGGATGTCTAAAAAGCCACACTAAGTAGAGTCCTTTTCATTGGTGTGAAGTGCACCACATCTAATGAGATGGAGGCTACAAAGTGTTTTAGGAAAACTTCACTTTCTTGTTACACTTATCGTGCGTAAGGTATGATCGTATTACACTCTAACTTGACGTTCTACGTTTCAGATCATGCCTCCTCGTAGAGCCAACGCTAGGAATGCAAATGCCAGGAATGCAAATGCCAGGAATGCAAACACAGCTCCTCCAGTCCCTAATCAGGAAGTCTCCAATTGTGAGTTCAGGAATGCCATACAGATGTAGTCGCTTAGAGTATGACCAACCAGAACAATTAGGTTCATGCTCATGTGAATGCAAATGGTGGATCAACAACAGCAAGGGTCCTTGACTTTGTTAGGGTAGATCTGCGTGAGTTTTTAGGATCACAAACTAATGAGGATCCTCATAATTTCTTGGATAAGGTTAAGAAGATTTTTGAGGTAATGCAAGTCACTAGGAATGATCGCGTTGAGTTAGCGTCATACCAGTTGAAGGATGTTGCTTATATATGGTACACTCAGTGGAAGGAAAACAGGGGTACAGATGCAGCTCCTATCACTTGGGATTGCTTTAGTGAGACCTTTCTGGATAGGTTTTTCCCAATAGAGTTGAGTGAACCAAAGGCTCAGGAATTCCCAAACTTAAGGTAGGGAAACATGACGATCCAAGAGTATGGGCTGATGTTTAACCAACTCTCCAGGTATGCTCCTTATATGGTTAGATGAATAAGTTCTTGTATGGATGTTGGATTTGGTGAGACTGAGTGCAGAAATGCTATGTTAGTAGGAGATATGAACATCTCTAGGCTTATGACTCACGCTCAACAGGTTGAGGGTGATAAGTTTAGGGAATAGTCCAAGGAGAATAAAAAGGCTAGGGCTGGGAATCGGGTGGTGGAAATCACTCACAGAATCACCAAAAAGTTTTCAGCTCCAGCCCCTTCGTCAGCTAGTGTTCCATCCTCCAAGAATAGGTATGACCAGAAGGTTAGAGCACCAAGTTCTAAGTCTCAGGGGAGTATTTCAGGCACCAAAACATACCCCACTTTCCGTAAGTGTGGTAAGAACTATCCGGGCGAGTGTCTCACATGAAAAGAAGGATGTTTTGGGTGCGGTCAGTCTGGTCACAAGTTAAGGGACTGTCCTTCTAGACAGGGTTAAGGAGGTGGTAATGGTAGAACTCAGTCAACAACTTCATCAGCACCAGCAAGTTGCCTGACTCAATAGGGTAACTCATCTGGTACAAGTGGCGGTCAGCGCCAGAACAGGTTGTATGCTCTTCAGGCTCACCAGAATCAGGAAGGTTCTCCTGATGTAGTTACTGGTATGTTGCGAGTCTTTGACCTTAATGTTTATGCATTGTTAGATGTAGGGTCTATTTTTATTATGTAACTCGTTACATAGCTGTTCAATTCAATATTAGTCCATAAAATCTCTCAAAACCTTTCTCAGTCTTTACTCTAGTCGGTGACCCAGTTATAGCTAGATGGGTACATAGAAATTGCCCTGTCACAGTCTCTTAGAAAGTCACCTCAGCAGATTTTGTAGAGTTAGAAATGGTAGACTTTGATGTTATTATAGGCATGGATTAGTGATATTCCTGTTATGCCTCAGTCGATTGTAGAACTAGGATTGTTTGTTCGTTTTCAGTTTCCAAATGAACTAATCTTGGAGTGGAAGGGTAGTAGATTAGCGCCTATGGGTCGATTCATTTCTTAACTTAAGGCTAGAAAGATAATCTTCGAAGGTTATCTCTATCATCTAGTGTGGTTTAAGATTCTAGATCTAAAACCCCAACTCTTGAGTCAGTTCCAGTAGTCTGTGAGTTTCTAGAAGTATTTCCAGAAGATCTTCCCCGAGTCCCTCCCAAAAGGGAAATCTACTTTGGAATTGATCTCCTTCCATATACGCAGCCTATTTCTATTCCTCCTTAGAGAATGGCTCCAGCAGAGCTTAAGGAATTCAAAGGGTAGGTGAAAGACCTTCTAGATATGGGCTTTATCAAGCCTAGTATTTCACCATAGGGTGAACCAGTGTTGTTCGTAAAGAAGAAAGATAGATCTCTCAGAATATGAATTGACTATAGATAGTTGAACAAGGTCACAATCAAGAATAAGTATCCCATCCCCAATATTGATGACTTGTTTGACCAACTTCAGGGCACTAGCCATTTCTCAAAGATAGACCTCAGATCGGGTATCATCAACTTAGAGTTAGAGATGGTGACATTCCGAAGGCAGCCTTCAGGACTCCGTATGATCATTATGAATTTATAGTTATGTCTTTTCGACTAACCAATGCTCCTACAACTTTCATAGATTTGATGAACAAAGTGTTCAAACAGTACTTGGACTTGTTCGTTATCATCTTTATTAATGCTATCCTCATTTACTCTAGGAATGAGGAAGAACATGCGAGTCATTTGAGAATTTTTCTATAGACTCTCAAGGATCACCATTTTTTTGCTAAGTTTAGCAAATGTAAGTTCTGGTTGCAATCTGTTGCTTTCCTTGGTCACATTGTATCTATTGAAGGGATCCATGTAGATTCACAGAAGATAAAAGCAGTGAAACAATGGCCCAGAACTACCTCTGCTACAGATATCAGAAGTTTCCTATGTCTAGGAGGTTATTACAGAATGTTCGTGGAAGGATTTTCATCCACAGCCTTACCATTGACTAGGTTAACTCAGAAGATGGTCAAGTTTCAATGGTCAAATGATTGTGAGAAAATTTTTGTAGAATTGAAAAATAGATTGACTACAGCTTCTATCTTGACTCTACAAGAGGGTTAAGATAGTTATGTTATCTATTGTGATGTATCCAAATTTGGCCTAGGTTGTGTGTTGTTGCAGCGAAATAAGATTATACTTATGCTTCTAGACAACTTAAGATTCAAGTAAAAGAACTACCAAACCCATGACCTCGAGCTTGCAGCAGTGGTGTTTGTACTCAAGATATGGAGACACTACTTGTATGGTGTTCATGTAGATGTGTTCATTAATCATAAAATCCTTCAGTACATGTTCACCGAGAAAGAGTTTAATCTTCGCCAGACGAGATGTCTTGAGTTTCTTAAGGATTATGATATTAGTGTGCATTATCATCCAGGTAAGGCGAATGTACTAGCAGATGCTCTTAGCAGGTTATCTATGGGTAGTGTAGCCCATGTTAAGAAAGAAAAGAAGGAGCTAGTGAAGGATGTTCATAAGCTTGCTCGCTTGGGAGTTCGCCTTATGAGCATATGAGACAGTGGTGTAACAGTTCAGATTGGGGCAAAATCTTGTTTTGTAGTAGAGGTTAAGGAAAAGCAAGACAGTGATCCCAATCTTACTTGAACTTAAGGGTGCAGTCCACAATCAGAGAGTGGTGGTTTTCTCCCAATGGGGAGATGGTGTACTTCGCTACCAGGGTAGATTGCGTCTTCTTGATGTGGATGAGTTGAGAAATCATATGCTTGCAGAAGCCCATAACTCCAGATATTCTATTCATCTAGGTGACACTAACATCTACCGCGATCTGCGGGAAATCTATTGGTGGAATGGCATGAAGAGAGACATAGCAGATTTTGTGAGTAACTGCCCCAATTGCCAGCAAGTCAAGGTAGAACATCAGAAACCAGGAGGTATTCCTCAAGAGATTGATACATAGAAGTGGGATGTGATCAATATGGATTTCATCACAGGGTTACCTCGTACTCGCAGAGAGCATAACTTCATTCGGGTGATAGTGGATAGGATGACTAAGTATTCTCACTTACTGGCGGTCAAGACTACAAACTCGGTAGAAGACTATGTCAAGCTTTATACTAATGAAATTGTGAGGTTGCATGAAGTTCCTTTGTCTATCATCTCAGATACAGGACCTCAGTTTACCTCTCATTTCTGGAAGTTATTTCACAAGGGTCTTGGTACTCAAGTTAATCTTAGCACAACATTTCATCCACAGACAGATGGACAGGCAGAGCATACTGTTCAGACCCTAGAAGATATGTTGAGAGCGTGTCTGATCAATTTCAAGGGTATTTGTAATAAACACCTTCCTCTTATTGAGTTTTCCTATAACAATAGCTACGATTCCAACATTCAGATGGACCCTTGAGGCATTATATGGGTATAGATATAGATCTCCTGTTGGTTGGTTTGAAGTAGGTGAAACAGCTTTGATAGGGCCAGATTTAGTCCTTTATGCTATTGAGAAAGTAAAACTCATTACATATAGACTTAAGAAAACCCAGAGTCGTCATAAATCTTATGCAAATGAAAGGATAAGGAAACTAGAGTTCCAAGTTCATGATTGGGTTTTCCTGAAAGTTTTATCTATGAAGGGAGTGATGAGATTTGGAAAGAAAGGGAAAATCAGTCCTAGATATGTAGGCCCTTACAAGATCTTGGAAAGGGTTGGAAAGGTGGCATATGAGTTAGAGTTTCCAGCAGAATTAGTAGCAGTGCATCCGGTCTTCCACATCTCACTTTTAAAGAAGTATGTGGGTGATTCAGCCGTTGTAGTGTCTTTAGAGAGTGTGGCGGTGAAATTTCTTTTTATTATGAGGATGTACCAATTGACATTCTTGGCTATCAGGTTAGAAGGTTGAGAAATAAAGAAGTCGCTTCATTCAAGGTTTTGTGGAGGAGTCAGTCCGTAGAGAGAGCTACTTGGGAAGCAGAAGCAACCATGAAAGCCAAGTATCCTCACCTCTTTCCTTTCGATTCCACTCCAGCTTAAGGTAATAGTTCCTCTTCAGTCTTTCAGTCAGTCATGCGTGAATTCAGTCATAGAATCATGTTCCCTCATATTGTACTTACATTTTCAGCGTAATTGCATGTTCTTGAAACTCAATTCACTCAGAAACTTAGTTCTCTGTATATAGTAGTAGGGATTGCAGCTCTCTCCCTCTATTTCAGCTACTTTAATCTTCTTTCGAGGACGAATGTTCCCAAGGGGAAGGTAATGTAACACCCCATATCTAGAACAAACCAAAAATCATCTTTTTAAAAGTATACAGGTGAAATCGATGGTTACCATCGACGGACCGTAGCCTGACCCACGACCCGTACTACACATCCATTGTTCGTGACAAAAACTCACCCAAAATGCAGCCCAGAAAATTTAATTGAGTGTTGAAAGACGGATTGACCAATGGTCCGTAGGTCAGAATACGGTCCGTAGTCTATGTCCGTTGATGAAGACCCCATTTACCCACTCTTTGACAAGAACCACTATTGACCAGCACGGTCCGTAGATGGACTAACGGACCGTAGGTGAAAATTAGCAGACTATTAGGGGAAAAATGCAGTTGGGTCAACTTCAACTGATCATAACTCTTAGCGCAAAATGAATTAAGTATCCCATAACCTATGGAATGATAGATAATTGAATTAACTCTCCATACACACCAAGTTTGCTAAAATCAGGCGTGTTTTAGTAAAGGTCTATCGAACAGACCCAACCTATGGACCCACATGATGGACCGTCGATTGAATGACGACCCGTCAGTCCAGGTCATCGTTTGGTCCAACAGCAATTAAATCAGGCTCTTTTGGTCTTTTCCCACTTTGTTTAAACCCTAAGATACATCATTTTGACCCTAAATCATCAGATTTTTAGTCAGTTTAATCCTAGAGACATAACTAAAATTTATCTAAGTCAAATCATTAAATCAAAACTTAGAAATTTATAAGGAAGAAAGGAAAAAGGTCAAGAACCGTAGTTCAAGAACGCGACAAGGTTCCAGCAGTTTCAGCCCCAAAATCTAAATATTTCTCAGTGGATTTTATCACCAGGTATGTGGGTTTTCACTAATGGGTAACTTTCACCCATTGGGTCCCTAGTTTTCAGTCAGATTCTTGATTTTCATATCATGATTAGACCTAGGGTTTCTAGAACTTCAACAGAACTAAATGAATTTATTAGTTATATGTTCCAAATCATATTACCATGTTATTACTCAGATTATTGCATGAATTTCAGAATCCTATCTATGTATTTCTTTAGTTCTTGAATTACACATACTAGCTATTATATTTTGGTTACTTAAAATATAAATGTCTCAGTAATAAATGCATAATTACCAGATTAATTGTTGCATTCTGAGTTTGCATGTTCAATTTTGAACTATCTAGTATTTGCAGAAACTCAATCATGATCAGTTAATTACATAATTCGTTTGGAATAACATTAATACTGAGTTGGACTAGGGTTCAGCGTACCCAATAGTCCCAGGATTACTAGCGAAGTAGGTTGTAAGTCCCCTCTGTGGGCATCAGTTTAGTGATCACGCCAACATGCCTTTATACCTTTGGCAGGGTATATTGGATCCTCTTGATGGGGCGTATACATCGAACTACACATTTAGCTAATGTGATTTTATTATCGGTAATTAATAGCTCCCATAGATCAGTCAGATTCCACTACATTGACCATTTATCAGTATATCCAATATTCAGTTTCAGAATGTTATAAATTGGTCAATGCATTCAAAATATATATCATGCAGATTATCTACTTGCTTTTGTGCTTGTTCAGTTATGTAGTATTTCAACTTTACTCTATCCTACATGCTGAGTACCTTCAAGAATTGACGCATACATGTGCTACATCTTTTCGTGAAGTTGGCTCAAGTTCTTAGTATCCAGATCACGCCTAGATCATTTTCGATCTCCAGTTTAGCAGATTCACTGGTGATCCCTCATTTTCTGAGGACAATAGTCATGAGTTCATTTTAGTCTTTTAGTCATTTAGTTTTGGTTTTTGCTAGACTTAGTTGGGGCTTGTCCCAACATTTCTAGTCAGTTAGAGGCATAATTTCAGACATAGTTAGGTTCCACTTACTATTGAGTTGATAACTTCATTGTATTAAACTCATCAATATTTCATTTATCTCAGTTATGAATATAGGTATTCCCTATTATATTAGTTTTAAATTATATTTTAGTTTCCGCATTCAGTTTATTATCTTTATTATACTTATGAACATGCCAGCAGGGTTAGCTAGAGATCACTTGTGTTCCTAGCTTCAGTGTTCGTGTATCGAGAGTAGCTGTAGGCGTGACAGGGACTATGAGTATAGATGATAGTTTTACAATGTCTACAAAGACTATTGAAATCCATCATTGTAACACTGTAAAAATACACATAGTATAGATTTGGCAAAGCCCTGAATCAACATGGAGCTCAACAATAATTGTTGAGTATCATGTGCTTCTATTAGGGAGATCTACTAGTTGAATACTTGTACCTGCACCATGAAATGCAACGTCCCTACTAAGGAGAGTCAGTACGAAAGAATGTACTGAATATGTAAGATTCAAGTAAAACCAAATACCAATAGATAAATATTAGAGACTACCTTTGCTTATACTTGTGGAATTGTGTATGTTCCATTCTTTTCTTTACATTTCTGTACATTATAATATTTATACGATATATGATACAAATAGACCAGGTGATCAACGGTAGAAGAGGATGACCATGCTAGGCATTTTAACCCCTGGGATGTTGTGTTCATAATTCTAAAAATTAGGATCTTTTGATGCTAGGCTTTTGCCCCTGAGCTGTCACCCTTCCATACCAATAGGGATCGGCCCTTGCTAGGCTTTTTCGCCTGAGCTTTCACCCTTTTATACAAATTGGGATCGACCCATGCTACGCATTTTCCCCTAGGCTACCATCCATAGTTATACAAATAGCTTCACTTAGATTCTTTAGTCTTTGAGATTGTTGTTCGATGTTCATAACTCTTGTGAGATTGTTTTTTTTGGATAATCATAACTCTTTTGAGATTGTTATTTTGGTGGTAAAATAATAGTTGATGGATTATTAGTAGAAGGCATACGAATATGGACTTACGATAATGACAATGACGTGGGAAGCAAATGTTACACCAATGTAATACTTAGGAGCTTCCATGACTTAGTAAATATTTTGACATCTCAAATAGCACATATGGAGTGAAGACATTTGACTTCAGCCAAGTGATTTGAACTCTATATGATAGCCATATACTCACTAACTAATATCAAAGACAAGGTATACATGGATGTGGAGCCAAGGAAGAATGTGGACAGATTCAACTTAGGGATAAATACATATTCCAAGTAAGTACATATGAATGTACAATAGAGAAAGTAGACATATTGTGAGGTAACATAATAGTCTAACACAATGTGGACTAATAACCAATAAAGGGAACATATGAACATGTGACAAGGTTACATATATGATGGACTAGACAATTGAAGAAACTTGGCTTGATATGCGAAGATTGTATATCCAATATGTATACATATGTAACATGTTTAATTGGATCACTTTGGTTTATATAAGGGGAATACGTGCTGAGGGTACTTGACGATGAAACGAGTTAAAACCTTGCATTCTAATACTTGGTAGAGTAAGCATGCACATTTAGTATTAAACTCATATTAGAGTACTCACTTCAATGCTCTAGTGAGTAGGAACTGCAATAATGGATCAGTCACTACCAAGGGCACTTAGAAAGCTTACAAGTGTTGGATTTACGCCAAAGAAATGGGAAATCATATAGCTTACATACCTTGCTGCACAACTTTGGATATTACAATGATTTAATTTTCTTCCTTTCCTTTCAGATTATTTATCTCCTATAGAGTAAATAACATAATTAGCATTATTTTCTGATAAACCAGTTTGGGCTACTTGATAAGACCAAAACACTAAATGGCAGTAAATTTGTAATTGATCCTATCAAGGGTATTCGTCCGCCCATTCTCCCCTAATTTTTTACATATACTAACAACCTTCATAAATTGTCCTCCAAAACTTCTGGGGCTTCATAACGTTTGAAAAAGAATATACAAAGGGATGGAATGAAGTAAGCTCATGCAACACTAAATTAAGTGGTGTATCACTACAGTTTTAATGTTCTATCTTCTAACCAACTCCCGTGACTTCTCTGCACATATCCAACCCTTTATTTTATGATACACAAAACAGTCCCTAAGCATCACAATGGGAAATAGAAATATGATCATACGACTTTCGGTCAACACCCCGTGAGTTCTAACTAACATTACCTTTAAGATGCTCAAACGAGCTCACAATCAAAATTTTAGGGGACTCCACTCCATGTCTTTCCCAACCAGCACATCTATCCTCCAAGCTCACACCATATAGATACAACACTCCTTATTTCATTAATACATAAAACCTTTCACAAACAGTGCAAGAACAAGAGAGGGATGAAAATTTTCATAGCTTACCTTGTTGGACAAAAACCTCACTTGCTAAGACTTGAATTCATCAAGGTTTAGGTTGTTCTCTCCCCCTTAACTTGATGTTAAATCAGATTATTCACTTGAATTCCTTAAGATGGGATATTTTTTACTAACTTGAACTTTAAAAAAGAAATGGTTTGGTTCAGATTTTAATGGTGAAGCTATAGACTAAAACTCTTGGAGCTTCTATGGCTTTCCTTGGGAGAAATTTTCTAGAGAATAAGTGATGAAGGAGATGCAATATGGTTGAGTGCTCTAGAAGTCCCTTTTGGATGTTTTCACTTAATAAATTGGAGAAATAATATGGTCATTTACTTTTAAGCAAGCAGGTGCATCACCTCCTTAAGTTTAGCCACAAGTTTTTAAGTAGGTGCATCATTTCTTTGGTCTTTTCACTTAAAATGCATTCCACTTATTCTGACTAGGTGCATCACCAAGTTGCCCTTTTCACTTAAAATGCAATCCACTAATTCTAAGTATGTGTATCACCTTCTTGGCACCTATTAGCATAGTTTAGTCTGGAAAGCACCTCAGTTATTTTACACCATTTTCCCAGTCTTAGTTTCTTTACAAGACCGTAACACTAATACACACTTGACCACTTTGACTTTTACATTAAATACCACATTTCCCGAGTTTAAATTGTTTTTTAGTTTAGTTAATCGAATATGTGTTGGAAGGCACTCGGTATACAACTTTAAACATATTCTAATGTCACTAGTTGCGTAGAAAACTGAGTTCATAACTATACCACAAGGAATTTTGAAGCATCATATACATAGAACTAGTACACGTATAATACTGGATGTTGCATCCTCCCCCCCTTATGATCATTTATCCTCGAATATTGGGTGAAGCTGATGGTTTGGTTAACCTAGGAATTTCATTTGGAGATTTGTGAGAGTTCGGACTCTCCAAAACCCATCGAGTAATCTAAAACATGTATAGATAGGTCTAACATGAAGTCTCAATAGATATGGTTCATAAAATAATAAAATGAAAAATTAAACCTTTTTCTTGACCATATAATTCACTGATGATACAATAGTAGAACTCATACAAATAAGGAATTTAATACACTTACTAAACTCAAGACATGCAAATGACATATCAAATAAACAAATGCCAGTAGGACTTATGATCATATAAGGGGACCATATGATCTCAGATTCTTACGTTGATGTTTTGAATGAGGAGGGTTACTTAAGATCTCTACCATCTTCTATTTCCAAGAACTTATGTTATATTCTATTCCTTCCCCGATACTTTACTGGAGGTTACACATTTTGAGCTTAGCTTCCAGGACTTAACAATAAACAATAATTATAGTATTTACCAATTTTTTGTATATGGAACAGACACTTAAAATGATATTCTTAATCTATCGGGCAGTACTTTCCCTTCTCTTTTATCTCACGACGTTTTTCAAAGATGAGTCTTATAAGAACATATAGTTGTTAATATAAACTCTAAAGTGTTATGCCTCACCTTCGAGTAAGGCATTATGCTAAGTTATATATCTATGGTTCATTGAATTTACATATATGCCCAACATTTTCTGGTCAAAATCTTCACCACATAATGATACAAGGAAATGTTTTCCCAAATTATTCAAAACTTAAATCAGTAACCACAGAAGGGCATAATATACGAATGAATAAGTCACATTGGGCATGACACATATGCAGACTAGCCCAAAAGGGAGTGCAAGGTATACAAGCATTAAGCTATAGAAATACATGGTGTACGCGTGCATATGAACTATAGAGTAGCGTGTGAGCGAATGAACTATAGGAAATGTAGGAATGAACTAGATGATCACATGATGCATGAATACATAAGATAGGAAATATATAATACATAAGCAAGTAGACTATATGACATGTAGACATAGCAAGTGTGTTATATCGCATGGATAGGTGGTCAATAGTACATATGTGAACTATGAGTAAGTGAGCACATGACACATGGCTAGAAAAGCTATAAGGCATCTAATGTTTAAGCAAGTAGGCTATGCTGCATGTAAATTATATAGAAAGGCCATATTATCAATTAGCATGCAATACCCACACAATATGGACAAGTGACATATGGAAAGTACCAGTGCAATAAAAAAAAGTAGGAAAAAGGTCCTACAAAAACGTATAGTAATATAAACTAGGGTGCCTCAGGGAGGATAACACTTACATGCAAACATTCAATGTCATTAAGAAACATGTGAGAAAGTAATCCACAAAAAGTAAATGACATACACATAGATAAGTTATAGAACATGCAATATGTATAATTATATAAAAAAACCCATCATTGGAGACTATGAGATATCCTATAGAACCACTCTCAAACATACATTCATACACATTAATTCATAGATGGGATAGTTGTGCTCATATTCCTTACCTCAAAGCACACGCAATTGATTTCTCCATCTGCTCTCTTAAATCTCCTAAGAATTCTTATAGGTGTTCTGCTATTGGGACTCTGCTTCCCTCTAGGTCAACATATATACCACATTTAAGATAGAAAAATAAAATCCTCAATAGTTCATCTTTTGGAGTAGAAGGTCGAGGTTAACTTTTTGTTCATTACTAGCTTGTGTTATATCACGCTCAATGCCTGGTGAAGCTTGAACGCACCATAAAACAGGAACTTTGATAACCTGTAAATGTCAAGTACTTATAAAGTTATGTTATGATGCATAAAATCTTAGAGTTATACCCTATGGGCTTAACTAGATAGGCCTGACCATAGTAATAGATTATTTTTTTAAAACAAGTGAGGGTGCTCCGACTCTTTTCCCAAGCAAGATAGCGAATAAGAACAACTAGAATATGATCAATTTTTTCTCTCCCTTAATTGGTCTAAGGCTGATGAATTACTGCAGGTATATATTAAATGAACCATGTAGTAGCTCTATTCAATTGGATGGAAGTCTATACATGTGTATAATTCTCTACTTCTCTTTTGTACTAATGTTGTGGATGAACTAGCCCCATGTATCTATCTAGGTAACCTTTTTATTCACCTCTTTTTTCCTTGTTGTTAACAATACCAAATATCAAGACTTGAATCAATAAAAAATTGATTTCTCCGTTTAACAAAAGTTCACAAAGTTGTTTACAGATGTGCCATTATAACTCACTAGGGTTGAAGAGTTGATACCATATCACCTCTACTCCTATGTTTAGGAATTTCATACATCCCAATTCTTTCTAACTATAAGCTCTACGTACATATTGACCCCGTGTCATTCGAGCTTCATTCTCATCATATCTAACAAGCACCTTTATATAAAAACAAGTAGCTTCATGTACTTTAATACCATTATGTACAACCGACTAATAACAACTTAAGTTTAACCAATCCATTTTCCTTTTGTTAACTTACCCTTTAGTCACATACTTATCATCTATAGCCAATACATAGATCATAATAGGAACTACCATACATATATTATTTACAAAAATTGGTACACTTATTTCTAAGGTTTATAACCATAAAAAGAATACAAATGTTATTAGTACTTATTTGGGGTAGTTGGAACATACCATATAAACCGACTATTAACATATTTATTATGATATATGGTAAGAATTTAGGCCTTGTTAACCAATTAGGGGTGTCTCTAGTACTGCACTGATACATTCAGTTATCAGATTGTGTCACTGCCTTCTTCCAACTAAAATAAACTTTTTCAATAACATAAATTTCGAGTACATGTGTAACACTTGAAATTCTATGTATATCATAGACTAAGAACAAGTTTCCTATATAGGAATACATCCTATATATATGGAGGATATATAGAACTCAAGAGTTGGATTCTTCAAGGTTTAGGTTGTTCTCTCCCCCTTAGCTTGATGTTAAATTAGATTATTCACTTGAATTCCTTACGATGGGATATGTTGAACTAACTTGTACTTTTAAAAAGAAATGGTTTGGTTCAGATTTTTGTGGTGAAGCTATAGACCAGAACTCTTGGAGCTTCTATGGATTTCCTTGGGAGAAACTTTCTGAAGAATAAGTGATGAAGGAGATGTAATAAACTTGAGTTCTTTAGAAGTCCCTTTTGGACATTTTCACTTAATAATTTGGAGAAATAATATGGCTCTTTACTTTTAAGCAATCAGGTGCATAACCTCCCCAAGTTTTGCCACAAGTTTTTAACTATGTGCATCACCTCATTGCTCTTTACACTTAAAATGCATTTCACTTATTCTAAGTAGGTGCATCACCTACTTGGTCTTATACTTGAAATGCAGTCCACTAATTCTAAGTAGGTGCATCACCTACTTGTCACCTACAAGATAGTTTAGTCAAGTAAGCACCTCACTTATTTTACATCATTTTCCTAATCTTAGTTTCTTTACAATATCGTAGTACTAATACACACCTGACCACTTTGGCTTTTACATAGAATACAACATTTCCTGAGTTCAAATTATTTTTAGTATACTTAGTCGAATATGTGTTGGAAGGCACTAGGTATTACAACTTTAAACATATTCTACCGTCACCATTAACATAGGAAACTGAGTCCATAACTATACCACAACGAAATTTTTAAGCGTCATATACATAGAACTAGTACACGTAGAATATGGGGTGTTACAAAAATCTGGATTATAAAATCCTGACTTCAAAAGGATGGAAGTTTTACATAGATAAAGTTTAGATTGATTGAAAGGATCAAGCATTTTAATCTCACATTGTAACGACCCGCTGGTCGTTTTGACAATAGAACTATTTTGACTCTTCCATAAAATTGTAAATGGAATTTTTAAACTATTTATTAATTACTATTATCTGATTTAGGGGTAAATGGGTCAACTCTTTTATTATCTTATATTTTATACCCTTATGTCACATAGAGGATATTAGGTTAGTGGGGTTGTCACATTTAAAAAAAATAAAACTCTGGTTTAGAAAAGAAAAGAGGTGGCGGCTGAAAATTTATCTTAGGTGACGAACGATAGGAAAAACCATAACTACCGCTCGTAAAAGCAAAGAAATTCTCATTCTTTTCTATTCTACATAAGGTATGTTGTCAGAGTAGTTGGGATTGTTGTTATTATTACATTATTATGTGAATAGTTGGTATCAAAGTGGGAATAACAATTGGTGTTTGTTCAAATTGTTTTTAAGGAAGGAATATTGTTATTAATTGCATCAACCTAAGGTGTATTTATAGCCATTATTGATCCATCATTCTGATGGTTGATATTAATGAAAGGGTTACTTTTTATTTTATTTTATATATATATATATATATATATATATATATATATATATTATTAAATAAGTTAATTATGGTTGCATAGAAAATTTGGTCCTATAAATTTGTGGGTTAGGTAGAAAAATTTTAAAGGGGCAACGTAAACATGATAATTTGTCATTAAAAAAAGAGTTAATCTTCGGCATACAAAATTAACTGCAGAAAAAAAATTAATAAACAAATAAATTGAATTCCGAATACTTCCAGTTGTAAGGTTGGGTGTGAAAGATTTGCTTAATTTTTGGAAATTTCTAACAATTATTACTTTATAGTGGGAGTTTAATATATGGATATAGAATTTTAAGTTTGGTGAGTTTTGAGTTAGGATAGACATATAGCATATGGGTGTCTACGGATTGATTTGCTTATAAATATTGCATAATTGTTAGATTGGAAACGTTCTTAAACTTTGTGGAAAGGAAACTACAAATCTTGAAGTTTTTTGGCACGAGGTTCGGCATTTAAGGTATGTTAAGACTTCTAGACTTGTTGAAGGATATATTTCCTAATTAAATATTTTTTTTAAACAATGGAATAGACAAGGGGTAAGAGCGAAATATGGGGGTCTCATATCAATGGTGTGACGGGTATTGATACGAGTACCAGTGTTATAAAAGGAAAAGTTACTACAATAGAATGTGGATTGTAATGTGAGAATGCCAAAGCATATGGGCATTAGCTTATATATTATTGACTTGAATCGTTGTGTGATGGTGTTTTCTTTATTTCACCCGTTTAGTTGTGATAGTTGAGGTGGTTATGTATTATGTTGACATTGATTGATTGAGATGCATAATATTGTGTGCATGCATTGACATGAGATTGAGTATAAGTTGGGCATGTGGAGATCATTCGTGCTGGGGATGGTGAGATGTTAAGATTATAATTTGGGCACGTGGAGACCATCCGTGCAAAAATTGTTTTATATGATGATAGTGCGTTAAGATCGACCGCACAGACACTTTGAGATCATATGTGTCGGTATATGGACCTCGCGAGTCCCCCATGGGTCATTAACTATTGATGTATTTCCGAGGAGTATCATGTATATACGGTTGAGAGAGTACTGGGTATTCTAAGACATATCATTTCATGGTATCATATTACATTGAATTTCATCACATCCTTCATTATTGACGATAATGTGTTTTATTTGGTGGTTGAAAATTTCTTAATGTTTGATTACCTCTATTTGATGGAACTAGACTGGTAAGTGAACTATATACTTGTATAATTAAAGAATTAATTTTTCTTATATAAACTCCCGGCACTACTTCTTCGTTGTTGGTAAATGAGACATACTCGGTACACGTAGTTTCGTATTCATACTACACTTGTTGCACTCTTGGTGGTGCAGATTCGATTACGAGTAGGAGCACATCTTGTGGACCAATATGAGTCCGAATTTGGAGTGTCTTGGAGTTGTGGTGAGTTGCTTGGTTGTTCAGTGGCCCACACCTCCCTCTATCTTTTACTTATTCTGTTATTCATTATTCAGATAGGATATTTCTTACGTTAGAATTGTAATTTTAGTTTCAGAATTGCATCGTATTTTAGAAGCTCTTGTACTTATGACACCAATTCTTGAGTAGCATATTTTTTCAGTTTTTCGCATTCTTACTTATAAGGAACTCAGTGTAGAAGATATGCTAATTTTTTGTCTTTTTATTTATTAGTTATTTAAGTTTGTTAAAATATGTTGGTTGGCTTATCTATTGGTTGGGAACATAGGTGCCATCACGACTTGTGAATTTGGGTCATGACAAATTTTGTATCAAATCTCTTGGTTCATCGGTCTCACGAGTACAAGAGCAATGTCTAGTAGAGTCTTTCAGATCGATATGAAGACTTCCATACCTATCTTTGAGAGGCTATAGGACATTTAGTAAATATTCTATTCTTTCATTCACTATCGTGCACATTTGATCTTGTTGAAATTCTAATCTCGATATCTCATTCTCTCAGATGGAGAGGACTCATACATCGGCAAGTGGTGGTAAGGATCCTATTCTTGCGCCTTCTGCTCGGAACACTATTTTAAGGTAGAGGGAGGGACGAGATCGAGGTCGGGGTAGGGTCCGTATTGTAGTACCTATGGAAGGTCAAGTACCAATAGCTACCTGGGGTCATAATAGGACCTTACCTCCTCATGAAGAGGTTGTTCATGGGGATGTGCAAGATCATGTCGAGCTTCAAGATACCTTGGCTCGTATGTTAGGACTCCTAGAGGGGATGGCTCAGACAAGAGCTTTGCCTGTCACTTCTGATGGTTCACAGATCCGTGTTGGAGGTCAGACTTTAGATCCAATAGTTGTTCCAGATTCTCAGACTCCCAAGACTCAGCTAGCTGTTGTTGTAGCTCCTCGTTTGGATAGTGTGGAGTTTCCAAATATTGCATCACATTTGGCGAACAGACCTTCTATGACCATTGATGAGCAAAAGATGTTTGGGAGGTTCAGACCAATGAATCCTCCTACATATATTGGTTACTTAACTGAGGATGGATATGAATTTATAGTTAGTTGTCATGAGAGGTTGTATAATCTTGGATTAGTTGAGTCTCATGGAGTTGAGTACACAACCTTTCAGATGACTGGCTCTGCCAAGTAGCGGTGGAGGAATTATATTAGTACTAGGCCAGCTGGATCTCCTCCACTATCCTGGACTCA
The DNA here is from genome assembly GCA_027704785.1 of Solanum chmielewskii. NCBI lineage: Eukaryota > Viridiplantae > Streptophyta > Magnoliopsida > Solanales > Solanaceae > Solanum > Solanum chmielewskii. The sequence continues at coordinate 38,361,696 of JAKWIX010000320.1, forward strand.
GTTTACTCAGGTATTTCTATCAAAATTTGTTCCGTGCAGTGAGAGGGAGCGCAAGAGGACCGAGTTTTAGGTTTTGCAGCAAGTTGGTAAGTCAGTTGCAGAGTATGAGGGTAAATTTCATGTCTTAGCTAGGCATGATTCGATGATACTTCCCACATAGGCTGAGAGAGTGAGGAGATTTGTTAAGGGGCTGATTATTCCAATTCGTCTAGGAGTTTATCAGGTTGCTGCTTCTGGTGTTCCGTTCCAGAAAGTGGTGGATGCTGCTAAGGAGTTGGAGATGATTCGACGTGAGGGATTTGAGCAGCGTGAGGACAAAAGAACCTGTTATTCAAGTGATTTTGGTGGTGCTCTGCCTAGGAGTCGAGATTATGTAGGTAGAGGTTTTCACTCTCAATCCAGCAGACCCATTTATACTGTTATACCTTCGTCTGAGGCTGGTTACACTGGGCATAGTTCTTCGAGCATAGTGCATACTTTACAGGGTTCATCTTCTAGGCCTATTGTTTGTGGAGGGAATTCTGGTCAGTCAGGTTCCTCTCATCAGCCTGCATCTCGTAGGGGATATTTTGAGTGTGGTGATATGGGACACTGTGTGAGAGACTTCCCTAGGACTAGACGTGGTGTCTTACATCAGGGTTCTCAGGCTTCGACTTCCAGGGCTGCACAACCTCCAGCTAGGGGTGGTGTACAGAGTGGTAGAGGTGGTTCTTCTTCTGGTCGAGGTGGTGGTCGTGGAGATTCACAATCTGAGGGAGGTCGTTCTCACTATTATGTTTTTCCAGGTAGGCCAGAGGCTGAATCTTCAAATACTGTTACCACAAGTATTATTCCGATTTTTCATCGACTAGATACTATATTATTTGATGCAGGCTCTACTTATTCTTATATGTCCATATATTTTGCTCCTAGTCTAGATATATTATGTGAATCTCTTGATTTGTTGATACGTGTTTTTACTCCTGTCGAGAATTCTGTAGTTGTAGATACGGTGTATCGATTATGTATTGTTACCTTGATGGGGTATGCCACTCATGCAGATTTAAATGTCTTAGATATAATAGATTTTGATATGATTCTTGGTATGCATTGGTTATCTTCTTACCACGCAATGTTAAATTGCAATGCCAAGAAAATCACTTTAGTTATGCCTGGAATTCATATAGTAGAATGGAGAGGTTCTCTGTCACCCTTCTACGGGTGTGATATCATTTCTTAAGGCTAGTCAGTTGGTATAGAGAGGATGTTTGGCTTTCTTGGCACACATTCGAGATACCGGTATTGAGACTCCTATGCTTGAGTCTATTCTAGTGGTGAGTAAATTTTCATAGGTATTCTCGACTGATTTGCCAGGTCTTCCACCAGATTGTGATATTGATTTTTGTATTGATGTGGACCAGGCACTCAGCCTATTTTCATTCCTCCTTATCGTATGGCACCGGCTGAATTGAAGGAGTTGAAGGAGCAGTTGTAGGATTTGTGGAGCAAAGGTTTTATTAGACCGAGTGTATCTCCTTGGGGTGCTCTAGTGTTATTTGTGAAGAAGAAAGATGGATCAATGCATATGTGTATGGACTATTGAAAGTTGAACAAGGCAACCATTAGAAATCAGTACCCGATACCTCGTCTTGATAACTTATTTGATCAGTTGCAAGGTGCTTCAGTTTTCTCCAAGATTTATTTGAGATCTGGCTATCATCAGCTGAAGGCTAGGGCAGAGGATATCCCTTAGACAACTTTTCGAACACGTTATGGCCATTACGAGTTTTTGGTGATGTCTTTTGGATTGACTAATGCCCCTGCATCTTTTATGGACTTGATGAATGGAGTGTTCATACCGTATTTGGATTCCTTTGTTATTGTATTTATTGATGATATATTGATATACTCATGCAGTAAGGAGGAACATGAGCATCATTTGAGGATTGTGCTTGTGATTCTAAAGGAGAAAGAACTTTGTGCAAATTTTTCAAAGTGTGAGTTTTGGCTTAGTTTGGTAGCATTCTTGGGACATGTAGTGTCCAAGAAGGGTATCATGGTGGATATTAAGAAGATTGAGGCGATTAGATATTGAGTCAGACCTGCTTCAGTTACTGAGATTTGGAGTTTCTTAGGCCTTGCAAGTTATTATCGACGGTTTGTTGAGGGTTTCTCATCCATTGAATCTCCATTAACTAGATTGACACAGAAGGAGGTGACTTTTCAGTGGTCTGACGAGTGTGAGGTAAGTTTCTGAAAGCTCAAAACGTTATTGACTACTATTCCAATTTTGACCCTACCAGTGGAGAGAGAGGGTGTTGTTGTATATTGTGATGCTTCTCAGATTGGTATTGCTTGTTTGTTAATGCAGAAGGGAAGGGTGATAGCTTATGCTTTGAGGAAGTACCCTATACATGATTTTGAGTTGGCAGCTGTTGTGTTCGCATTGAAAATTTGGAGGCATTATCTTTATGGTGTGCATTGTGAGGTGTTCACGGATCATCGTAGTCTCCAGTATATATTCAATCAGGGAGATCTTAATATGAGGCAGCTGAGATGGTTGGAGTTACTTAAAGACTATGACATGACTATTTTTTATCATCTAGGAAATGCAAATGTAGTAGCAGATGCCTTGAGTCGGAAGGTGGTAAGTATGGGTAGTCTAGCCATATTACAAGTTGGCGAGCGTCCTTTATCTAGGGATGTCCAATCCTTGGCCAAAAGCTTTGTGAGACTTGATATTTCAGAATCTGATAAGGTGTTGTCTTATATGGAGGCTAGGTCATCCTTGTTTGAGCGGATTCTGGCTCAACAGTTTGATGATGGTGATTTATGTAAGATTAGGGACAAGGTGTTAAAAGGAGAAGCCAAGGCTGCAATTCTTGATAGTGAAGGAGTTTTGAGGATCAAAGGTTGTATATGTGTTCCTCGGACAGGTTATTTGACTAGATTGTTTATGGAGGAGGCCCATAGTTCAAGGTAATCTATTCATCCAGGGGCTACTAAGATGTATCGTAACTTGAAGCAACATTATTGGTAGTATCGTATGAAGAGGGACATAGTTTATTTTGTATCTCGGTGTTCTCAGCAAGTGAAGTATGAACACCAAAAGCCTGAAGGTATGACTCAGAGGATGCCCATACCTGAGTGGAAGTGGGAGCGCATTGCTATTGTAACAACCCTAAAAATGGATAAGATAAGAAATGATTAATGTGTCAAGAATGCCTATGATTAGACCAGGGTTCACAAAGATTAATGTGTGTAGAACCAGACCTCCCCTTGCTACAGCCAAGCCAACTAACTTAGGGAGTTAGTTGAGCTTGGAAAGGTTGGTTCCAACCATATAGAGCTCCCGAATACAGAAATTTACTCGAAGGAGTCTTTACCGGACTTAAAAAGAAGAAATCATAGGTTTCGAGGGTCTAGGGGTAAAATGGTCTTTTTCTAGGATAAGGGTAATATCGTAATTACCCTAAATATATAATTAATTATTTAATTGATAAGATAGAGGGGCAATTTGGGGAGAGAGAGCCGAAATTGAGCTCTTGAAGTGAAGTCTTGCTTCACCCGGGTTCGAACCTAGGTGGAAGCAATCAATTAATGTGATTCTTATTTAAGATATTAATTAATGTAATTAATTAATAATTACTATTCATTAGCTAATTTAAAATAAAACAAAAATCAGATTTTTATTAAATAAATAAAACCCTATTGACTAAGTCGTAAAACAAGACTCCTAAGCCTATTATAACTCCAACTCTCCCTCACGTTTATCTCTCCATTCACACGCTCAATATCTCTTCCTATTTCATAAAGAAATTCGCTTCCAAAATAAGATACAAAAGCAGAAAAATAAACCAAGTTCTTCACACTTGAAGAACTCACACGAAATCACAAGAAAACAAAATGTTAATCGCCCACTAGACTAAGGGAGGTTGTCATTCGAGTGGAGTTGAAATTAAGGAGGCTTAGACATGTTCTTGGGAGGAATTTTTGGGCAGAAAGTCAAGGTTTTAACGTAAAAAATGTACGAGTTTTTTCTCTCTTGGTCCCTTTCCCAAGAGACCCCTTAAGATCATATTATTCATTCGAAAACTAGGAATGTTTCCCCTCTTGCATGCCCCTGTCACTAGCTCCCAATCAATCGTAGGTTAAGTATGATTGCTTGTAGATTTAGGTGTATGTTATGTTTTTGTGATGAATATGATTATGTTTGTCAATTTGAAATTGTATTAAAGATAACCATGTATTCAAAATTATGTGCAAGTGTATGTGTGTGCAAGCATGTTACTGTAAATGAGGTTCTTGGCTTAAGGCTTCAAATTAATAATGTTTTTGTCATAATTTTACGTGCATGAACTTCTGTAAATCGTGATGTTCATTGAAATGGAAGTGTGGCTGATTTGAGTATCAATATTTTTGCTAAACGAACCTATGAAAATGCACCTCAAAATCTGTTAAAAGATCTATGAAATTTCTCTAAGATTTCAAGTGAAAAATGTTGGTGAAAATAAGCTTAAAAATGACCAACTTTCCATTAAATTTACAAGTTTAATTGAGGCTAAATGTATAGGAATAAATCTGGAAATTTATTTGAGAATAAAGGGATGAGGCCACAAGGATTCGAACCTGTGACCTCACCCGTGTACTGCCTTGAAATCGTAAGAAAAGAAATGGGATTATGGGGAATCGAAATGGTGTACGCTGGCTGAAGAAGTTGAGTGCAAAAATTAATAAAATAAAATGGGAGGCATGGGAATCGAACCCACGACCTCCATGCAGCGAGAGAAGTGAAAGAAAAGTAAAAGAAATAAAGTGCAAGGCGTGTGAATCAAACCCACGACCTCAAGGCTGAAAGGGAGAATGTGCGAACTAATTAGGAAAATAAAGTGAGGTTGTGGGGGCTCGATCCCACAACCTCACTGCCTATGCATAGCTAAGGAAAATTTTAAATAAAAATAAACTAAGGAGGCTGTGGGGGTTCGAACCCACAACCTCCAAATTCCCAGCGAAATAAAGAGTAAAATAAAAAGATGCTATGGGGGTTTGATCCCACAACCTCTTGGTTTAGGCGAGTTGGACAACACAATTTTAAATGAAAAATAAAAAGGGATTATGGGGTTTGATCCCACAACCCGTCGGCCAAATAAGAGGAGGATCCAAGGAGAAAAATAAAGACAGAATGGTGATGTTGGGGCTCGATCTAGGGTCCCAATGTCATGGGGAATAAAAATAAAGTCAAGGAAAAATGTAAGTATTGTTCAAGAGAATCGAACTTTGGTTCGCATGCCCAAATTTCCATATTGATACATAAATCATACGTGAATTAAATGTTCAAGAGTAATGCCACATACTTAGATCGAAATCGAGGTATTGACATACATACAAGATATAAAAGTCTTGTACTACATAATCTTTGGAAGATATGAGTCACTTGGCAAACTATGAATGAAGCGTCGTGGTTTGTATGTATAGACGCATAAGTCTAGCATACGATGAAAAATAAGTGAACGTAAGATGTATGTAATGAAGTGATGAAACCCTAGAAGGGTTAAGTACGAGTGTAAGTTACACTAAATGGCCAAGTGCATTGGCATATGACGAAATGAACAATGAAAGAATGATATGAACAATGAAGTGATGAAACCCTAGAAGGGTTAAGAAGAGTGTGAAACTAACTAAATGACCAAGTGCATTGGCATATGATGAAACACACATTTACGTAAAAAAGGGTGAGCAATTATTAAGAGAAAATGTGCTTATGTTAATGAATGTAGTGACAACATGATATGAAACTAATGTAAAAGGTGATATAGCAATCTCAAATGAGCCTAAGTAAATGTTACCAAAACGTAATCACCTATGAGAGTGTAAAGTTAATGAAGAGACTAGTCTCTATAAACACTCTAATAAAAGTATTGAGATTAACACACTTAATACTAACTATGAGATGAGAAATCATCTATTGAGTTGTGATGTCCTCATACTAGAAGACAACTTCAATGACGTATGAGTTGAATGCAATGGAACTTTATATTGCGCACCGATAGACTAGTTATGAGCCGTGATGCCTTCTATTGGAAAGGGCTGAGATTCACGTAACTCTCATGAGATGAGACAGTCTGGCATTCTGGGTATGGGTCTCCTTATATATCCTAGTCTTCGAACCTATACTGCCAATACAGGGATCTGGCGGGGTTAAATTCCCATGTACGCAAGCATTTCTTGGGTCACTTTGGTCGGTGATTCTACTTTTTTCGATGTGGGGGAGACACTAGATTTCATGATGCTCACATGATCTATGTCGGTTAAAGTTAAAGTTCCCAAAGGATGAATGAGGTCAGCCTCAAATGATGCACATAATGATATGAACGATACCAAAGGTGTTAGGATAGGATATTCAAGAGGTGATCTAGACTCAAGTAATGACACTAGGTTATTCTTGATCATTACACAACAAACCCGATGAAAGTCTTAAACTACATCCTAGGTATAGCTGGTGTTCACACTAGCCTATGAACGAAATGAAATGAAGTATGTACGAATGAATGAAGCAGACTCTGTGTTATCTAAAGAAGGCTCCCTAGTTGAGGTCCCATATGTTGATCCCTCTTTCGGGAAGTCCTAACGTCAAGTCCACGATTCCAAGGTCTCATGGCATATGAAAGAATGATATGAACTATGTGTTATGATATGTGAAATATGTTATGTGCTGTTTGGAAAATTATAAGTTTGACGATGCATGTTACACTAATGGCATGACTTTCCAAATCCAAATTTTGCAGGTCCATTGACTTTTCTAATCAAAATTTTGCAAGTCCACTGATGTGACATACCATAAATCATGTTGTTAGGAAAGATATATTCACTCTCATGCATGTCCTTGGTGTGTTCTTGAATATACCTATATTTAGTACAAGTGTGTACTAATCCCATACAACTCTATATTTTTAGGTGCAGGCACAGGTAGACGCTAGAGCTTACAGGTTGATGTTTTAGCTATCCGGGCGTGGAGCTTTCATTTGGACTTGGTAGGCCCTCATGCTTTTGAGGATGTCTACCGTTATTATCTAGCTTAGATGTAGGCTTTAACTAGTGGAGCATATCCAACTAGTTTTTCTTTCCACTTTCATTTCATACTTTGTATTGGTGCCATTTTGGCAAAAATACGTTCAAGGCAATTATGAATTGTTTCTTTCATTTGGTTATCTCTATATTAGATGATTGATTTGTGAATGCCTATAATGTTATGTTTAAAATATTTAGCATGAAGTAAGAAAACAAAAATTTCTAATTTTTCGCTAAAATTAACCTAAATAAAGTTAGGCTTGCCTACTACCTCTGCGAGGTCAACGACGCCGGTTTGGTCTGGGGTCTAGATTTTGGTCGTGAAAAAGTTGGTATCAAAACACTAGGTTACATTCCGAGGATAATAAGTTCACATCAACCACGTTGAGTAGTGTCTATGTCATGGTAGTGAAGTGCACCACTATTCTGGATTAGAGACTGCATGATGCGTAGAGAAATTTCCCTTCTTCTGATCCTATCGTGCCTTTACTAATGTTTGACTTTCCTGATGTTATGAGTGTGTCTTACATCAATCCATGTTGCTTACAGGGAATGAACACTAGGAGGACTATTGGTCAGATGAGAGGAGTAGCAGCTGCTGGGAACAGTCAAGTTCTACCCCAGGCTTCAGCTGAAGGAGTGGCTATGCCGGTTAACCCAAATGGGTTGACTGATGCGGAGGTATGGGAATCTCTGGCCCAGATGGCACAGATTATCACTATGCAGGCCCAGGACATGAGTGCCTAGGTCAACCGGCAGAATGTTGAGAGGGAGAATCCACCAGTGCGTAGCATGGCTGAAAGACTTCACGAGGATGAACCCTCCTATTTTCACAAGGTCTAAGACTTCAGAGGACCCCCAGGAGTTTGTGGATGAGGTGTATATAATTTTTAAGGCTATGGGGGCCACCGATACTGAGAAAGAAGAGTTGGCTTCCTATCAGCTCAAGGATGTTGCACAGACTTGGAGCAAGATGTGGCTGGATAGCCGACCTTTGAGAGGAGTTTCGGTCACTTGGGAGATATTTAAGACAGTCTTCCTGGGGATATTCTTTCCCAGGGAGATGAGGGAGGCGAAGGTTCAGGAGTTTATCAATCTTAAGCAGGGATCAATGACAGTCAGGGAGTATTCCCTGAAGTTTGTCAAACTATTCAGGTATACTTATTCGTTAGTATCTAACAACAAGGATGAGATGAGTACTGAAGTTTGTTAAATTATCCAGGTATGCTACATCCATTGTATCTAATAGCAGGGATGAGATGAACATGTTTCTCATAGGAATCAATGGAGATCTGGAGGAGGAGTGTCGATCAACGATGCTCCATGATAACATGGACCTCTCCAGGTTGATGGTGCATATCCAGCAGGTAGAAAAAAGCCGTAAAAATATGGGCGTTCGTGATGCCAGGAGGCTGAAGCCTCAAGATCAGGCAGGTCCAAGCTATGGAGGCCATAGAAACAATTTAGGCGTCCGTGAGCAGCCCAGGTTCAAGAAGGGGCAGCAGAGTTTTGGAAATTCTAATTCCCAGAGGAGTACAACACTTAGAGGAAGCAGAATTGAGCCCAAGAAGTGCAATGGAGGTGAGATGCAGCATCCCAAAAAGAACTGTGCTAAGTATGGTCGTGCTCACAGTGGAGAGTGCAGACAGGGCACTAATGCTTGTTTCGGTTGCGGCAAAAGTGGGCATATGGTTAGAGACTACCCATAGAACAGAGGTCAGGCTAAAGGTAATGCTCAGCCTAGGCCTAATACACAGGGTGAAACAACAGTCGAGCCTCATAAGAGGAACAAGTTTTATGCTCTAAAGGGCAGGGATGAGCAGGAGAAGTCCATTGATGTGGTCACATGTATGCTGAAGTATTCTCAACTTATGTTTATGCTTTACTTGATCATGGTATACGCATTCCTTTGTAACTCCTTTGCTTGCTCTCACTTTTGAAATATTGTCTGGAGTTCTTGCATGATCCTATAGTGGTTAATACTTCTTTAGGAGAAAATGTAAGAATGATAGAGTATACAAGGATTTCCCAATAGTTGTAAGTGGTAAGACTATGTGTTTAGACTTGGTTGAGTTACCCATGCATGATTTTAATGTTATCCTTGGCATGGAATGACTTCACAGTTGTTATACTTGTTTGGATTGTTGTAGTAGAGTGGTGAGATTTTATTTCCCTAATGAAGAGGAACTAGTCTGGGAGAGGTACAACTCGAGTCATCCTAATCCCTTGATTTCTAACCTTAAGGCCAATAAAATGATGTCCAAGGGGTTATTATGTCATATTGTGAGTGTTAATGATTTAGATCATGACATTCCTTCCATAGACTCAGTGTATGTTGTGAATGAGTTCCTAGATGTATTTCCTGATAATTTGTCTAGAGTCCCTCCTCCACAAAAGATTGACTTTGGTATCGACTTAGAAACCTTTACTAAACCAATTATGATTCCTCCCTACAGAATGGCTTCAGCTGAACTCAAAGAAATGAAGTTGCAGTTAAAAGATCTCACTGATAAGGGTTTCATTCATCCGAGCATATCTCCTTGAGGGGCTATAGTGTTGTTTGTGAATAATAAGGATGGGACCCTTAGAATGTGCATCGATTACCGACAGCTCAACAAAGTCACTATAAATAATAAGTATACACTTCCATAATAGATAATTTGTTCGATCAGCTCCAAGGGTCTAGTTTCTTCTCTAAGATTGATCTTCATTCAGGGTATCATCAGCTTAGGGTTAGGGATGGACATATCCCAAAGACAGCCTTTCATACCCGTTATGGTCATTATGAGTTCTTGGTTATGTCATTTGGTCTCACGAATTCACCTGCTGCATTTATGGATCTCATAAACGGGGTCTTCCGTGAATACCTTGACTCTTTCGTGATAGTATTCATTGATGATATTCTCATTTACTCTAGGACAAAGGAAGATCATGAACAACATTTAAGACTAACATTGCAGTACTTAGACAACATCAGTTGTACGCAAAATTCAGCAAGTGTGAATTTTGGCTTAGATCAGTTACCTTCCTGGGTCATGTTGTGTCCAATCAAGGTGTAGAGGTGGACCGCAGGAAGACTGAGGCTGTTATGAATTGGCCAAAACCTTACTCCCACAGATATCTGTGGCTTTTTGGGATTGGCTGGTTACTACCTCAGGTTCGTGGAGGGATTTTCTTTCATTGCTGCCCCACTGACAACTCTGACTATGAAGAAGGCCAAGTTTGAATGGAGAGAAGAGTTTCCAGGAGCTCAAGGACAGAATCACTTCAGCCCCGGTGCTTACTTTGCCTAAGTGTGGTGAGAATTACACTGTTTATTGTGATGCATATAGGGTTGGTTTAGGTTGTGTTCTTATGCAGGGTGGTAAGGTGATAGCCTATGCATCAAGACATCTCAAGGTTCATGAGAAAAATTATCCCACTCATGACCTAGAGTTAGCAGCTATTGTGTTTGCACTTAAGATGTGGAGGAACTACTTGTATGGAGTGCATGTGGATGTGTTCACAGACCACAAGAGTCCCCAGTACGTGTTCACATAGAGGGAGTTGAATCTACTTCAGCAGAAATGGTTGAAAATGTTGAAGGATTATGACATGAATGTTTACTACCATCCAGGTAAGGCTAATATTGTAGACGATGCTTTGAGAAGGATAAGCATCTGAAGTACAACCCACATTGAGTATGAAAATAAGGATTTAGCAAAAGATGTCACAAACTGGCCAGACTAGGTGTGCGTTTGGTTGACTCTACTAGTGGGGGTGTTTCAGTTCATCCTAGTTCTGAATCATCCTTGGTAGTTGACGTCAAGCAGAGTTAGCATCTTGATCCTGTGTTGATGGAGTTGAAGGATTCAGTGGTGATAAAGATGAATGAGTCTTTCGCTTTGGGAGGTGATGACATACTTAGGTATCAAGACAGGCTGTGTGTACCAGGTGGGGATGATTTGCAGACCATGATTATTGCAGAGGCCCATGGTTCCAGATATTCCATACACCCAGGTTCCACCAAGATGTATAATGATCTTAAGTAGTTTTATTGGTGTGATGGCATGAAGAAGGACATCGCAGAATATGTGGCCAAGTGTCCTAATTGTCAGCAGGTTAAGGCAAAACATCTTAAGCCTGCGGGTCTTACTCAGATTATTGAGGTTTCGACTTGGAAGTGGAAGGCCATTAATATTGACTTCGTGGTTGGTACTCCGATGAATAGGAGACAACACGACTCTGTATGGGTTATTGTGGATAGATTGACTAAGTCTGCCCACTTTATCCCTATGAAGTCTACTTACAGAGCCGAGGACTATGCGAGACTCTACATAGATGAGTTTGTGAAATGGCATGGGATTCCTCTGTCTATCATTTCAGATATAGGAGTTCATTTTACTTCACATTTGTGGAGATCTTTCCAGAAAAGCTTGGGCACGCAGGTAAGCTTAGTACTACCTTTCATCCTCAGACTGATATGCAGGCAGAGCGCACCATCCAGACATTGGAGGACATGTTGAGAGAATGTGTAATTGACTTCAGGGGTAGCTGGGATGACCATTTTCCTTTGATAGAGTTCTCGTATAATAATAGCTATCACTTCAGCATTCGGATGGCACCGTTTGAGGCACTGTATAGTAGGAGGTTTAGATCTCTAGTTGGGTGGTTCGAGGTTGGAGAGTCATCCATTTTGGGTCCAGAAATCATTCATGAGGACTTAGAGAAGGTCAGAGTGATTAGGGACAGGTTGACTACTGCTAACAGTCGACAAAAGTTATATGCAGATAATCGAAAATGACCCTTAGAGTTTGATGTTGGTGACCAGGTCTATCTGAAGATATAACCTATGAAGGGGGTGATGAGGTTTGGTGGGAAGGGGAAGTTGAGTCTGAGGTATATTGGGCTTTACGAGATCCTAAAGCATATTGGTAAGGTGTCCTATGAGTTAGCATTGCCCGCGGGGCTAGCTTCTGTCCATCAAGTCTTTCATGTATCCATGTTAAAGAAGTGCCTAGGTTACCCAGCATGATTCTACCTTTGGAAGATTTGGGAGTCGATGAAGACTTGTCCTATGAGGATGTACCTATTGAGATCTTAGACAGACAGGTCAAGCGGTTGAGGAACAAGAGATTTCCACAGTGAAGATATTATGGAGAAATCATCTTGTTGAGGGTGCTACGTGGGAGGCTGAGGCCGACAAGAGAACCTGTTAGCCTCATCTTTTCAGCTCTTGAGGTTAGACTTCCTACTCTTAAACCTAAGTTTCCTTATATCTCCATATTTTGTTGCTATTGCTTGGTTGTGCATAGTAAATATGTTATGATCTGACTAGCATTACGCTAAATAGTGGTAGTGTCGTTCGGGATGAATGTTCCTAAGGGGGGGATAATGTAACAACCCTAAAAATGGATAAGATAAGAAATGCTTAATGTGTCAATAATGCCTATGATTAGAATGCGCGTAGAACCAGACCTCGGAACCCTTGCTACAGCCAAGCAAACTAACTTGGGGAATTATTTGAGCATGGAAAGGTTGGGTCCAACCATATAGAGCTCTCGAATACGAAAGTTTTCCCTAAAGGAGTCTTTACTAGACTTAAAAAGAAGAAATCTTAGGTTTGGAGGGTCTAGGGGTAAAATGGTCTTTTTCCAGGATTAGAGTAATATCGTAATTAAACTAAATATATAATTAATTATTTAATTATTAAGATGGAGGGGAAATTTGGGGAGAGAGAGCCAAAATGGAGCTCTTGAAGTGAAGTCTTGTTTTATTCGGGTTCTAACCTAGGTGGAAGCAATGAATTAATGTCATTTTTATTTAGGCTATTGAATTAATGTAATTAATTAATAATTATTATTCATTAGCTGATTTAAAATAAAATAAAAATCAGATTTTTACTAAATAAATAAAACCCTACTGACTAAGTCGTAAAACTAGACTCCTAAGCCTCCTATAACTCCAACTCTCCCTCACGTTTATCTCTCCATTCACACGCTCAATCTCTCTTCCTCTTTCATAAGAAAATTCGCTTCCAAAATAAGATAAAAAAGTATAAAAATAAACCAAGTTCTTCACACTTGAAGAACTCACACGAAATCACAAGAAAACAAAACGTTAATCGCCCACTAGACTAAGGGAGGTTGTCATTCGAGTGGAGTTGACATTAAGGAGGCTTAGACGTGTTCTTGGGAGGAATTTTTGGGCAGAAAGTGAAGGGTTTAACGTCAAAAAGGTACGGGTTTTTTCTCTCTTGGTCCCTTTCCCAAGAGACCCCTTAAGGTTCATATTATTCATTCGAAAACTAGGAATGTTTCCCCTCTTGCATACCCCTGTCACTAGCTCCCAATCAATCGTAGGTTAAGTATGATTGCTTGTAGATTTAGGTGTATGTTATATTTTCATGATGAATATGATTATGTTTGTGTATTTGAAATTGTATTAAAGACAACCATGCATTCAAAATTATGTGCAAGTGTGTGTGTGTGTGCGCAAGCATGTTACTGTAAATGATGTTCTTGGCTTAAGGCTTCAAATTAATAATGTTTTGGTCATAATTTTACATGCATGAACTTCTGTAAATCGTGATGTTCATTGAAATGAAAGTGTGTTTGATTTGAGTATCAATATTTTGGCTAAACGAACCTATGAAAATGCACCCCAAAATCTGTTAAAAGATCAATGAAATTTCTCTAAGATTTTAAGTGAAAAATGTTGGTGAAAATAAGCTAAAAAAAAGACTAAATTTCCTGCAAATTTACAAGTTTAATTGAGGCTAAATGTAGAGGAATAAATCTGGAAATTTATTTGAGAATAAAGGGATGAGGCTACCAGGATTCGAACCTGTGACCTCACTCGTGTACTGCCTTGAAAACGTAAGAAAAGAAATGGGATTATGGGGAATTGAAATGGGGTACGCTGGATGAAGAAGTTGAGTGCAAAAATTAATAAAATAAAATGGGAGACATGGGAATCGAACCCTCGACCTCCATGCAGCGAAAGAAGTGAAAGAAAAGTATAAGAAATAAAGTGTGAGGCGTGTGAATCGAAGCCACGACCTCAAGGCTGGAAGGGAGAATGTGCGAACTAAATAGGAAAATAAAGTGAGGTTTTGGGGGCTCGATCCCACAACCTTACTGCCTATGCATAGCTAAGGAAAATTTTAAATAAAAATAAACTAAGGAGGCTGTGGGGTTCGAACCCACAACCTCCCAATTCCCAGTGAAATAAAGAGTAAAATAAAAAGAGGCTATGGGGGTTTGATCCCACAACCTCTTGTTCTAGGCGAGTTGGACAACACAATTTTAAATAAAAAAAAGGGATTATGGGGGTTCGATCCCACAACCCTTCGGCCAAATAAGAGGAGAATCCAAGGAGAAAAATAAAGATAGAATGGTGATGTTAGGTCTCGATCTAGGGTCCCAATGTCATGGGGACTAAAAATAAAGTCAAGGAAAAATGTAAGTATTGTCCAAGGGGTTCGAACTTTGGTTCGCTTGCCCTAATTTCCATATTGATACATAAATCATACGTGAATTAATTCTTTAAGAATAATGCCATCTACTTAGATCAAAATCGAGATCTTGGCATACATACAAGATACATAAGTCTTGTACTATATAATCTTAGGAAGATATGAGTTACTTGACAAACTATGAATGAAGCCTCATGGTTTGTATGTATCGACCCATAACTCTAGCATACGATTAAAAATAAGTGAACCTAAGATGTATGTAATGAAACGATGAAACCCTAGAAGGGTTAAGTACGAGTGTAAGATACACTAAATGTCCATCTGCATTGGAATATGATGAAATTAACAATGAAATGATGAAATGAACAATGAAGTGATGAAACCCTAGAAGGGTTAAGTAAGAGTGTGAAACACAATAAATGGTCAAGTACATTGGCATATGATGAAATAAACATTCACATAAAAAGGGGTGAGTAATTATGAAGAACAAATGTGCGAATGTTTATTAATGTGGTGACAACATGATATGAGGCTAATGTAAAAGATGAGAGCAATCTCTAATGAGCCTAAGTAAATGTTACCAAAGTGTACTCAACTATGAGAGTGTAAAGTTAATGAAGAGACCAGTCTCTATGAACACTTTAATGAAAGTATTGAGATCAACACACTTAATACTAATGATGAGATGAGAAATCATCTATTGAGTATGATGTCCTCATACTAGAATCTAGCTTCCATGACGTATGAGTTTAATGTAATGGAACTTTATATTGATCACCGATAGACTAGCTATGAGAGCTGATTCCTTCTTTAAGGAAGGGAGGAGGTTCACGTAACTCTCATGAGATGAGACTTTCCGTCATGCCGGGTATGGGTCTCCTTATCTCTCCTAGTCTTTGAACCTATACTGCCAATATAGGGATCTGGCAGGGTTAAATTCCCATGTATGCTAGCTTTTTTTGGATCACTTTGGTCGGTGATTCAACCTTTTTTCGGTGTAGGGGAGACATTGGATTTCATGATGCTCACATGATCTATGTCGGTTAAAGTTAAAGTTCCCAAAAAATGAATGCGGCCAACCTCAAATGATGCACATAATGAAATGAACGATACCAAAGGTTTTAGGAAAGGATAATCAAGAGGTGATCTAGACTCAAGTAATGACACTAGGTTATTCTTGATCATTGCACAACAAACCCGATGAAAGTCTTAAACTACATCCTAGGTATAGCTGGTGCTCACACTAGCCTATGAAAGAAATGAAATGAAATATGTATGGATGAATAAAGCAGACTTTGTGTTTGCTAAAGAAGGCTCCCTAATCGAGGTCCCATATGTTGAGCCCTTATTTTGGGAAGTCCTAACGTCAAGTCCATGATCCCAAGGTCTCATGGCATATAAAAAATGATATGAACTACATGATATGATATGTGATATATGTTATCTGTTGTTTGCAAAATGATAAGTTTGATGATGCATGTTACACTCATGGCATGACTTTTCAAATTCAAATTTGGCAGGTCCATTGACTTTCCTAATCCAAATTTGGCAAGTCCACTGATTTGACTTTGCATAAATCATGTTGTTAAGAAAGAGCTATCCTTCTTATGCATGTCCTTAGTGTGTGCTTGCATATATCCATCGTTAGTACAAGTGTGTACTAATCCCATGCAACTCTATATTTTTAGGTGCAGGCACAGATGGACGCTACAGCTTTCAGGTTGACGTTGCAGCTATCCGGACGTGGAGTTTTCATCCGGACTTGGTAGGCCCTCATGCTTTCGAGGATGTCTACCGTTATTATCTAGCTTAGATGTAGGCTTTAACTAGTGGAGCATATTCCACTAGTGTTTCTTTCAACTTTTATTTCATACTTTGTATTGGTGCCGTTTTGGCAAAAATACGTTTAAGGCAATCATGAACTATTTCATTCATTTGATTATATCTATATTAGATGGTTGATTTGTGAATGCCTATAATGTTATGTTTAAAATGTTTAGCATGAAGTAATAAGACAAAAAGTTCAAATTTTCCGCTAAAATTAACCTAGACAAAGTAAGAATGAAGTATGTAGTTTTGTCTGCGACCTCTGAGTGGTCAACAACGCCGGTCTCGTCTAGGGTCTACATTCCAGTCGTGATAGCTATGGACTTTTTAGTAGGTTCCATGTACCTTTGGTAAGTTTAATGTTATATGGGTCATCGTAGATCGACTGACTAAGTCTGCAGACTTTGTACCAGTTCAGACTACCTATAACTCAGAAAACTTAGTCAAGATCTATATTCAAGAGATAGTTTGTTTGCATGGGGTTCCTATAACTATTATTTCAGATCATGGCACCCAATTTACATCTCATTTCTGGCGACCTATGCAGAAGGAGTTGGGCACTCAGGTGGATTTTAGTACAGCCTTTCACCCTTCGACTGATGGTGAGTCTGAGTGAACTATTAAGGTTCTTAAGGACATGCTACGGGAATGTGTCATTGACTTTGGTGGTCAGTTGGATCAGTTTTTGCCATTAGCGGAGTTTACTTACAATAATAATTATCATTCGAGCATTGAGATGGCACCATTTGAGGCTCTGTATGGTAGGAGATGTCGATCTTCAATTGGTTGGTTTGATGCATTTCAGGTTAGACCATGGAGTACCGATTTTTGGAGGGAGTCCTTGGACAAGGTCAAGTTGATCCAAGATAGACTTCTCATGGATCATAGTAGGCAAAATATTTGTGCAGATAGGAAGGTTCGTGATTTGGAGTTTATGGTTGAAGAGAGGGTTCTATTGAAGGTTTCACCCATGAAGGGTGTGATAAGATTTGGAAAGAAGGGCAAGTTGATCCCAAGGTATATTAGTCCTTTTGAGATTGTGGGGCGTATTGGAGAGGTGGCGTAAAAGTTGTCTTTGCCACCTGGTTTGTCAAGTATCCATCCTGTATTTCATATTCGATGCTAAAGAAGTATCATCAGGGTGGTGCTCATGTGATTCAATGGGATTCAGTGTTACTTGATCAGAATTGGACTTTTGAGGAGGAGCCGGTTACCATTTTGGATAGGCAAATTTGAAAGTTGAGGTCAAAAGAGTTTGCTTCAGTAAAGGTTCAATGGAAGCATCGTACCGCGGAGGAAGCTATATGGGAGAAAGAGTCAGACATGCGGAGTAAATATCCTCGGCTTTTTAAGCATTTAGGTGAGTTCTTTTCTTTATATGTTCGAGAACGAACGTTTGTTTAAGTGGTAGGTGATGTAACGACCCGCTAGTCGTTTTGACAATAGAACTATTTTGAGTCTTCCGTAAACTTTTAATGGAATTTTTAAGTTATTTATTTAATTACTATTATCTGATTTGTAATTACTATTATCTGATTTGGGGGTAAATTGGTCAACTCTTTTATTATCTGATATTTTATACCCTTAAGTCACATAGAGGATAATAGATTGGTTGGGTTGTCACATTTTAAAAAAAAGTTCTGGTTTAGAAAAGAAAAGCGGTGGAGGCAGAAAATTTATCGTAGGTGACGAACGAGAGGAATAACCATAACTGCCGCTCGTAAAAGCAAAGAAATTCACATTTTAAAAAAAAGCTCTGGTTTAGAAAAGAAAAGCTCTGGTTTGTTCAAATTTTTTTTAAGGAACGAAAGGTTTTATATTATTGTTATTAATTGCATCAACCTAAGGTATGTTTACAACCATTAATAATCCATCATTCTGATGGTGGACGTTTACAACCATTAATGATCCATCATTCTGATGGTGGACATTAATGGAAGGGTTACTTTTTATTTTATTTCTTATATAAATATTATTAAAAATGTTAATTATGGTTGCATAGAAAAATTTGGTCCTGTAAATTTGTGGGTTAGGTAGAAAATTTTTGAAGGGGCAATGTAAACATGATAATTTGTCATTAGAAAAAGAGTTTATCTTTGGCATACAAATTTAACTGCAGAAAAAAATTAATAAACAAATAAATTGAATTTCGGATACTTCCAATTGTAAGGTTTGGTGTGAAAGATTTGCTTAATTTTTGGAAATTTCTAACAATAATTAATTTATAGTGGGAGTTTAATATATGGATATATAATTTTATGATTGGTGAGTTTTGAGTTTGGATAGACATATAGCATATGGGTGTCTACGGATTGATTTGCTTATAAATATTGCATAATTGTTAGATTGGAAATGTTCTTAAACTTTGCGGAAAGGAAAGGAAAAATCTTGAAGTTTTTTGGCACGAGGTTCGGCATTTAAGGTATGTTAAGAATTTTAGACTTGTTGAAGGATATTTTTCCTAATTAAATATTTTTTAAAAAATGGATAGACAAGGGGTAAGAGCAAAAGATAGGGGTCTCGTATCAATGGTGTGACGGGCATTGATACGAGTATCAGTGCTATAAAAGGAAAAGTTACAACAATAGAATGTGGATTGTAATGTGAGAATGCCAAAGCATATGGGCATTAGCTGATATATTATTGACTTGAATCGTTTGTGATGGTGTTTTCTTTATTTCACCCGTTTATTTGTAATAATTGAGGTGGTTATGTATTCTGTTGAGATTGACTGATTGAGATGCATCATCATCCCTTTATGTTAAAATAATGTTGTGTACATGCATTGACATCAGATTGAGTATAAGTTGGGCACGTGGAGATCGTCCGTGCTGGGGATGGTGAGATGTAAAGATTATAATTTGGGCACGTGGAGACCGTTTGAGCGGAAATTGTTTGATATGATGATAGTGTGTTGAGATCATCTGTACAGACACGTGGAGATCATCTCTGTTTGTATATGGACCTCGCGAGTCCCCTATGGGTCATGAAATCTCGATGTATTTCCGAGGAGTATCATATATATACGGTTGAGAGAGTACTGGGTATTCTGAGACATATCATTTCATGGCATCATATTACATTGCATTTCATCACATCCTTCATTCTTGATGATATTGTGTTTTATTTGGTGGTTGAAAATTTCTTAATGTCTGATTACCTCTATTTGATGGAACTAGACTGGTAAGTGAACTATATACTTGTATAATTAAAGAATTAATTTTTCTTCTATAAACTCCCGTCACTACTTCTTCGTTGTCGGTCAATGAGACATGCTGGGTAGACGTGGTTTCATACTCATACTACACTTGTTGCACTCTTGGTGGTGCAGATTCGATTTCGAGTAGGAGCACATCTTGTGGAGCAATTTGAGTCCGAGTTTGGAGTGTTCGGAGTTGTGGTGAGTTGCATGGCTATTTAGTTGCCCATACCTCTCTCTATCTTTTACTTGTTCTGTTATTCAGCATTCATACAGGATATTTCTTACGTTAGAATTGTCATTTTAGTTTCAGACTTGCATCGTATTTTAGAAGCTTTTGTACTTATGACACCAATTCTTGGGTAGCATATTTTTTAAGTTTTCCGCATTCTTACTTATAAGGAACTCAGTGTTGGAGATTTGCTAATTGTTTGTCTTTTTACTTATTAGTTGGTTAAGTTTGTTTAAATATATTGGTTGACTTATCTATTGGTTGGGAACATAGGTACCATCACGACTTGTGAATTTGGCTCATGACTCACATGCATGTCATGATCATTAGAATTGACCACCAGTCTCAAATGAGTCCCTTTTTATTTTCATTTGCCTCAAAAGGAACAAATAGTTTTTTTGTATAGTTGAATTCAGTTTGCATTTCTTCTTTGAGTTGGTATTCATTAAAGCGTGCAGAAAACAATTTTAAGATTACTACCATCTCTTCAATTTCACAAAATAAAATTTGGCCAGTACATCAAATGTAACATGATTCAAGAAATAGTGACATGCATAGTAACTTATCAACAATTGTCAGATTTTGAGAATTTATATGAATACAAGATTCAATGATTGTTGGAGGGTGGAAACAATATAACAAAATCTGAAGTGTGAAGTTTTGAACAGCTAGAGATGCTTTTAAGATTATCGAGGTGATCTCAATAGTGAACGAACATAGTCTATCTCAAGCTGAAATTAGCTTCACACAAGGAAACAACAAGATCAATAATTATCCTCGAAGCCAATGCCACATATCGACAACAATTTTTAAAAATACAATTTTTTTCTTTCTTTCATTAAAACAGAGAAATGTTCCTGACATAAAGGATATCTTAAAGACTCAAATTTAAAAAGGTTATTGGAAAATAATAGTAATAATAATAATTTACATGCATTTTTTTCTCCTAGGATTAATATTTTCTAGTATGAGACATTTATTTCTTACTATCTCCTAGGATAGTCACTTCTTAATCGGAGACATTTTAAAAGGAAAAAAATAAAATGTTATGGTGATTATATTTGATTATTTGGATTGGCAAGATCCTCCTAGATAATGGAATTTAGAATAGCAGGACCCTCCTACATAATGGGATTAGAAGTACCCTCCTACATAATGGGATTTAGATTAAAAGAACCCTCCTACATAATGAGATTTAGATTAGTAGGATTTCCTACATAATGGGATTATCAGGACCCTTCTATGTAAAGGAGTTAGAAGGATCCTCATACATAATGAGATTTGGATTAGCAGAACTCTTCTACATAATGAGATAAGAAGGACCCTCCTACATAATAAGAATTAGATTAGCAGGACCCTCCTTCATAATAGGATTTATATTAGCAGGATCCTCCTACATAATGAGATATAGGTTAGCAGGACCCCTTACATAATGAGATTTAATTAAGCAGGATCCTCCTACACAATGTGATTGGCAGTACCCTCCTACATAATGAGATTTAAATTAGTAGGACCCTCCTAATGAGATTTAGATGAGCATGACCCTCTTACATTATGAGATTTAAATTAGCAGTACCCTCCTAAATAATGAGATTAGCACGACCATCCTACATAATGGGATTTAGTATGACCCCCCTACATAATAGGATTAGCAGTTTCCTCCTGCATAATAAGATTAGCAGGATCGTCCTACATAATGAGATTTAGATTAGCAAGAACCTCCTACATAATGTGATTTAGTTTAATAGGACCCTCCTACATAATGGGACTAGGTTAATTTCTCATAAGATAAACACTTCCTAGTCTGAGATTATTTATTTATTTATTTATTTTTTTACATTTTCTAATAACTCACAAAAAATTTGAGTTAAAACTGGGGAAATTTTTTTGTTTATTGTTTTTGTTTGTGATGGTTTTTAGGTTTCTTCAAGCGGACATGGATTTGAAATTCAAGAACAAAGTTTCAACTTTTTTCAGAATGATCAATCCCTATGATAGCTGAAATTGATTTCTTCAATGCATGTACCAACCTGATTTCCTGACATCTATTTTCATTCAGCTTCTAATCAAGAAAACATGCAGTCATTCAAGAGCATTTCAAATTGTCATTTTAAGTGGAAGGTTAAGCCTCGAGTTTATTCAAGATCAAGATATTCCCCCAAAAATCAAGGTGATATTAGAAAGTCAAGACTCAAGTGAAGACTCAAGAGATGTTGCATAGATAAGAGTTTGTACTTTTATTTTCCTTTTGACTATTAGCTTTTATTTTTTTTAGTAAGGATAAGAGTCGCGACTTGGATCCTCGATGGAACCTTACTTAACTTCCAACTCATCTCCTCGTCTCTTTGAACTACACATGACCTGATTCACTTGTAACCCGGGATATGTTGGATGTCCAAACGAAGGACTCAATCGCATATTTTTTCCTTCAAATACAAGTCGGTCAAACTTTATCACATTATCTACTTCTTTGTTTGAAAATTATTCGTATTTCCAGTCAAAGATAATTTGTAGAAACGTAATTTTTTTCCGAACTTAAGGTATTACACCTTTTTTAGTACATAAATATTGCTTTTATTTATAAATTATTCGTAGTGTTTTGTCTTAACTTACAAACCAATAATGATAAAGTAGAATTTATTCGGCTAAAAAATTATTGTTGTTTTATTTATCAAATAAAGGATGAGATTATTTTTTAGCAATTATCAGTGTTTGGTTTGGATTAATAAGAGTTATAATATGTGTAAGCATAATTTTTTCACCAACTTAAATATAAAAAATATAAAAATAGTATGTGTAGGCCTAATATTAACATTAACTTTAAGAGTAAATAAAAATAAAATAATATAAATAACCCATAATTTTATATTGTATCCTAAAAGTTTAAATTAATTTTTTTTATTTTATTTAATATTTTTTTAGTATTAGATGGATATTAGGCATGTTTAAATTAGTTTCAATTAAGAATCTGGTTAAACGCCTTTCTTTGAAACACTTAGAAGAAACTCAAGGATGCAGTGACACACCTTGTCTAAATTATTTTAATAATTACTTGTTTGTTAATTCAAACCGAGAGGTTTAAATTGAGATTATTTGGTGTGATGAACTCGAGCGGAAAAGACAATTATGTCTCCAAATGTTAAGATTGAGAATGCAGTTATGCATCTGGTTTAAGACTAATAAAAATTCAACAGTAAAAAAATAAGTAAATCATGGCATATAGACAAAAATATCCAAAAATAGTAAAAATGAGTATTAGTCAATAAAAGCGACCATGCTAAAATCTCGAGACTCGAGGGATGCCTAATATCTTCCCCTCGGTCAATAGAATTTCTTACCTGAATTTCTGGTTCGCAGACCCAAATATAGAGTCATTTCCTTTTGGTTAGAGATTAAAAGAAAATGTGACTTGGAACACAATAACTCAATTGCAAGTGGAGACTCTTAAAAATAAAATAATCCCTAATTCAATAACGTCACTTAAATTGGAAAAACCTGTTGCGCGAAATATATTGCTTTACTTACCGTAATTTTTTTGCTGGTTGATGAGAATTGTCTTATTTGGTACTCACTCCTTTGCTTCTACACTTGTGTAGGTTATGAGCCTGGATCATTGTAATCACTCTTTATTCTGTTTTGCGTCTGAGACTTACTGTGGAGAGTTGTGAGGTATCTGCTTATCATCTCAGTAGATACCTTTTACTCTTTTGTTATGTTCTTATTCTGTTCTAGAAAAAAAGACATTCAGACTTGTACTTATTTTAATCTAATGTAATACTTAGAGGTTTGTACAAGTAACAATTAGGCTTTGAGGTTATATTTGAGCTATATTATATTATTCATGTTGTTGAAAATATGTTGATTTTTTATTCTGATTTACTTCCACATTTCCTTATTTCGTTGGGCTTTGGCTAACCTTTGTTTGTGGCATAAGACCGATGTCATCACGACTAGTTTTTGGATTGTGACATCTTTCATCCTACTTCAAAGATAATCAATCCTCCTCTTATCACAATGCTTCATTTTTTCAACTTATCTTATTCCTTTCACTTTCTATTGATAATTTTCTTTTTAAAATACAAATATAATGATTGTTTTAGTGTTAAATGTGATAATTAATGATGCTCAATCTATTATACAATAAGATATTTGGATTAATAAAGTATATGATGCTATCTATGAATCTTTAATTTCAGGGTACTCTTTGAAGGTTCCTCAATATAGTGTATCTTGTGTTTAAAAATTTTATTTGTGTTGATTGGTGCAATTATTATACAACTTAAAAGGATTTTTAGTTTGATATCATGACTCGATATCTTCTATAAGTAGTGTTTTTTGTTGACCGTCTTACAACTTTTATACAATAGGTTGGTTTCAATTGATGTTATTTTGCCATTTGTTTTTAGAACATTTATATTTTATTTTCTTTAAATGCTTATGCATATTTTTCTTAATAATTTTACACTTTTCAATTTCTCACAATTTTCCCAATTGAAAGTTTAATATTCTGAATTTCATTTTTATTTTTTCTCATGCTACATTAAAAATATTTTTACTCTGGTATCTCTTAATTATATAAATATGCATTGTTAAAAACTAAAAAAGTCAATTCTTTAACGTAAAATAATGACCTTGATATTATTACCCACACAATTTTTTGTCATCATGACCTACAAAATAATTAATAATCATATTCATGACACTATTCCATATTTACACATTTATGTAAGTCTTTTAGATTATGTTTTTTTGTGCTTATAATATTCATGTTTTAATTTGACTCGAATAATAAGGCAAACACTATTGAATAATAATCGACTTGTGCGAGTAAAAGTAGACAAGAACTTGTGTCGTACTTTATACAACCGTCACCATTAATTTGTAGTTTGAGAGATTAAAAAGGATGAAGTCATAAATTGAAAGTATGTGACCCCTAATATGGAAAGGGAAGAAAGAAATGGAGGAAACATTCTTATTCTTATTTATATAGTAGACATTGGATCCCGTGCCTAATATATATTACTCATTATCGATTAATTAATGTGATTATAAATGACATTTGGAAAGTCGTTTTAATTTTCAAATATTTAAATTTATTAGTTAATGCAATATATATTAATATTAATGTCATTTTTAAATAATATTTGTTATTTTCTCTATTTAACTTTGTGCAACATTGACATAATTTTGAAAGTCAACCTAATATTTTATACATCTTCTAAATATCTCAAGTTTGTTCATTATTGTGATTTACTGTATTGTTTATGTGATTTTTAAATACTACTATATTATTCTTCCTCTTTTCCAATTTATGTGAAACTAAAAGAATTTGAAAGCCAAACATTCCTTTTATGAATACTTGAAGTGGCTAATTATTATTTATAGTATCTCTTACGTAATTTTCAAATAATATATTTTTTTTGTCCCAATTTATGTGGCACAAATAAAATTTCAAGAGTATGAAAAATTACTTTTTGAAAATATTTCAAGATATTAGTTAATGAGATTTACAGTACTTTTTAAACCATTTTCAAATAATACATATTATATTACTTGTTTCAATTAATGTGGCACTGATAGAATTGTAAAAGTCAAATAATTTTTTTATATTTTTAATTATTGTAATTTATAATAATTTTACTTAGTTTTTAAATATACAAAAACTTAAAAAATAAGACAATAAATTAATACGAAGAAATCACAGAGTAAGTGAAATGACACTACATGTCAAAGCATACATTTTTACCTACTTACAAAATGAAATAATATTTTGATACATTTTATAAATAATTTTTTTTAAATCATAAAATTTAATTATTATTTTCTATTTTTTAAGCAAGAGGGGCATATGAAATACTCTATAATAAATTACTAAAATATTTGCTTAGTAATTAACAAAGAAACCATTAGAAGAACAACACGGATGAAGTCCACGTGGTTATTTCAATGAGAATATCTGTGAAATGCTAAGTAAGAATTTGGTGATGTCTGATGAGCTAAGTAAAGGAGAATAAGGTCAAGTTTATCTAATATATATATATATATATATATATATATATATATATATATATATATATATATATATATATACATATTGCTGCTACAGTGAGATAAGTTTTTTAGCCAAAAAAGATTCTTTCAATTCTACGTGAATTATTGAAACACCCTCCAAAGTGCCAGAGCAGGCATGTTGAAACTGCTTCTTCTAATATACTAGATTTGACTAGAAGTGGATAACCCGTGTTGAACAACACATTTCAAGTGAGACACATATATGAAGGTTTCATTTAAGTATATAACAACTGTGACACACCCAAAATTATATATTAGGTGATGGAGTCCAGTTTTATAACATAGGTTTGTACATGTTATTTACATAGGCAAAGGAAAAGTGATTTGTCATGGATATGCTTATTGTAGTAACCGAAAATGGCTTTGACTATATTGCAAAATATAGGTGGCATGGCTTCTCATTGATAAAAAAAATAAAATACAGCAATTAGTTGAGGTTTTGAATGTAGAAAGTGTCACGCCCCGAGTCTACACTCTGGACGTGGCAGAATAAAATGACCATTGCTGATCTTGAGTGAACCCTTGGCCTGTCTTACTTATCTCAGCGGAAGACTCAACTTAATTCAGTTATAGAATTGGGAAAATGTTCTCATAAAATAACTTTAGATATTGTCTTGGACAAAATGACACTTAAGTCTCAAATATAGAATCTGAAATAAAGAAACATAATTAAATTACTAGCTATTCGTCTATTAAGCCTCTAAAACTACTTTGATGAATGTTGGGACTGACCCCAAAACATTCTTTGAAATTAATCTAGAAAAAAACAATAAAAGATGTCCTCCGGAATGCAAGGAGGCTCATATTTGACTCTGGATCTCAAATTGGATAAATCAAGTGTTGCGTGTTGATCCTGGATAACCGCGTCTGCATCATAAGACGATGCAGGCCAACTTGCATCAGTACATTGAATGTACTAGTATGCGAGTTGAAAATGATAAACACAATTATAAAGCTTGAAAGAAGTAAGAATGAACTTACGTTGTCTCTACTCAGCTCATGATAACACAAATCAATATAAAGCAGTAAGAAAACATGCGATATAAAGGGAACTTGTAAAATAGTGTAAGCACTTAGTTCATTAAAGATAAAACAATAATAAACTAAACTTTACTTATATATGAAAGTAGTATAATTTTTGTGCGAGATTCTCTAACCGACAACCATCAATATGAGCCTAAATGATGGTACAATGTATTACCTCACGTTGCAAGAGGACCGCTCTATACCTTGTCGTTGATATAAAACCTGAACTACTAAGTGAATCCACTAGTCTGCTAAAAAATAACAAGGAATCATCCAAAAAGTATGACCCTTTATCTCTCTTGTTGGCTATGGTTTACGGAGACTTGAGTTAATATGAATTCACGTCACCATATCAGTATTCAATACTACTCCCAGAATTAGCTCATATGTTTTTAAAGAGCTTCTTCTCTAGTTTGAGATAACTGCTCAAACTTAGCTTCAAAACTCTCTTAGAAATCATCATTTTCCTTTTCTTTTAGTAAAGCTAGTCATAGACTCTGTAGAAGTCTAGCTTCCTCTCTTTCTCAAAAGTTTGAAAACATTTTGTTTAAACTCTTAGAAACTATTTAGTTCTCTTATAGCTCTTGAGAAGTGAACTCAGCTTGATACTCTTTGCTTAGCTTGAAACTTAACTCTTAGGGAATACTTAGTTTCCTTATAGCTTTTGAGAATTTAACTCAACTCTTTAATTTTTGTTTAACTCACTGCTTGAGCCTTAAAACAAGATTAAAATGTTTGTTTAAGACTATTGAATGCTTTAGGAACCTTCTTTGACATGCTTCTTAACATTTAGACTTGCCTCTTAACTTCTTTGACTTTGATCTTAACTTCCCTTGAATTGGATTATGGCTTCAATGATCATGATCTGATATTTATGGATGATTTCATGATGTTTAGATGTACTTTAGAGTGTTGGAATCAATTAGTAATAATAGGCACATTACTTAGAAACTAGTACCAAAATATGTGGGAGAAATGAGATCTCCAAGTGACTTGGCGCTCTGAGAGACGCGGGATGCAAGAGCCTGACGGACAAAGTCTGTCCTGAGGGGCTCTGGTAGGCGCGGCGTCCCAGGGTCTGTCAAACAGATTTTTCTGACTTTACTTTTTTGATTTTCAACTCTAAGCCTCCCTAACTTCCATGGATCTTCCTCGAATCACTTAGTATCACTAATATACTTAATACCCAATAGCGTAGACTCGTAAAACAGCCCAGAAACACGAATCAAACTACTAAACGTGTTATACAATCCAACCAATAGGAATTTAACAATTTGTTCATCAAGAACTTCAAGATTTATCATTCAATCTATATGAAACTTACTGAATTAAATATATTGGTGTGTGGGTGAACAAACCCAACAGAAAGATCTCACATACCTGAAAGGGATCACCCCCGATGAAACTCTCTCAACGTTCTTGGCGAAATCTTGATCTTTTCTCCTATCCCTAATCGTATTCAATATTCTAAAATATGACTTAAGTCTTAACTTTTCCCCTAGTAAAACCTTAAAACAAATTAGGAAAAAGTAGGGTGAAAAACTACTTTACCCATACTAAAATCCGGATTGGATTCTCCTCGATCAAACAACCCAACTTCTGAAAGGCATATCTCACTAATACGACATCAAAATGCGCAAACTCGGCACCGTTGGAAATATAATCTCAAGGGATTTCCAACTATATAAATAAATCACCCTAACTCTTTTTGAGCTAGGAGTAATGTTCTTTTGAAAATGACCAAAACATCACTTATATACTTAGGAAATTTTCCAGATTTCCCTATTTATTTCCAAAAATGATTATTCTTGGTTTCTTAGCTTATTATTAGTTATCAAGTTACGAGATGTTACAATATCTCCCCTTAAGAAAATTCGTCCTCGAATGAGAACTCTTGCACTAAGACAAGGGTGGTAATATCATTTCAGCACTCCACAACAAAAGCAAATAGCAACACATTTACACAGTCATTATAAAGTGTTAAGAAGAGAATTTAGTACCTTGATCTGCGTTCTCTACGGATTCGAAGAGATGTGGATATCTTCTCTTCATATCCTCTTCAGCTTCTCAAGTTGCTTCTTCAGCAAACTGATTTGTCCAAAGGACTTTGACTGATGCCACTTCCTTTGTTCTCAACTTGTGAACTTGACTGTCTAAAATTTGGACCGGTACCTCTTCATAGGATAAATTATTTAATCCCAACATCCTTGATTGGTATATTCAATGAAGGATCGCCCAAGCACTTCTTAAACATAGAAATATGGAATACCGGATGAACCGCCGCTAACTCTTGGCGTAGCTCCAACTCATAAGTCGCATTGCCCACTCTCTTGGACATTCTATAAGGTCCAATATACCGGGGACTAAGCTTCCATTTCTTACTAATCCTCATAACACCTTTCATGGGTGGAATCTTAAGATATACCCTTATCATCCACTTTTAACTCCAATGGCTTCTCCTCACATCAGTGTAGGACTTTTTTAGACTCTGTGTCGTCTTTATACTTTGTTGAATTACTTTCACCTTCTTCATAGCGTTGGTCAACTAGATATGGTCCTATCAACCCTGTTTCTCCAACTTCGAACCACCAATAAAAGATCTGCATCTTCTCCCATAAAAAGCTCCATATGGAGCCATTTGGATGCTCAAATGGTAACTGTTGTTGTAAGCGAACTCAATGAGGGGTATGTGATCATCCCAATTTCTTTAAAGTAGATCACACAAGATCTTGACATATATTCTAAGGTCTGGATAGTATGCTCTGCTTGTACATCTATCTAAGGATGAAAAGTAGTGCTTAACTTCACATTTGAACCTAAACCTTTCTGGAAAAATTTCAAGAAGTGTGCAGTAAATTGTTCAGCTCTATATGAAATAATGGAGAATGAACTCCACTAAGTCTTACCACTTCTTCAAGGTACAACATAGCATAATCCTCGGCTTAATAGGTAGTCTTTAGTGGCAAGAATTGGGATGACTTTGTCATTCTATCGACGATCACCCAAGTAGTATCATGCTGCCTGCAGGATCTTGGAAAACCTGTGATAAAGTCCATGTTAATCATCTCCCACTTCCATTTCAGAAGTTCTATAGTCTAAGCCAAACCTCCAGGCCTTTGGTGCTCTATTTTCACTTGATGTCAATTTCAACATTTGGCAACAAACTCAACAATATCCTTCTTCATGCCTTCTCACCAATATACCTCTCTCAAATCGCGGTACATCTTGGTGGAACCCGGATGAGTGGAATATCTGGAGCTATGAGCCTCTAATAGGATCCTCTCTTGGAGTCCATCCACCTTTGGTACACATAATCTACCTTGGTACTTCAGCAAATCATCTCCCCTTATTTAAAAGTCGATACCCTTTGCTTATGAACATTTGCCATCAAATCAAGATTGATGGGGTCTTTGTCTTGATTTTCTTTCACCTCAGACACTAGTGATGATTAAGCCCCATTAGTCCCCACTATCGATCCTTCTGTGGAATCCATAAGTCTGACTCCCAAGCGTGAAAGTATGTGAACATATTTAGCTAATTCCTTCTTTTCTTCTTCAACATGGGCTACTACCCATGGACAACCTTCTTAAGGCATCAGCAACCACATTAGCCTTACTTGGGTGGTAAATAATACTTATATCATAATACCTATGCAATTGTAACCACATCCTTTATCTAAGATTTAGCTTTTATTCAATCACATAGTTTGGGCTCCTAGTCTAGAGGGAAGTTATGAGCATTACGTTCATGCATAACCTCCATACCAAGGTTAGCACGGTTGATGATATCAGCCGAAGTGTTAATTACATGACCGTGACTGTCAACTACAGATTGGTTGAAATTGAAACCATTTAGGTTGAAAGCCATAGTGTTGATACCTAAAGTGGTAAACCAGATACCTACTACAGGGCAAGCAGCTAGGAAGAAGTGTAACGAACACTTCCAAATGGTGATTCAGCATAGGTTCTACATCTTGAAACCAAGCCAATTTTGGCGCTGCTTTATGATAATGAAACCAACCAGCATGGGGTCCTTCCCTGCAATGTATATTGGAGGGTCAGCTTCTACTTACTTCCTTCTAAAAGCGAAGGTTGGCAAGGAAGACCCATTCAGTCATAGATCAGAGAATTACCTATTTCAAGCTTCTTCACAGGAAGAAGAGTTAGCATACAGACAGCCCGATCTAGCCAGTGAGCAAGCAGTGATTATGCCAGTGATCAAGATATCAACCACATAAATAGGTAGTAAAATGGTTATGGACCCACGATGATGAAACGTAAGTGATGCGTTCTATAACCATGAGAGGGTAGAATAGAAAAGTTGATAGCATATTAAGCTTCTTCCTATTCTTTAGAAGATAAGAAGGCAATCCTTTCCCCAGAGCTTAACCTAGATTGGTTTGAAATGGGCCCCTGCTTATTGGATGACGTAAGTAAGGTTTAGAACAGCATGGCATCACTTCTAGTAGGAATGTCAAATTTCTCTCGAGTTCTAAAAAGAAGAGAGTTCAATCGTGCAAGTTGGCTAATTCCCCGTATTTTTAGTTTAAACCTGCCTTTCACTCATAGAAGTCTATTTTGAAACATCTATTTTGAGAATTTCCGGAAAAAGGCAGCAATCCTGGGTAGAGAAAAGTGATAGGAAGGAACCCATTTCAGCTCGACTGAAAGGAGATATCCACTTTCCTCGTGAATTGCCTTCTTCGAGGCATGAATAGGGCTTTTTTCTTCTTTTATTTGTGTTGATCTGAGCACCGCCCTAGAAAACTACTGGGTTGAGGGACCCAACCCAGACAACTTTGGAGTAGATTCACTTCCAATAGCTTCAGTAAAGCTCTAAAAATATCATTGAGAAATAGGAATCCGGGTTATCAAAGGATTTCCTGCGATTATTTCTAGTATGGAATGAGTCAATCATCCACTTTGGTATTTTATTGAACAAAAATGGGGATATTGTTCCTCTATTGATCAAGAATTTTTATTTTTGGGAAGTATCATGATTGTCCAATAAGAAGGGTTTCAATTTTTTCAAAGGAAAAATTTGAAGACCTATTGATTCTAACAACTGATTGCAGAGTTGATCATTCAGACCTTTCAATTCTTCATAGATGTAGATATCGGACCTATGAATGGGGATATTTTCGAAAATCACACAGAAAAAAGGAAGTGAGTTAGACAAAAATAAAAGCAACTTTGACAAAAAAAGAAGTGACTAGAACAAAAAGAAACGAAGTGACTTAGACAAATTTTTTTTGTCGATAACCTCAGACCAATCAATCGAATATTGATTAATACGTAATCAATCGAACACTACTTGAAAACGACTCTTCTGCTTTGAAACGGACAATTCCAAATGTTCCTGGAAACTCTTGCTCCCATTGGACCATTTGTATCTGTATGCATCAGGATCCCGATTCATGGATCTCTCGGTTCGAGAAATCAAAATAAGAGGCTCGAACCATTTCTTCTGACTTTTTTTTTAAATTCGATAAATATTGGTTGATCGTATATTTCATTATAGTTCTATGATTCAGAGTATCCTTTCCTATTAGATCCCTTTGAATTCCATATTCGAAGTTGCCATCGGATCTATTCATTAAAAAGAATCAATTCAATAAATTTCTTATGTACCCATAGGTACTATATTGGATTTGAATCAGATTTCGGATCAAAACACCATATAAGTAGTGACGCCATATCTCCAAAGCAAAAACTACTGCATCCGATTATAAGTCATGAGTTAGGTAATTCTTCTCATGAACCTTCAACTGTTAGAAGGCATAAGCTATAGCCTTGTCATTTTACACTAACACACAACCCAAGCCAACTCTTGATCCATCACAATACACCACAAAACATTGAGTACCCTCTAGTAAGGTCAAAATTGGAGCGGTAGTCAATCTCATTTTCAACTCCTGAAAGTTTTTCTCACAAGCTTCAGACCATTGAAAGTTGACTGTCTTCTGAGTTATCTTGGTCAAAAGAGATGAGATAGATGAGAATCCTTTAACAAACCTTCTATAGTAGCCAGTCAAATCTAAAAAACTCATTATATCCGCTAGAGATGTGGGTCTAGGACAACTCTGAACCGCTTCTATCTTCTGAGTGTAAATTCTAATCCCTTCACCAAAAATAATGTGGCTTAAGAATGCCACATACTTAAACCAAAACTCACACTTGGAGAACTTAGCATATAGCTTCTTATCTTTCAGAGTCTGTAAAACAATTCTAAGGTGACTAGCACGATCTTCTTTATTCCTTGAATAAATCAATATGTCATCAATGAAGACGATGATAAAAAGATCTAAACAAGGTTTAAAGACTATGTTCATAAGATCCATGAATATTGCAGGTGCATTCAATAAACCAAAGGACATAACCAAAAATTCACAATGCTCATATCTTGTTCTAAAAGTTGTCTTTGGAATATCTCATTACCTAACTTTTAACTGATGGTAGCCTGATCTAAGATCAATTTTCGATAAGAAAGAAGCAACCTAAAGCTGGTCAAAAAGGTCATCTATCCTTGGGAGAGGATACTTATTCCTGATGGTCACCTTATTCAACCAACGGTAATCTATACACATCCTAAGCGAACCATCCTTCTTCCTTACAACTAAGACCAGAGCGCCCTAACGTGAGACACTTAGTCAATGAAACCTTTATCTAACAAATCTTTCAATTTTTCTTTTAGGTTTTTTAACTATGTTGGTGCCAGTAGCATGGCGGAATGTAAATAGGAAGAGAATCTAGGATGGTGTCTATGTTGAAGTCTATCTCTCTTTCGGGAGGTACTTTGGGTAGATCATCAGAAAAGACTACTAGAAACTCGCTGACTATAGGAACTGACTGAAGGGAAGGTATCTCAGCACTTAAGTTATTAACTCAGACTAAGTGATAGATACATCCTTTTGAGACTAACTTTCTCGCCTTAAGGTACGAAATGGAACAACTCTTAGACACTTCTGAACTACTACTCCAATCTATGACTGGTTCATTAGGAATATGGAACTTGACAACTCGAGTCCTACAACCTATTGATTCATAACAGACATGAAGCTAGTCCATACCCAATATGACGTCAAAATCTACCATGTTTAGTTCTACTAGATCAACCATGGTGTTCTTGTTATTAATTGAAATTGGATAATCACGATAGACTTTTTCCGCTAGAATAAACTCACCAGCAGGTGTAGATACACAAAAGGGTTCAAAAAGTTTTTCAAGAAGAATCTCAAACTAATTTGCAACATAAGAAGTTACAAAAGATAAACTTGCTCTTGGGTCTAACAAAGCATAAACATAAAAAGTAATAACTTTGATCATACCCGTTACAACATCTAGAGAGTTATTTTGATATTGGCAGCTAGTGATTGCATAGAGACGGTTTTCCCCTCCACCAGTACCAGAAGTTTCTCCTCTAGGTGCAGCCCTGTCTGGTGGAGCATCTAATGAATATGGGGCTCTATTTCCTAGATTTCCACATCCTTTCTTACTTTTAGGACAATATTTCATGTAGTGTCCCTCTTAGCCACACTTAAAGCGATCCGACTGGCCATCACGACACTAATCATCATGGTTTCTAGCAAACCTACCACAAGTAAGAGCCCAACTACCACCTTGTGCCACACAACCTTGGGATTGGGCTGGTCTAGCATTGTGGTTCTACGAATTCTAGTCATTGTACACACCTCTGTTTCTTGGCGTAGGTGCACTAGCGGATAATGGTGCATGACCTTTCTGTTTCTAAAATTGTGGTTGACTCTAACCACCTTTTTGTTGCCCAAACTCATTTACGGTCATGGCCTTCTTGATTCTCTACTCTTCTCTATCCCTCAGATTTTCCTCTTCAACTTTTTTTACATAGACCATTAGACTGGATATGTCCATATTGCTTATCAACATTGTAGACCTACCTTCTTTACTTGAAGCACGACCCAAACCAGCAACAAACAATCTTGTTCTGCTCCTCATATCCTTCACCATCTCTGTAGCATAGAGACACAGTTCGGCGAACTTTAACCCATAATCGTGCACACTCAAGGATTCTATTTCAAAGTGAGGACCTCTCGTACCTTTGCTTCCTTCAGTTCTCAGGAAAAGAAACACCCCAAGAAGGCTTCTTCAAAGCCTTGGATGTTGTGCATCCTCAGCTCCACCATCCTTCCATTGATCAAACTAGGTTCTAGCCACACCCTTCGTTGATATGCATCTGACTCAACTCTCTCACCGCCAACCACATGCATCATGTCGAACACCTTCTTTAACTCTTTCATAAAAAATTTTGGGTCCTCAGTAGTGTTTGAACTAGTGAAGCTTGGGGGATTCATCCTCAAGAATATCCTTAAAGTGTTAGCCCATTCTTGTTGAGCTCCTCTTTGTTGCCCAACTTGGTTGGTCACAACTTTACTCAACTTTAGGATAGCTTCACGAAACTCAACATTTGTGACTTCTCCTTGCGTTTGCACATCAGGTGCATTGGGTATCTTTTGTTCCATAACATTTTTTCTATCGGGACAACCTCTCGCTGCTCTTCTTGGAGGCATTGTAAATCAACGAAATATGCGCAAGCACGACTTAGAGAGATACTTTTAGAGAAACACTGTAACGTAGAAAAAAATATGAAAGAAGTGAGACATTCCTAAATATTGTAGCCTCCTATCATAGATGTGGTGTGCTTAACACCGATGACTAAGACTCTACAGAGACGGATTCATAGACTGCCTAGGTTTGTTCAACTATATGCTTTGATACCAAGTTCGTTATGCCCCGAGTCTACACACTAGACGTGGACGACACCCAATGACCATTGCTGATCTTGAGCAAACCCTTGGCCTCGATTACTTATCTTAGCGGAAGACTCAACTTAACTCAGTAATAGAATTGGGAAAAGTTCTCATAAAATAAATGTAAATACTGTCTTGGCCAAAATGGCACTTAAGTCTCAAATATTGAATCTGAAATAAAGAGACACAACTAAATTACTAATTATCCATCTATGAAGCCTCTAAAACTACTTTGATGAATGTTGGGTCTGACCCCAAAATATTCTTTGAACTTAATTTAGAAAAAACAATAAAAGATGTCCTCCGGAATGCAAGAAGGCTCACCATTGACTATGGAGCTCAAATTGGATAATTGAAGTGTTGCGTGCTGATCTTGATTACCTATGTTTGCATCATAAACGATGCAGGACAATTTGTATCAGTACATAGAATGTACTAGTATGCAAGTTGGAAATGCTAAACACAACTGTAAAGCTGGAAAGGAGTAATAATGAACTTACCTTGGCTCTACTCAACTCATGATATAACAACTCAACAAAAAGAAGTAAGGACACATGAGATATAAAGGGAATTGTAAAATAGTGTAAACACTTAGTTCATTAAAGATCAAACAATAATAAACTCAATTTTACTTATATAAAAAGGTAATATAATTTCTCTAGGAGATTCTCTAACAGACAACCATCACTATGAGCCTAAGTGATAGTATAACGTATTACCTCACATTGCAAGAGGACCGCTCTATACCTTGCCGTCGGTATAGAACCTGGACTACTAAGTGGATCCACTATCCTATGCTAAAAAAGCACTAAGGAATCATCTAAAAAGTATGACACTTTATCTCTCCATGCTGGCTACATGGTTTAATGGAGACTTGAGTTAATATGAACTCGCGTCACCATATTGGTGCTTAATACTACTCCCAAAATACTTAGATCATATGTTTTTAAAAGAACTTCTTCTCTTGTTTGAAATAACTGCTCAAACTTAGCTTCAAAAACTCTTTTGGAAATCATATTTTCCTTTTCTTTTACAAAAACTAGTCATAGGCTATGTGGAAGTCTAGCTTCGTGCCTTTTTTGAAAAATTGAAAATATTTTGTTTAAACTTTTAGAGACTACTTAGTTCCCTTATAACTCTTGAGAAGTGAAGTCAACTTTATACTCTTCGCTTGCTTGAAACTTAACTCTTAAGGAGTACTTAGTTCCCTTATAGCTTTAGAAAATTTAACTCAACTCTTTACTCTTTGTTTAACTCATTGCTTGAGCCTTAAAACAAGGTTAAAATGTTTGTTTAAGACTCTTTAATGCTTTAGGAACTTTTTTTAACTTGCTTCTTAACTTTTAGACTTGACTCTTAACTTCTTTGACTTTGATCTTAAGTTCCCTAAAATTGGATTATGGATTCAAGAATCATGATATCATGTTTATGGATGATTTCATGATGTTTAAATGTACTTTAAAGTGTTGGAGTCAATTATGAATAATAGGTACATCACTTAGAAACTAATACAAAAATATGGGGGAGAAATGA
Source organism: Solanum chmielewskii (assembly GCA_027704785.1). Taxonomy (NCBI): domain Eukaryota; kingdom Viridiplantae; phylum Streptophyta; class Magnoliopsida; order Solanales; family Solanaceae; genus Solanum; species Solanum chmielewskii. The sequence goes on from JAKWIX010000320.1 coordinate 38,398,873, forward strand.
GATCTCCAGGTGACCCTGGTGCTTTGAGAGGCGTAGGACGTCAAAGCATGACGGACATAGTCTGTCATGAGGGGCTTTGGTAGGCGTGGTCCCAGGGCCTGTCAAATGGGATTTTCCAACTTTTCTTCTCCAATTTTCAACTCTAAATCTACCAAACTTCCATGGATCTTCCCCTAAACACTTAGGATTACTAATATACTAATACCCAATAGTTTAGACTCATAAAACAGCAAGAAACACGAATCAAACCACTAAAGGTATTCTACAACCCAACCAATAGTAATTTAACAATTTATTAATCAAGAACTTAAAGATTTATCATTCAATATCTATATGAAACTTGCAGAATTAAACATATTGGTGTGTGGGTTAACGAACCCAACACAGAAAGATCTCACATACCTTAAAGAGATAACTCGCGATGAAACTCTCTCAACAATCTTTTGGTGAAATCTTGGTCTTTTCTCCTTTCTCTTTCTTCTCTTTTTTCCCAATCCCTAAGTGTATTCAATATTCTAAAAACTGACTTAAGGCGTAATTTTCCCCCTAATGAACCGTTAAAAAAATTAGGAAATAGTAGGGTGAAAATACTATTTTACCCTTACTAAAATCCGAATTGGATTCTGCTCGATTCAACAACCCAACTTCCGAAAGACATATATCAGTCATACGACATAAAAAATGCACAAACTTGGCGCCTTTGGAAATATCTTCTCAAGGTCTTTCCAATCATATAAATAACTCACCCTAACTCCTCCTGAGCTGGGAGTTATGACCGTTTGAAAATGACCAAAACATCAGTTTTACACTTAGGAACTAGATTTCTCTATTTATTTCAAAAAATGATTATTCTTGGTTGCTTATCTTATTATTAGTTATTTTAAGTTACTAGATGTTTTAGGAATTAGCTATTTTGAAAAGGTAAAATGGAATAGTTTATGCAGAAGTTTATATACTTTATTATAGTGTTTTTGAGGGGGAGTTTCAACCTCTAGAGCATGCCTCTGATGGAAATGACTTCTTCCTTGTATTTTTTGTTTGTAACTTGATTTTCAATCTTCCTTTTGCTTCATGTTTGATGAGCAAAGCGAAGGAGAATATGGTCAAGTCCATTTAATATCTATATTGTTGCTACAGTGAGATAAGTTTTCAGCCAACAATATTTTTTCAATTCTACGTGAATTATTGAAACACCTTTTTAAGTGTCAAAGCAGGCATGCTGAAACTGCCGCTTTTAATATACTAGAAGTGGATGGCCCCCAACATTTCAAGTGAGACACATATATAAAGGTTTCCTATTTAGTACATAACAATTGTGAGACAACCAAAATAATATATTAGGTGGAAGACCCAAGTTTTATAACAGAGGTATGCACATTTTATTTACAAGGGCAAAAGAAAAGTTATTTGTTATGGATATCCTTGCTGCAGTGACCTATATTACAATACGTAGGGGGCATGACTTTTTATTAATAAAAATAATACAGCAGCTAGTTGAAGTTTTGAGTGTAGGAAATAGCAGTTTTGAAAAGGTAAAATGGTATAGTTCATGCAGAAGTTTATATATACCTTTTTATAGTGTTTTGGAGGGGGAGTTTCACCTCGAGAGCATGCATGTGATGGGAAGTGGCTTCTTCCTTGTTTTTTTTGTTTGTGACAGAATTTTTAATCAATCTGTTGCTGCTTCTTGTTGTGTCCATTGGAGTAGGTGATGATGGTGCAATGATGATCCGCATATGACAAGATAATTAATTTTTCAAGTGTTTCATCTATTTTTTTAGCAAATTACTTTCTAATTTGAATGGAGAATATCTTTCTATTAAATTGTATTGTCACATTTGCAAGAGACAACATTTGTTTCTAGGGGAGGCATTTGAATTTTTATGGATGATAAAATATTAATTTACAATAGGCATCTATACTATATTTATTTTAATTAGGTGTAATATATATATATATAGACACCTTAGTGCAGCAAAAGTCGTAGACCTCTTCTGAAGTGAGATATAACATTATTTTAGCAGGTTGATCTGCGATTAGTGTTTTTGCTGAAAATGGTGACATCAAATTGGCATCTAATATAAAAAAAATAAGATAATGAAATATAGATGATGATTTACAGTTGTTACTCGACAAGTAAGACATAAAAATGTAATTTAGGTGGAGAGGAAAAAAGAGGAATCATGGGTGCACACATGATTATTCATTATCAGTACTGGTAGAAGGAAAAATGTTTTTTTGGTTTGAAGTATTAAGAATCACAGTTATAAAAAATAGAACTAATTTGAATAGTTAGACATAAGGTGAAATTTTTGCCTGGTAATTCTAAGTTTTTTACTCCTACCTCAAACCTTAATTGAAAATGTGCAAGAAATACAAAAAAAAACACAAAAATGATCACACCCTTGGATAGTATAACTGATGTTAATTATCAATTGTCAACTTCTTAAATAAAAACAAATTTGAACTCTCAATTATCCATTGGTATGTTACAATAGGAAGAGATGAATAGAAAGTGTTGAATTTAAATAACAACAAGAGCCCATTTAAAGATCACATTACCATCCTATAGAAACAATATTTTTATGGATTAAATTCTTGGAAAATGTTCATTTAATTGACCATCAACACAAGCTTAGTATGCACTTCAAGTTGTTAGTTCTAAAAAAAAACTTGGATTACAACTTGTATTAGAACAATTCATATTTTCTTTGTCTAAAAATATTCATACAAGGTCTATGTTTATTGTTATGTAGGGATTTTTCATTTTTTTATTCCATATTAGTGTCTTTTCAAACCTCAGAATATATCAACAGAAAGGTAAGGTAAACTCAAAAGAATCAAGCTACTGCACCTCTATTATTCTTTTTAAAATTGTGTGTTGAATCAGCTTGCACACACGTCGATCGATACCAAGAGACTAGCTACCTCCCATCAGGATCCTTCTATCAGTTTCCATAATCATTTTAGTATTTTGATGTTTGATATTTCTGGGCACAAAAATTGAATGGTCTGATAAGTTGCTCTTGGAATTTATCATGACTTATGTCTATACATCTTATTTCACTCATATATTAGTTTTAAAATATCCACAATAAATCTACAAAACATATAGTGAAACAAATAAAAATAGATGAAATAAATTTGAGTAAATATGGTTGAAAAACATATAAAGAAAACTAAGGAAAATCTAAGTGGATGTAATGAAAGCAATGTCGTACCTTTTCATCTTAAAGAATAATGAGCTGATATTTTTTGATTTTTTGTCGATTATTTCTTTGTCGGACCTTATCAATGACTTTCACCTTAACTTCTCATTCTTTAGTTTTCTTGTAACTGCAATTATACTTAATATTATGTGTTTTATGCATTACCGTATATGAACTTTGGATAAAATGAATTAGTGAATCTTTTCCCTCGGTAGCAACTCAACCTCTGTGATTTGGCTATTTAAAGTAGAAGAAATTTATGTGTTTTTTACTTACTAAATTAGCTTTCTAAACTATTGAAAAGTTTACTAACAAATTATAGAAAGACAAAATGTATACACCGAAATGTGGAGGGAAGCTAAGAAAATCAAGAAACATAAAAGTTTCATTAAATAATTGAACTATAGAAAGACAAAGCATAGCAACTGAGAGGCCTAGGGGAGCTAAGAAAATAAAAAAAATATGGAAGTGACATTAAATAATTAATCATTTATCCCATTTATGTAGTTCCGAAGGCAGTTTCACTTGAAGATATGTTGATCCTACTATTAAAGCCATTAATCTTAATTAAGAAGGTCATACACAGGCAACATGGACTTAGGCTTTTATGATTTTGCTTGATTCCCACCGTTGGTTCAACGGATGAGTTGTTTGTATACATATTTGGTCTTGGAATCTATTCATCAGTCACCTCATGAGATAATTTGCTATTGAGTTAGTCCTAAGGTTCATTACTTTAACGTAAGCCTTTGTACCAATATGAAATGACGAATGAAGCTTTATCTCCCACACACCTCACCCCATGTGTGACTAAATATGCTAACACATTTGTCCATTTTTGGAATAACCAAAGTTGTTTGATGACTCTCAAGCGAATAAAACTAATTACCAAAGAAATATCAACCATCGGTGGTGTGTGAAGTATTTATCCAAGTATATGGATAGGGTAGTTCTTACCGTCCCTTTAGTTGCCAAGAGATACGGTTGAAACGTACAACAAATTATTGACGCCTTCATGCAATAGGTCATTTAATATTCCTTAAGGTAAGCAGTATCTTTTTCCCTTAATCTAAATAACCTAGCAATCTCCAAATGTGAAAGAAAATCTGAATTTATCTCAGATGGAGACATGAGGCAACAACCAAATAATAAATTAGAAAGATTCGAGGCAACCACGAAAGCACAAACAATACAATCTAACCTACTAATTCTATTTTCTGAATTTTGCAGTGGGAACACTTTAATTGTCACATCCAAAGACTACACCCTAGAAGTTAGGTACAATCTCAAATTGTAACCAGCGTACTCGACCTCTCAAAGACCTTATACAAGCTTTTTCATATCATTCATCGCATAAACATAGTGAAGAGTAGTGAAGAATTAAAACTTTTCACAAAACATAATATAGTCTTAAAAATCTCTTTCATATAAAAGTAATAGGAAATACTAAGTCTCAATTTCATCATCTTAAGACACAAGAATACTTGGGACACGACCCATACTTCAAAATACGAATATAGAAATACTTAGTCTATTACAATACTTTGAATGAAAACATAAAGACATATATGGCCTCAAGTCAAGTGAGGACATGCTATAACTTCTCTTGAACGATCTTCTAAGTTCAAGTCTTCACTTCTCAGATCTCCTCACCTACCAAGAAATATATAAAGAGATAAAAACATGGAGTTAGTACAACCACATGTACTAAGTATCAATTTATGCATAAAAAACATGAAAATAGATATTTATTGGAAATATGCATCTTTTAATTTAAAAATCATATTATAATCATAAGAACAATATTTAGCGACTTAGAAACACATAAGATAACATTTAAACCACAAATCACATTTTTAGAACTCATTTTACAGTAAGCTCATTCACTGTTACAGTGAATTACTTTACTGTATAGTGAAGTGAATTATTCTTCACCTTAGACACCCTTTAGCATGTAATCTTCTCACTCAAAGCTATCCTAAGATTCACTTTAGTCACACAAAGAGAGAACCCATACACCCTCTCTAATGTGACTAATGTACCATGATTTTACGGTACTTTCAATGTCTTTTCCTTAAGTTTAATGTTTGTCTAAAGCCTTTTTGTATTGATTTTTGATGTAGGTTTCTCTTTATTTGCAGGAAATCTGTCCAAAGGATAATGCGGAGGATTTGAGCAGAAATTGCAGAAGTGACTACCTACGAAGCCCGCGACGGTCCGTCGTGACTGTTACGGTCCGTAGGTGGCACCGTAGAGAGAAGACAATGGTTGCTGCAGAAAGTTGGGGAAGTTTGACCAAGTGTGGGACTACAGAAGCTCTTGACGGACCATCATAGCCATGACGATCCCTCCTGTATATTCGTCGTTGTTGTCAGAGAGTAGTTCCAGTACCCAATTTCAAGAATTTTCTAAGTGTTGTGGAACGGAACCCCTCGACGGACCATCGTGCTTGCAACGGCCTGTCATATCTGTCCGTCAAGGGTAACAGAAAGTTGATGAAGAAAGCACCAGAAAATTATGCAAAGCATGGAATGACGGAGCCCACGATGGACCGTCGTGTCCATGACAGGCCGTCGCAGGGATCGTCCATTCAAACGCATTTTGGACAGATTTATCGCAAATAGAGTCCTTCTTTTATTAGGTTTTATTTTATTATAAATAGTTTCAAAACCTCGTTTTTGGGGTTAGACTTTTGGATTTTTTTTAGTTCTCTTATTTAAGTATTGAACTCTTGATTTTAGTATTTGATCATACTTTTCTGGAATCAATTTGTTAGTGTTTTTGTGAATTATTCAAGTGAATTTCTGAATTTTCTTCATTCTCATAACAGTAAGGCATGAATTCTTATATTATCAATATGAATTGTGTGTTTATTAGCATAGGTAACTAAACTCTATAACTAGGGCTGAGGGAACCATGTGTAAACAACAAGGTAAAATCTAGCTAAAATAACAATTCTAGAATATCAACATAGATTTAGTGTATATTATCTAATAGGCTAGTGTTTGTTGGTACGAAGTAACAACTTAGTCAAATGTCGAATATGATGCTTAATATAAGGTAAATATAAGGTTTAGTAAAGCAACACATGTAGCCGGACCAAGGTGCGGAGTGAAATTCTCTAGATGCCGGACCAAGGATTTAGAGATACCTAACTTATCACTTTTCATGCAAGATACTAGGAAAGGATTGTTATAGCTAGAATTACTGAGTTAGGAGCCTGTGGGGAATACTTACGCCCTAGTTACTCTCATTAATTGATTAAACTCCAATACTTATTTACTTTAATTTAGCTAATTGCTTTTATTAATCAAAAACCCATTTAGTTATTTATTTTCGGGAAATAATTTACTAAATAGAAGTAATAATAGAATAAAGTTAAGTCTGAACCATTTTCCTCGTGGGAACGATCTTAACCTAATTAGTTGGGTTGTTTACTTGATGAGACCACTTTTACTTTGTTTCGAGAAGTAAATTTGAGCGTATCAAATTTTGGTTTCGCTGCCGGGGAAAGTGGCTTTTAGATTAACTTTAAGCTTATTACAGAAGTTTAGTCAACATTTTTCTAATTTTAATTTTTTTGTTTGTTTTTGTCTCATGTAGGTCTAACTTCCTTACATGCCAAAAACGTGGAGTAGAGGAATACCAGTAATTGAACCTGACCCGAAACTCGAGCGTACTTTAAGAAGAATGAATCAGAATTTGAGCATCTAAGGTGATGAGGTCGACCCGCAAATTCAACCATTGGTCGACGCTCGTGACCTTGTATTACCTGATTTTCGTGGGGAAGGTGAAATACGGAGACAACCTCCTGCTCCACGTCCTCAAGAAAACTATAGGGGCTATGAAAATATCGCAGACTCGGATGGGCCACTCGTCTTGGCCCCTCTACCACACGGCCACACTTTTGTGGTAACTAGTAGTCTGATGCAAAGCTCACTGCCAGAGATTTGTTTTCAGGGCTACCTTTTGAGGATCCACATGCCCACATCGCTAAGGTAAGGGCAGTGTGAAAAAGTTGTGTAGGGAGGTCCGATTTGAATATGGATGTAATCGGGCTAAGAGTTTTTCCTCTCTCACTAACGGGTGAGGCTGCTATCTGGTTTGTTGAGCACCCCTATAACTTAATCTTCACTTGTAATCAACTGAGCGATGCTTTCTTAGCACGCTACTACCCCGTATCTAAGAAACTAAACCACAAAGACAGAGTGAACAACTTTGTGGCACTACCGGGAGAGTTAGTTAGCAGTTTTTGGGATAGGTTCACTTCATTCTTGCAAAGTGTTCTAAATCACCGCATAGATGATGAGTCTCTGAAAGAGTATTTCTATCGGGGACAAGATGATAATAACAAAGTGGTGTAGGATACAATAGCAGGTGGTTCTTATGGGGAGTGTCCTTATGCCGAAATTGCTGAAAAGTTAGAGAAAATCTCCCAAAATAATAGAGCTTGGAATACTAGGAAGTCGGATACTAGGAGAAACACCTTCGCAGTCCAATCCGCACACAACTCAGTCGTAGATTATCTTTGTGAGGAGATGGATCAAATGAGAACTGAGCTTGGATTACTGTTGAAACATGTTGTTGGGGGTGCGGAAAAGGTAAATGTGGTGAACTACTTGTCTAAACCACCACCGCCAAATGATGAATAATATTATGATGAGGACTCCTATACGGTGAATGATCAGACAGGGGGTTTTCGACCGAATGTTGAAGGCTCCAATCTGGAGAATTGGCACAAGGTCAAGGAAACCAAGGTGGGAACTATGATAATTAAAACCACGAAGGTCATTATGACCGAGATGGGAATTACAACCGCGACAACAACTTCAACTGGAGTAACTATGGTAACAAAAATGATAGAAGTGGCCATATGATCCACCTCAAAATCGTGAAGTTGCTCCAAGGGATGGTGGAGGTAGTATGGCACGAGTTGAGGATATGATACATAAAATGATGAGGAGGTTTGATGCTAGTAATGAGCATACTAATGAGTTAAGGAATGACTTAGCAGGTATAGGGCAAAAAGTTGATACACATGCAATCTCGATTAAACATCTTGAGTTGCAAATAGCCCAATTGTCTATAATTGTGAACACATGGCAACCGGGCACTCTTTCTAGCAACACTGTCCAAAATCCAAAAAATGATGGGCATTGTATGGCAATCACTACTCAGGGTGGTAAGCAAATCATTGACCCACCTATGCCGCTTGGTGTAGAAAAGGTGATAAGAGATGATGATACAGTGGTGGAGGTTAGTGGTGAGTTAGAAGATAAAACGGTAAAAGATGTTGAGGTGCCCCAAAAGGTGACCCCCATGCCTAGACCACCACCTTCTTTCCCATAAAGGTTAGTAAAAATACTGAAGATGGTAAATATTGGTGTTTTATAATGATGCTGAAACAGCTTTCTATCAGTGTCTCTTTGGTAGAAACTCTTGAACAAATGCTCGATTATGCCAAGTTCATGAAAGATTTGGTTACAAAGAAAAAATCAGTCACTTTTGAGGATGATGATAGAATGCAACACTGTAGTGCCATTGCTACAAGATCTCTAGTGCAAAAGAAAGAAGATCCGGGTACTTTCACTATTCCTTATATAATCGGGTTGTTATATTTTGCGAAAGAATTATGTGATCTTGGGGCAAGTATAAATCTCATGCCCCTCTCGATTTATAAGAAGTTGGGTTTGGGTAACCCAAAGCCCACTCCGATGCGGCTACTGATGGTCGATTGAACGGTAAAAAGGCCCATTAGTATACTCTACGATGTGCTAGTAAAAGTGGAATCATTCATACTTTCGGCCGATTTTATGATTCTTGATTGTGAGTCCAATTTTGAGGTGTCTATTATTATTGGGAGGCCATTCCTTGCTATGGGTAGGCCCCTGGTTGATATGGAAAAGGGGCAGATGAAATTCCGTTTGAACAATGAAGAAGTGACCTTCAACATTTATACGTCCATGAGGATGAGTGGTCAGATCCAATCAATATCTTCTATATCCTACGGAGTTGAAGAGTCATCTCAGGTACAAATTGAAGAGCGTCTAGGTGTAGAAGCATTGGCGGCAGTGATCATGAATTTTGATAGTGATGGCATTGATGAGTATGAGTTATTGGTCGCGGCACTTGATCAAGGTAATGTTCATTTTAAACCAAAGAAATTTGAGTTTGATATTCAACATCGCGAATCTCCACCCGCAAAATCGTCTATTGAGGAGGCTCCAAAATTAAAACTTAAGCCTCTACCACCTAATCTGAGGTATGTATTCTTGGTAAAAGATGATACTTTGCTGGTTATTATTGCATCAGATATGAATGTGCATCAAGTTGAGAGTTTGGTGAAAGTGTTAAAAAGGTTCAAAAGAGCTATTGGGTGGACTATTGCGGATATTATTGGGATCCCTCCCAGTATTTGTTCTCATAAAATCCAACTCATGCCCGATCATAAGCCAAGTATTGAGCATCAGAGACGTCTATATCCAATCGCTGATAGTAGTTGGGTATGCCCTATTCAGTGTGTACCTAAAAAGGGGGAACGACTGTGATCCCCAATGAGAAAAATGAGCTTGTTCCAATAAGACAGGTCACTGGTTGGAGGGTGTGTATGATTTACTGGAAATTAAATGCATGGACCAAAAAAACCATTTTCTATGCCCTTCATGGATCAGATGTTGGATAGACTTGCCAAAAAGGGTTGGTACTATTTTCTTGATGGTTATTTGGGGTATAATCAGATTTCTATTACACTGGAAGATCAAGAGAAAACCACCTTTAGTTGTCCATATGGGACCTTTAAGTTCAAGAGAATGTCGTTTGGGTTGTGCAATGCACCCGCCACATTTCAGTGATGTATGATGTCGATATTCTCCAATATGGTGGAGGACACTATTGAGGTGTTTATGGATGAATTTTTAGTGGTAGGTAACTCATTTGAGCGGTGTTTGAGTCATTTTTATGAGGTTCTTAAGAGATGTGAAGACTGCAATCTAGTACATTGGGGAAAATGTCACTTTATGGTGAAAAAGTGTCTTGTATTGGGTCATCGCATTTCAGAGAAGGGAATAGAGGTTGATCTAGCTAACGTCGAGGTAATAGAGAGACTTCCCCCACCTATTTCTGTCAAAGGTGTGAGAAGCTTTCTTGGGCATGCAGGTTTTTACCGGAGGTTCATCAAGGATTTTTCAAAAATTGTGCATCATTTGTGCAAGTTGCTTGAGAAAGAGTGTAAATTTTATTTTGATGAATCATGTCTTAAGGCAATTGGTGAGTTGAAAGATCTTTGGTGTATGCATCTATCATTATTTCGCCGGATTGGAGCAAGCCATTTGAGGTAATGTGTGATGCTAGTGCGTTTGCTCTTGGTGTGGTATTGGGGAAAAGAAGGGACAAAATCCTTCACCTTATTTACTATGCTAGTAAAGCCCTAAATGAAGCCCAAAAGAACTACACAGTGACTGAGCAAGAGCTTTTTGCAGTAGTATTTTCTTTTGAGAAATTTCGCTCCTGTTTGCGCACTAGGGTTATAGTGCATACTAATCATTCTGCTTTGAGATATTTGATGGCAAAGAAGGATGTGAAACCGAGGTTGATTCGTTGGGTATTACAATTGCAAGAATTTGACTTTGAGGCGATTAATAGAAGAGGGACCAAAAATCAAGTTGCTGATCACTTGTCCCGTTTAGAAGATGAAGCAATGAGAGAATTGAGAGATAAAACTAAAATTGATTATACTTTCCCCGATGAGCATGTTTTGGCCGCCTCGTAAGACTTTATTCCATGGTTCACAGATTTTGTGAATTATTTGGCTAGCGATATCAACCCACCGAACTTGTCCTTTCATCAAGCGAAAAAGTCCATGAATGATGTGAAAAATTTCTTTTGGGATTAGCCATACTTGTATAAGAGTTGTGTTGATGACCTTATTCGGTGTTGTGTGCCAGAAGTTGAGATGTTGAGTGATTTGGAGGCATGACATCCTTCACCCGTAGATGGACATCATAGTGGTATCTGGATCGCTCACAAGATCTTACAATGTGGCTACTCTTGGTCAACTATTCATCAACATGCTCATGAGTTCACCAAGGCATGTGATAGATGCCAAAGAGATGGCGGCATTTTAAGAAAGCAAGAGCTCCCTTCAAATCCCATTCTTGTGATTGAGTTATTTGATGTGTGGGGTATTGAATTCATGGTACCTTTTGTGAGTTCTCAAGGGATGAAGTACAGTCTAGTAGCGGTTGATTATGTGTCTAAATGGGTAGAAGCTATCGCACTCGCAATGAAGGGAAGAGTGTCACCACGTCCTTGAAAAAGAATATATTTTCCCGATTTAGCACCCCAAGGGCTATTATTAGGGATGGGGGTTCCAACTTTTGCAAAAAATTGTTTAAGGGACTATTGGAGAAATATGTGGTTCGCCATAACGTGGTCACTGCTTACCATCCTCAAACTAGTGGGCAAGTTGAGGTGTCAAATACGGAGATTAAGCAGATTTTGTCGAAAATGGTGAACGCTAGTAGAATGGATTGGTCAAGGATACATGATGATACTCTTTGGGCCTACCGGACAGCAAACAAGACTCCCATAGATATTTCCCCATACCAACTTGTATATGGAAGGCTTGTCACTTATCGATTGAATTAGAGCATAAAGCCATGTTGGCAATGAAGAAGTTGAAAATGGATTGGAATAAGGCTGCAGAACATAGGTTAAATGGGTTGAATGAGCTCGATGAATTTCGCCTAAAAGCTTATGAAAGTCCATCCCTCTACAAAGAAAAGATGAAGAAGTACCATGACCAAAAGATTGAGAAACGCGATTTTATGGTTGCGGATTATGTGCATTTATTCAATTCTATGTTGCACTTATTTCCGGGCAAACTCAAGTCCAAATGGACTGCCCTTACGTGATCACCCAACTATTCCCTCATGGAGTCGTTGAGTTGGAAAACAAGGAGGGTGTGCGGTTTAAGGTGAACGACGACGAATCAAAATCTATATGGGACATGCTGAAACGACGAATGATGTAATTGAGGCATACCATCTTAATGAAGTCTCAGTAATCAAGAGTCCTCTGTCGTGTCGCGACATTAAATCAAGAGCTGGTTGGGAGGCAACCCAATATGCATCCTCTAAGCCAACTATTATTTGTATGACTTTCTAGTAATAGTTGCATTTTCGTTGCTTTTCTTTTTTTGTTAGAAGCGTTGCTAGAGCGTAGTTTAGGGTCCCTGTCCAAAAATTATCCAGAAAATACAAAAAGAATATCTTCATGGGTGTTAAATTTGTAGGTAGCACATCACCAGAAAATTGGTCTACAGAACTCATTGACGGACCATCACAGCTGCGATGGACAGTCACAAGCATCCGTCATATCCAGGTAAGTATTTCCATTTTTCTAAATTAAGGCATCCATGACGGACCATCACACTTGTGACGGACCATCGACGGGGACTCATCGCATCAATACCCGTAAACCCGACCCAACCGGCAAATATTAAAAGTTTTTAAACCATTTAACTTCCCACCTCTTCATTCTAACCGTTTCTTTCCCTCACTTCCCCCATTTACTCCATATTCAACTCCCTAACACTCTTTTCCTCTCCCCAAAACATCAGATTCCCCATCCCTTCCCAAATTCCCCTAATCTTCCCTCTTTCTATATCCCTGCTTTTTCAAGCAATCTGCCGGTCGAAGTCAACTGTTCTTGTGCTGATCACCAGAGTTGTTTGTCTTACTTTGTTTTAATCTTCTCCATATATCAGGTATGTGGTTCTGATCTCTAAATCATCTCCATTTCTTTCTTGTTTTCCCATGCTCCATGCTTGATTCTAAATGTTGGATCTTCGAAATTTGACCCCTAGTTCATGCCACAAACTCACCCCATTAATCCTACATGCCTTAAGACCATTCACATAGTAAACAGAATGGGGGTGTTGTGTTAACTAAATCAAATGGGGGTGTATGTTTCTGATAATTGTTTCTGATCTAGGTTGATAGTCCTCCAAAATGGCATTCTAAAACTCGAGAAACTAGTGTCTTAGGATTGCTAGTATGCTAGGTAATTGGGTTAGAAATAGTGGGTCGATAAGTATTCATTCAATTAGCATTTTAGGGGACGAGAGAGGCATCCCCAGTTCTGTCACTGAAGGACAAAACGAGACCCCATCGATGGAAACGTCGTTCCCTCGATGGACTGTCGGGGGGTCCATACCACCAATTCTAGTTTATTTTCTCTAAGTGTCCGTCGATGACCTCTACGATAGAACGTCGTGCCCTCGACGGTCCGTCCTGCACAACTGTCATGGTTGTCAGAGACCCTATTCCTAAGGGTCTCAAAATCTTTTCTAAGTGTCCAACAACAGACCTCTACAACGGACCATCATTCTCTCGACGGTCTATCCTACACAACCGTCGTAATTGTCCGAGACTTTCTTTCTGACAGTCCAATAAATTTTCTCAAGTATTTCATAATGGACCATCATCACGGTCCGTCATGCTCACGATGGACCATTAACTGGTCAGTCGTCCAGCACAGAAACTACATCAATATTATTTTAGTTTTTGTTTTACGTTGCATGTCTGGTTTGTTTCTACTGGTACTAATTGTTGTTCTTTTCAGGTACTAACACTTTTGGCACCAAATCTAGATCGCGTATACGCATGAGGGCGCTCAAAGTCCGTCGCCCCATCTGCCCGACTGGTCATTGGCTCTAACAATGAGTGTGACCCCGAATACGTTTCCCCAGACACTGTCACTCCTGCACGGGCTGCACGTACGACCAGAGCCACCCCCATGAAGGTGGCGCCCGACGTAGTCAATACCTCCAGTCTGAAGAGGAGCGCATAATGACTGGCACACCTTCTGGTTCTACTACACACTCCAACGATGCTTCTGGTTCTGAGAAAGTATCGGGTTCACAAGAAGTCTCTGGGTCCGAGAAGGCTTCTACTCCAGCCACTGCATCCCCGTACGCCTCATCTAATGAGGATGATAGTGTTGATTCCACTCCAGCACCACTGACTAAAGTCCCCGCCCCAGTTGTCGACCAGCTCAACGTGTGGTGTGTTGAGGGGTAGTTTAGGTATACTCTGACGCCAAGCTGCTGAATGATAAGGGCGTCATGACCCAGACCCTTACCCTGGAGAGGAGGGTCCTTAGGGGGAGTCTCCCCACCATGCCAGATATCCATGTACTCTTCACTAGGCACCGGCTAGATTGGACTGCTCGTGCTTTTGCTGATACAGCGAGGAGTTCGTCAGAGACTTCTACACCTCGTATGTGGCGACTCTTCATTCCCAGATTGATAGGCGGGCTGCCCCCGCCAAACAGGTTCCACTAGATCACATTCGAGTCCGCAGCAAGCGGGTAGACATCTCATTGCCAGCCATCCGCCGGTTTCTATATGGCGAAGATGTTGATGCCACCGGGACTTCTTTCACTGCCGAGTTCGACTACGAATGAAAACTGGTTAAAGATGGATGGTTCTTGCGTGAGCTAGAGTTGAGAGAGACTACCATGAGGTGGTTGGCCCAGTATTTGTCAATTGATGGAGAGGCTGCTGACTGGGTACTTGAGGCGAAGGGAGCCATTAAGAAGGCTAACATGACCTTCACGGCCAAGTTTCTGTTGTTGATAGTCCACCAATGCATTTCCCCCACTGCTGAAGATAATACAGTCACATAGAATTGTGCTGTTCTGATGGCAACGATGATAGCAGGGTTCGAGGTGGACTTCGCTTAGCTTCTTCAGGCGGTCATACACGAGAGGGTCTTCAAGGTCACTACTACTTACCCATTTTCGTGCATGGTGTTTGCGTTGTGCAAGTGTGCCCATTTGACACATAGATCAGATCAAGACCCCGCCGGACACTGTTGATATAGGCCTTATCAGGGATAAGGCCAATGAGTAGGACCCACACAGAGGGCCCCGCCCGGAGGTACCTCCGCTTGGTGAGAACCTGGCGGATATGGTAGAGTAAGCCCTAGCAGCTACCCAGGCTACATTTGAGCCTACTGACACCACCCCGGTCGAGTCTATCCCAGGTGGTAACACCACTCCGAGCTCCTCTCGTTCGACTCCCTCCACAACTCTGGTCCAACTTGCTAAGGTCCAGAAACTTGAGGCCCAAATGACCACTCTTCTGCATCACATCCAGCCTTGGATGCAGAAGTCTATTGCTGAGGCAGAAGAGCGCATGGAGCGGAAGATGGCCCAGCCCACGAAGAGGAATATTATGGAGGTTCATCAGCGCCTGGATGCTTTTGAGTTGCGTGTGCTAGCCCGGCCAGCCCCTGCGATGGATGTGTCGACCCTTCAAGCTGCTTTAGAGAGTCTGCGAGTGGACTTGGATATGATTCTAGAGGCTAGGGTACCCGAGTCTAAGGCCCCTTCTACAGAGCCACCGAGGATACTATTTTTGCGGCCTTATTCTCCACTACTGCAGTGCCACCACCTCCACCATGCCAAAAGACGTAGAGGTCGACATGAGGATGAGGCTAGGGCACTGAATAGGGAGCGCCGATAGTTGGAGGCTGCAAAGAGAGCCTCGATTGCTGATGAGGAGGCCCGTCAGTTGAGGGCTATTGAGTTGGCTTCTGGGGCGTCTAGCTCCAGAGGTGTTGAGGCAGAGAAGAGCACTACTGATGGTGTTGTGATTGTTTAGAGAGGCACTATTGAGGGTGTTGTTGATGCTGAGGACACTACTGAGGGTGTCCAGACTACAGAGGGAGTGGGTTCTGGGACACCGGACACCAGCTTGTTGATCGACGGCGCATTACACCTCAGGTTTACTTCACCTACCACTCTATTATTTTGGATTGTTTTATGCATTGGGGACAATTGCATAACATTTTGTTAGGGTGGGGGTAAATGGAGAGTGAGTGCTAGGGTGAAGTCTGAGTAACCCAACTCACGATCCTCTTTTGGGGTTTTATTGCCTGTGTTCTTTTTCCCTAAGAGACTGATTATTTTTATTGTTGAACCGGCATGTCTATATCTTGTGTACATAATATAACTCTAAAGCATGACGACGAAAAAAGAAATGATATTCTGATTTAATGAAAATGATGCATGGCTAGGCATAGTAATTAATAAATGTGTGGCTCTAAGCATGACATAGAGATACACCACTGCATGACCCTAAGTGTAAGACTCGAACTAGGTGTCTGATAATCTGGTAGAGTAATGAGATGTCAAGTGAGTTTGAGGAAAATTTGAATAGTCCACTATTTATACTGAGCAAGAACTTGCCTTGTTAGTCCTGCTAAATGTAAGTTGTAATAGACAATTAGGAAAGGATCATAGCCCTTGTTCAATATATCCAATCTTAAACCTAAATAACAGAAAATCGAATGAAATTAATCCCTTTTTGATCCAAATGATTTGAGTTTAAAATAGACCTTTCTTTTTAACCCCAACTGATCTTTTCTTGGAATAATGTGTTGGCCCTGGTCCCTCCTTAGACATGTGCACCTCAGCTTATGCCAAAAGCATAAGTTGAGGGTGGGTAATGCAGTAAACAACCTTGTCGTGGCCCTGACCCAACTTTGGGTATTGTGTACTTTGACTAATGGCAAAGCCATGAGTTGAGGGTGACTATTATGAGGAATGCTCTGGAAAGAGGGGTTGAAAGTATAAAGAGAGAGAAAGAACAAAAGAAAAGTGACTCAAGAACCATTTGAAAGAAAAGTGAAATAAGAAAATATAATAAATACAAGCAAGAAAAAAAAGATTCATTTACACAAAAGAAGAAAGAAGAGAAAATAGCAAGGTGAAAGAATATAATAAAAAGGTGGGAATAAAATGATGAAAAGGTAGGACGCTTAACCGATATGTCAAGGAGGGAAACAAGTCACTAAAATATACCTAAATATACCCTACCTGATCCTGAGCCTATGTTACAAGCTAAGAAAGTCCTATCGTGATCCTAAGAGTGGTTATGGTGAACTTAAAGCAGTGAAAATAAGGTCAAGCCTATGGCAATATGTATAAATGAGTTGTGAAGTTGTTCTGAGAGTGAGTGTTGAAAAGTAATCCTTATAATCAAACTGAAATCATTATGTGAAAAATGAGGATGTTATTTTTAAGTGAGGACACTAGTTGTAATACCGGAAAAATTAGCACCTAAGTGAGTGATCGAAGAGGATAGGTGTGAGTCTGTGTCATGGTCTGATCCACATAATTCAAGCCTGATAGTGATAGCATGCATGAACATAATGAGAATAATCAGGATTGATAGCCAAAGGATTGCGAAAGTTAAAAGACGGATACAGTTGTACAAAGATTTTGTAGTGAGTCATAGTACGTCGCTTGAGGACAAACAACAAATTTAAGTTGAGGGTGTTGATGTATCGTGGTTTTACGGTACTTTCAATGTCTTTTCCATAAGTTCAGTGTGTGTCTAAAGCCTTTTTGTGTTGATTTTTGATGTACGTTTCTCTTTATTTGCAGGAAATCTGTCCAAAGGAGAACGCGGAGGATTTGAGCAGAAATTGCAGAAGTGACCACCTACGGAGCCCACGACGGTCCGTCGTGACTGTTACGGTCCGTAGGTGGCACCGTAGTGAGAATAAAATGGTTGTTGAAGGAAGTTGAGGAAGTCTGACCAAGTGTGGGACTACGGAAGCTCATGACAGACCGTTATAGCCCTGACGATCCATCCTTCATATTCATCATGGTTGTCAGAGAAAAGTTCCAGTACCCAATTTCAAGAAGTTTCTAAGTGTTGTGAAACGAAACCCCTCGATGGACTGTCGTGCTTGCAACGGTCTGTCATATCTGTCCATCGAGGGTAACAGAAAGTTGATGAAGAAAGCAGCAGAAAATTATGCCAAGTATGGAATGACGGAGCCCAGAACGGACCGTCGTGTCCATGACGGTCCGTCGCAGGGATCGTCGATTTAGACGCGTTTTGGATAGATTCACCTTAAATAAAGTCCTTCTTTTATTAGGCTTTATTTTATTATAAATAGATCGAAAAACCTCATTTTGGGGGTTAGACTTTTGGATGTTTTTTTAGTTCTCTTGTTTAAGTATTGAACTCTTGATTTTGGTAATTGATCATACTTTTCTAGAATCAATTGTTGGTGGCTTTGTGAATTATTCAAGTGAATTTCTGGATTTTCTTCACTCTGAACATAAAGTAAGTGCATGAATTCTTATATTATCAATATGAATTGTGTGATTATTATCATGGGTAACTAAACTCCATAACTAGAGTTGTGGGAACCATGGGTAAATAACAAGGTAAAATCTAGCTAAAATAACAATTCTAGAATAGTATCTTGCATACATTGCTAATTCTTTCGCTTAGAAGTCTTTCTAACAGATGTTCAACGTTAGAACTCGCCTTATTGCTACTTGTCGGACCAAGGAGGTAGATAATAGGAAAAGAATTATCGACATAGATTTAGTGTATACTATCTAATAGGCTAGTGTCGGTTGGTACGAAGTAACAACTTAGTCAAATATCGAATATGATGCTTAATATGAGGTAAAAATAAGGTTTTGTAAAGCAACACATATAGCCGGACCAAGGTGCAGAGTGAAATTCTCTAGATGTCAGACCAAGGATTTAGAGATACCTAACTTATCACTTTGCATGCAAGATACTAGGAAAGGATTGTTAAAGCTAGAATTATTGAGTTAGGAGCCTGTGGGGAACACTTACGCCCTAGTTACTCTCATTACTTGATTAAACTCCAATACTTGAACCTGCCACTTGTTTACTTTAATTTAGCTAATTGCTTTTATTAATCAAAAGCCCCTTCAGTTATTTGTTTTCGGGAAATAATTGACTAAATAGAAGTAATAATAGAATAAAGCTAATATAAGTAATAGTAGAATAAAGTTAAGCCTGAACCATTTTCCTCGTGGGAACGATCCCAACCTCTCTAGTTGGGTTCTTTACTTGATACGACCGCTTTTACTTCATTTCGAGAAGTAAATTTGAGTGTATCATTGCCTAAACGACCCTTAGGATTACTTATAATGAGTCAGATACACACTTCAAGAATCAAACATATCAACATATAGACACTATGACATTTCCTCATCAAAGGCTATCAAAAGACTTACTTAAGTAGGTCAAGAAGATAACGTCTATGATTGACCTCTTCAAGACTACCTAAATAATCCTTATGACTTCCTAAGTTCGGATCATGTCCACATAATCAACATCTTCCCTGATTAGAGTCATTCTTAAGACTCATCTAGGTAAGATACGAAGTGACCATTCCTATGCCCCCTTCACACCTTAACTAGACAACCCTTAACTACTCTACATAGGTACTTATTCCTTTTACATACTCCATAAGATAAGTTATTAGTTCATTAAGAATCATACATCACATAAAGGACATTATAATAATGGTCTTCGACAAGACCTAGGAACTCCACATAACACCTTCAAAGTCTATTATGTAATGTCTAGATAGCGTCTCATACCACCACTTAAACCTCATAAACTTCTCCAATGATAATAGGTATTCCACATGATGAGAATTGGCAATAACCAACATAGACCACGATAGCTAGACATGAAATCCGGAGTTCTATTTCACTCCGATGAGGTTGTTCTACTTGCCAATGATATAACTTAGACACATCTCATGTAGGCACATGGTTAAGGAATATGAAGGGAATACTTTGTAATCTAGTCTCATACTTGACTAGAACTACTTTCCCTTACCATACTCACTTGGTGCTAGCCTTCGTTCTCATAGAGTAACTCATACATTAAGTTCACATAAAAGGGTTCCATAACAAGTTCATAACCCAATCACATTTACCCTACCAAGGAAGGTCCACTAGGGCTACCTCACAATGGCAACAAGAAGCTAATGATGACTTTCCTAAGGATTAATATGATGTCATTCCATCCAACTAACCTTAAGTTCATCATTCCTTTACTTTGAAGGATACTATTACGACTTGCGCTTCAACAAAATCTTAACCTTACCCTTAAGTCAAGGTTTTTCACATAATAGACTCTCATATAATCATTTAAAGTCACATGTCATTCATATATTCAAAACTAAGAGTTCTAACATCCTAAATAAAGACATCACATATTCATAATCATATATACATCAAGCAAGGGACACAAGTCAACCAAGACAAGATACCACATACTTCACTTTTAACTCATAATGCAAATCATTCTAGAAACACCTAGAAACAATCTAATATCTTCAAGTCATCCTATATATCTTCTTAACATCATTAATGTACTCCACATAGACTCACAAAACCAAGTAGGAATAACCAAGACTTAACCCTAACACTATACTCATAATGTCAAAGTCATAGTCTAAAATGATCACTTAAGGCAACATAAGTAGAAGAACACACATATGACTTCACATGTAGATAGATAATGTCGTGCTTCACATAATCAACTACACAAATACCACATTGCTTTAAGTAGTTGTCAATAAGGACATGCTCATCATATTGCATAAAGTAACGCCGATAAGGCCACATCAACTGCAAGTAAAACACATAACACCGCCACCATAAGTGGGCCATACCAATCACAATAGAATCGAAGTATAATTAATGTCAAATTAAAGAAAATGGGTTAGAATACCTTTATCCCCTCATCCAAACTTCAATTCAATACCAAATCAACCAATTCAACATCACAAGGCCCTTACCCATGGCCATGAACAATTATTCAAAGTAATAACCATAAAACTCAATGAATCTATTTCAATTCAATCTAGGTTTAACAATCTTAGATCAATTAGATATCAATAGAATACAATTCTTATATCATTAGAAAGCCCATAAGAAACTACATAACAATTCAACAATATTAGTTTAATATCAAGTAACCAGTAAGTAGTCAAAACTAGGGTTCATCAATTTACATGGGTTCATAGGTAATTTAGATTGAAAGCATCAATACAATATCAATTAGATCATAATTCAATGTTTAGAAATCATTTATGCAAGAACCCATGGTAGAATCCCGAAATTGGACAATTCACTTTAGAAAACTTTGAAAAAACATCTTGAGAGTTGGGCTCCTTGATGAAACAAGTTTCAAGGATCAAAAGTCATACCTCAAGGATGATAATTCTTCACATTGATGAGGAATTTCCACTCAAAACCCCCACACCAAGCTGCTTCTTCAATTTGGACTTCAATGGAGTCTTTGGGATTTTTCTAAGAGTTTTGGGTTTTCAATTTGGAAGAATGAAATCTTTAAGTGTTTACCCTTTATATACTTAATTAAAATACCCAAAAGACCCTTAATAAACCGCAAATGACTTAATTTAGAAGTGGGGTGAATTGGTTGGCAGTAGCCTGCACAGGAAGACAGGTCGCTCGACACCTGCCCTCGACGGGGCGTCACCGCCACGACGGGCGTCACTGGCCACCGTCGGTGGTTACACTAGCCTGCCAAGGCTTCCTTCTTCACCCATGTCCAAGTCCCCCACGACGACACCCTTTGACGGGGCATCAACATGCCTATAATCTGTCGACTGCTCCGTTGTCTGGGGCCTGCCTGGGACTGTTTTGGCAACAGTTTTGGGTCCATCCTCAAGGACCCTTAGATGGTCCTTCGGGATAATTTACCAGAGGTTTCCAACCCAATTACGATTTTCTATAAGTTTAACACATCTCACATGAATTTCATACGAAACGAACACATAAAACTTGACGAAACACGCCTAGACGTACAAGGTCACTTCAATGCATATCTTTCGAATGTCGTGGACGTTCTTTGTCGTTTGACCTCCAAATTTCACCAAACTTTAAACACTGCCGGTACATGCTATATTAACTCAATTAAGAACCTTTAAACATCATGAAAAAAAAGCACATAGAACCACATAAGAGACATTTAGGTGACTTAGTCCCTTGACGTTTGACTTCCAACACACCTAATACTTTAGCTACTGCCTCTATACCATATATTAGACATATTAAGGACCTTAGAACATCAAGACCAACATGTTAGGATCTAGTTAACCTAGGTCATCTTCGGGGTCTTACATTAATATTCCCATTCTGTCTCACCTCCACAAAGTATATTCTCTTTTCGTCTTTATGTGTCATATTCAGGCGATTGAAGACTTTATCTAATATTTGCGTACACTTTACCCTTCCTAAATCCCACTTTGTGGGACTGCAGTAGGTGTATTGTTGTTGTATTAAAAAGAGCAGTTGATCAACAAAATTAGAGCTTTTTCTTCATTAAATAAATCAAGAATGCAATTATGGGAACTCATTAACTTACTTTAACGGGAAAAAAGTTAACAAATGCCAAGATCAAAGAGGATCACATCAATTCTCCAAAGCCCATCAACAATTAAGACACAAACATAACATTCAATACTAACACCCAATAGAAAGCCTACACTAATACATAAGATTCATCCATCTTAATCACCAAAACGACAAAACGATTTCTCACAACACATGTAAAGCGAATATCCTGAAGTCTGGTTTAGCTATAATGTCAAAGGCTTCGAAGCTCCAAAATTAGTAGATACAAAATAAAATCAAACAAACTTGAAATTCCAAAAACATAATTCGATTTAGCACATAAGTTAACCATACAAAACTTATAATGCAATCCATTTTCAACAGATTGAAATATGAAAATCTAATTGGAAAAAAGGGGAAAACTATAACTAAAATTGCAGACCTGGTAGCAACAATATAAACAGAGCAGCTTCAACAGAACGACAAGGTCTTCCTTTATCTATATACAATACAACAATTTACTCTTTTGGATAATATAGAAGGAACCAAGAACGAAGTAAAAAACCTAAAGCAAAAGTAGAAACCAAAAGCAGAGAAAACAAAATGGAGATGACCCCCAATGTGTTTAAGATTATAGTTGAACCGTAGAAGATTACGTATTTGATGAATGCATAGAGAGGAAGAAACGTATACAGAAGAAGGTGAAAAGATAATAGTACCCCTGTTTACCTAATTACTTTGAGATGAGAAGCTAGAATTTTTGTGACAAAAATATTCCTATTTGTCAATTGAATGACCACCAAGAAGACACGTTGAAATTTTCTGAAAGTCTCTTATATATAGACCTAGTTTGACTTGATACAAAGTTTAAAAAAATAAAAAAGAATTTTGAATCTTGTGGTCAAAAGTAAAATTATGTTGAATGTACAAAATAACTCTTTAATCTTGTGGCCTTAAATATGTCACCTGAAAAGGTAAAAGTAAAATCTTACCGAAAAAGAAAGAGATCATTCTTTTTTAAACAAACTAAAAAGAAAAAAAGATCAGTATTTTTTAAATGGAGGGAGTAAACATATAACAGGGAAGCCGCAGGGGTGTTTTAGAGATTTTTGGTGCTCCTATTAAGATACTTTAGTACTCCCTTTGTCCCTTTTTACTTGTCCACTGTAGTTATTCATAATTACTTGTCTATTTTGACATATCAAGAAATGACAATTTTGTTTACCTATTATATTGTCAATTAAATTACTAATTATTTTGAAAAGATATAAAATCTTTTGTCCTCTTTATATATAATTAATAAAAATAAAATGGTAAATTCATTACATTATTAATTATATTTTTTAATAATAAATGTGTTAATTAAAAGTGGACAAGCAGGAGGAAGGACAAACTAGTTCTGTTGTAAAGCCTAATCGGTATAGTCGATGGTTCAATTTATTTCGCTGGGTTTCACAAAGCTTCTTCCCTGCTGCCAGCTCAGTCTCGCCAATCTCGGTGTTCTTCCTTTTGACGTATGTGAGTTCACTTTCATCAATGCTCCGGATTTTACGTTTTGATTTGAGTTCTCTTTCTGTAGTTGATGTTGTCTCCTCCCCTATTTGGGAATTCATAGTCCTCCTTTCATGTGATTGCATGTGTGAACTTAGTTTGTAATTTTTGGTCAAACCTAATTTTGGCTTGTTTAGCTGTTCAACAATTTCTCTCTATATAAATGAGTTTCTTGCTATTTGGGTGTTCAGAGATTCCTCTCTTTTCCATTAAATTTTCGGTAAAATTTTGGTCTTGGAGGCAGGAGGGGCGCTACAGTAGTACCGAATTTATTAAATATTTCCTCTGTTTTATTCCTAACACTGGTTTCTCCATCTATAATTATTTTTAGCTCCAGTATATTAGCAGTTTCTCCTCAAAATGAACCTTAAACTTGTTCAAATTAATATTTTCTAGGCTTAGTGTCTTGCTGACCGATTTGTTCCTCTGTGAACATATAATTCATGTCTTTTTTATGCTTGTACTAGCTTCTCCATATTTCCTTGGCTCCCAAAATATGCTAATTGATTTTATCCCTGCATTGCATACATTAATAAGCCTTGTTGAATTTGATAAGATGACTTATGCATCAACTATTGCTGCTTATGCTTAATAATCAGCATATGCATCAGTCAATCTCACGATATATAAGATTTCTGAAGTTCAAGTTGCGAGCCTGAACTCGCACTTGTTAGCCCGTGCTACATTCCTATATGCGGCATATCAATGCAAATTTGGTTTATTATATACAACCTTCAAATGTTAAGCTGAGTTCTCATGGTCCTCGCCAGTTCATTCAGAGTACTCCTCACCCTCAAATCTTAGAGTGAGTTTTCATCGTTGTGTCCAGTTCATTCAGTTTAGAGAGTTAGGACTTACGAGAAGTGGAGAATGATAATATGAAACAACGAGAAGTTAACCTGTGCAATTACGTTAGCTCTACTCACCGAATTCAGGCTAACGAAAAGAAATTGCATTAGAATTTGTTATAGAAGTAATACTGATAGGTATATTGTTTATTCAACAAATCCATTAAGAATTGGAATAAACTTTTGTGGAAATCTAATATGCTAATGAGGTTTCTTTATATATCTTCCACCTCCAATAAGAATCACGGTCGCACTAATGAAACACCAATATAGAGCAGTTTGACATTTTATTCCTAGGAAATTTGATATAGGAATTCATTACTTACCTGTTCAGAAAGATTATAAATTTAGTAGCTTCCATATTTTTGTTGTTGGTCAGTTGAGTTTGCAAGTTCTTTTACTTGTTTTTCTTCAATTTAAATCCTTTCAAGTTGACTTCTTTAAGGATATTTACCTGTTTGTTGTACCAACACAAAGTTAACCCTCCCAACAACTTCTCAGTCCCAAACAAGTGATATATTCAAAACAGCCTGATTGTATTTGAATACAATCATATCTGCAGATCCAAGTTCATTGGACTTTACTTCATCTATGTAACTGTATTTAGAATATAAAATGAGTTTGCTTTGTGTTCCAGCATTACTTTGAAAATTCGATATTACTTATTTACATGTTTGAATTTTCATCTTGAGAAGATGTATAATTGAATTTTGTGTGGAGACAGAGGGAATTTGAATTTTGTGTGGAGACAGAGGGAATTTCCCTGTTGACTTGCACCCAAGTGTGTGGCCTATATTTATATATATATAGATAATATGTGGATTGTCTAGTTACAGAATAAAGGAGAGACAGCCCACACACTTACAAAGATTAGCCAACAGATATTTGGAGCCATTTAAATAGCCAAGGACGTTTCTCTCTACATTTACTCGAAAATACTGAGGTACATCTAATTCTGTTGTGCTTTTCAAGAGTATGCACAACTTCTTGAATCGTTCTGCGTGTACTCAAGCTGATCTTGTGATTCCTTTAAACTTATTTAGGTTTAAGGCTTGGATATGGATTCACTTTACATTACATCTAACACTAACATAAACCTCATGGCTGCACCAAACGATCACTAGAAATAAAAAGCATGCTACAAGTGCACATTTTTCTTTTAACACCTTCAAGGCTCTCCTGGTTTTTTCCCTTCAAAGTATCCACATGATAATCAAAGTAGCCTCATCCTATCCTCTGCATCTTCTTTTCCGTAGTTGGACAGAACAACCTTGAACTCTAGCTGGCATTGACCACTAATTATATACGAATATTTAGGACTAAATAGTGTTCTTTAGAATCGTAAACATGGGATGTATCTTTGGTACTTCTATAACTTAGGTGGTGGAAGTGACCATGAGCCTGCTCATGGTGGATTCGTTGGAGAAGCGATGCTGACTGCAACTATCTATGGACACGTTCTGCCTCTCCAAATGTTGGTTCCTCTTTAGTACTGTTCTTTAGGTGTAGTTCCGTCATGGCGCCAAGATCAGCACGATAAAGAAAGATAGATTCACAGTGAAGTGACATGCCTAAGTTCCCCAAGTTAGGAAAATTTATATGATGAATGAGGCACAAGTATGATGTGGCATACAAAAGTTGTATGAGGCCCATTTATATTTTGCCAAGTCGACCTATTTCAAAAAAATGACCAAACTCTTTTATCGCTCTCTTCCTTTTCACGTTTTCCCTCTCTTTCTTACTTATTTTTTTTAAAACTTTTTTACTTTTTTTTCCTTTGGTTTCTTTTCTAACAGTTGTTCCAAATTTCATACTTAAATGACTTTATTCATGACAAATATGGAATTCAAAAAATCTTGTCTGACTCATTTTATTTTTAACTTTTTGATATTATTTTTTCATGTCGATATTAATTATTTATATTATTAAAAATAGTTATATAAAATTATTTGTTAATTTTCAAAGATTTAATTAATTACAATTTTCTATTTTATTAAAACAATTAATTATTTTTGAAAGTAAAATTTATAAAGCTACCCAAAAAAATTAAGGTGTAATTAGTAAAACTATTATTCTATTTATGATTTCTTAAGAAATTTGTAAACGAAAAAATAGATTATTAATATGAAAACAAAGAAGGTAGAAATTTAATATTTTCTTTTATTTTTCTCTCAACAATTTCATAATCGAAAAGCAATTCGATCCACAAATACTCTTCAAAAGTGAATACAACGGAAATAACATTAATGATCTTGACAAACAATTATATAAGTTTTGATACTATTGTCATGAAATTCAAAACCGAAATACATCCATAAACATCAACATAAATACATATTATATCTGTCAATTTATACAATATTTTTATTCTTAAAATTCAAGGTAGGTGTAATTTAATTAATATTTTGTTTATTAACTGTTCTTCCACATTTCTTAAGAAATTATAAATATGAATAATAATTTTAATAATTTATTCCTTAAAAGAATTTTCACAATTTTATAAAATTTATTTATAAGTTTTTAAAAATAATTTTTAGTATTAGAAAACCTATTATATCTTGATTTTATAAACTAAAAACTAAATTTCAAACAAATATAAATTATAATAGAATAAATAGCATAAAATAAAAAAAAAACAATAAACGAAAAACTTATATAATGATTGTAAAATTTAAATAAAAACTCAGTACGGAAAAAAAGAAAAGCATAAACTAATTAGATTAACAAATAAATTCTTAAAAGTTATGATTAAAATAATCTTAAAAAAGAAAAGCATATTTTAAAAAAAATTAAAGCACAATATATTGAGCAAGGGACATAAAACAAAAAAAATGACAAAAAAGACTTAAAAATGTTCCTTTATTAGCTTGACAAATGGGTCCCCATCTATGTCCATTTGTCAATCAAACAATGCCTCATACAAGTATGACATGGCGTGCCTCATACATAATAAAATTTTTCCTAAGTTAGTTAGCGAATACGAATTGCCTCACTTTAATGACTTCATTGAGGAGAGACGGAGGTTGTTTTATAATATGCTATTAAGTATTACCCCCTTTAGTTAGCATGCAGACGTATATAAGTTCTTCCCTATTGATGTCTGTCTACTGACCTGATTCAATATAGGGCATATGAGCTGTCACAGATCCCACACAGTTCCTTCTTATTGTCAAGATACAATTCATCCTAGCTGTTAATTTGATTACTGCCCTTGTCTAGCTTTACCAGTTAGGTTTAACGGACTTGACGATGCCCGTAAAGGATCACCGATTATCATCCTACTTTAGGTTATATATTTTTATTATGCCGACGACAATTGCAATAGCTGATTAATCATCAAAAATTGGAAGATAAGTACACACTGATATCTGATGGACTTCACAGGAAAAACCAAACTCCAAGGGCACCAAATTTCTATGATCTTTTCACAAGTTGTAACTTCAATGCTCTATTTATAAAGGGTATTTGGAATATTGTTGTGCTTCTTATTCAGAACTATACATATTAAGAAAAAGACTCGATTGATCTTTTCTGTTTCCTTGTTAAATTCAATATTATTAGATGCTGGCTAATCTGGGTAACAGTCACTTCACCTATGCGCCTCACGGCCTCACTGTATTTTTTGGTTGAAGTTCGCCAATATCATTGGTTTCAGTTGCTTTCCCATACGTCTTTTCTGAATTTCACTTTACACGTTGCCAGGACAGGTGAATAGTTAGTTCCTTCGTAGGCATAATAGTACTCATGATTTGATAAGTCATGCGTTACTACAGGAAACATGTCATATTATATTTTTTTCCCCAAAGGTCCATCTAATTGATGGAGGAGTTTAGGCAAGACTCCTAACCTGTATATTTACCAAAAATATTATGTACATGGAGGAGGACATAAACCTTAGCCTCAATAACATTGTGAAGGTTGATAAAATTAACCTTTAAAGACATTTAAGTACACCAAAAAAGAGTATTATGGTGAGTATCATTGCTATCGATGGTATGAGACTCATCTAAATATCTGGATACTATATACCAATTGCTAATCACCAAAAAAGGCTCACATAGTCACTGGACATCAATGATGAATTTGTTCTTCTTCTTCTTAACTCTGAAATTTGGGACTCTGTCTGATTCAATATCCAACGAAGCTCTAGTCTTTTAAGGTAGGAAAGTAGTTTCATTGAAGATAGAAAAAGTTTTAGATTCTTCTCCCATGTTAGCAAGGAGGTCAGCAATAGTGTTGCCTTCTCTAAAAATATGCTTAAAAACAAAGTTTCCAGCACGAGACAAAATAACCATTTGCTCTGTAATCTGCTTGATTTGCCAGGGTGGCTCAAGTTTCCCATTGAGAATGTCAACAATAAGGAGAGAATCAGTTTCAACTATAACATTAGTAAATCCAGCCTCCAAACAATTGATCATCCCTTTCAACATGACCTTGGCTTCAGCCGTGTAGCCTGAATCATGGCCCATATATGATCCCTGAGTTTACCACCTCCACCTGTTGATCCTGGATTTCCCTTACTACAACCATCCACATTAAGTTTTATCCAAAAAAAAGAGAAGGTTTAATCAAAAGACAGAATTAGAATGAATGATTGGTTTCACCTTATCTATCATATAACATTTTCCAATCCAAGAATCAGGGAGCGTTAACTCGGGAAATTGATTTTTAAGTATCAAAGAGATGAGGTTGTTAACTTGCTGAATGATGTACCAAGATGACATCCTTTTATCATCAGATCTGGCCTTACACCTATTTTTCCAAATTTCCCAACAAAGGGCAATTGGAAGGTAATGTAGTAGGAAGCCATGAACCTCATTTTTACCTTCGCATTCCACCAGTTAATAGCGGACATCCTAAGTTGTCCATGTACTTGTTTAATACCACGAGAGTTAGTAGAAAGTCCATACCTGAGAGGAGATTTGACCTTCACAGGGAAGGTGTTCAGTGGTTTCACTTTTGTTGATGTTGCAGCAATTACAAATAGAAGGAAATCCTAAATCTCTTCATTGCTTCATCAGTAGGAATTTTGTTATGGAGAGCTCTTATCATAAAGAATGAGATCTTGAAAGGAATTTTCTTGTGCCAAGTCATAGAACTAGAAAGGGTAATGACCTTTTTCTTTCTGACCAGTTGCCAAGCAGATTTACTAGTATATTTTCCAGAAGATTCAGGAGTCCAAATAGGTTGGTCCTCCATATCTGGACAAAACTGTATGCTAAGAATAGAATTGATCACATTTTGAGGTACAATCTTTTCGCGTTTTTTTTCTTCCAAGTATTGCCCATATAGAAATCTTTACAAGAGTTTTTGGGGAGTTTTTTGATTCTGCACTAGTCTGGCTATAGGGACAAGACCTGCCAGTTATCCCACCAAAAAGATATGTTTCCTTTGCCAACTCTCTATAATATACGCGGTTCAACCACTTTTTAACTATCCATAAGCCTTTCCCAAATATGAGATTGTTCACAGGACCATTTCTTAGCAGTTGGATGGTACTTTTTACAGCATTTAACCTCCGAGAAAGAGGAGGGGCTTATGAGTTCTAAACTTCCACCATAGTGTAGCTGAGAAGGTGTTACAAATGTCATGGAGAGATCTGAAACCAGCACCACCCTCATTTATAGGAAAACATAGATCACTCCAGGCACACCAATGTTTCTTCTTTCTGTCACCATCCATACCCCAGAAGAAATCAGCGATTAGCTTCTCAATCTGCTCAAGGGTAGTATTTGGAGGATGAACAACTGATAGTAAGTGCACAGGCAAAGCATGAAGGACAAACTTTATGAGAACAACCTTTCCACCATATGACAAATGTTTTCCCAACCTTGAAGTCTTTTGGCTGCCTTAGCGACCATACTATTGAAGTAAACAATTTTCTTCTTCCCGACATAAATGGAACATCATAAATATTGCATAGGGAATTGTGATTGGTTGAATCCAGTAATATCTTTGATAGTAGTGAGCCTAGAATCATCTTCTTGAAGGTAACATAAAATCCAGATTTGTTCTTGTTGATAAGTTGACCTGAAATATATTCATACTTACTCAACTTATTCATCAATAATCCAAGGGAATGAGGTTCACATGAAGAGAATAAAATAGTATCATCTGCATAGCATAAATGAGAAATATTAGGACCATTCTCATCAACTGTAAAATGAATGAAATTAGTATGAATTAGAGAGTCCATTTTAGAAATTAATTAAGCTCCTATAACAAATAAGGAAGGGGAAAGATGGTCTCCCTGTTTGATGCCTCTGGTGGAGTTGCAGAAACCATGTTTGACACCATTATTATTGACAGAATACCAAACATTAGTGATTAGTCTCCATATACCGTCAATCCATTTTTCATCAAATCCAAATTGTCTGAGAACTTTGCACAAGTATTCCCATGAGACTCTTATCACATGCTTTAGCCATGTCCAATTTAATTACCACATTTCCATAGTCATGGTCTTCAGAACTATTTTCCTCTTCATCACTGAAAATATTGTCTCTATCTTGATTTACCAGTGAGGTTTTCAACATTGAGGCTTTCACTGTCAACACTGGCATATTCATCACTATATTCAGAACTCATTTCCTCTTCATAGTCATGGTCTTCTGAGCTATTTTCCTTTTCATACTCCTCTTCTTCTTCATTATCAGTTGAATCAGTTTGGCCCTCCTTACTGATGTTAACTCCCTCACTACCTTGGTTCTTCATCGCGACATGTGCCACTGATGTATTTAAGGTAATTAATTTGTACTTCTCCAGGATCAATGGGGTACACATTATCCTTTTCATGAATTTGTGTATCACCTTTTTTGCTAGTTTCCATTTCCACATTGTTCTCATTGTTAATAATAATACCTTCAGGACAAGTAACTATCTGTTGGTTGGATTGGTTGTTGTCCTCCTGCCTAGGATTTTGATTTTGTTCTTAATACCACCAACTTCGCCCTTCTGATAAACACTATTTTGTTGTTGCTTTACAGTAGATTTCTGTAGAAGATTGATTTCTTTCTTACTTTGTTTGCTCTTGAATATTCTCTCTTTTTTCTTGTTTCCATTCTCCAAGTTTTTCCCATCTTGTTGATTCATGTTAGTGGCATGATTTTCATTCCCAACCTTTTCTTTGCCTTCCCATGGGTTTCCGGGATTTTCACAGACTTAGGATTAGCCTCTCGCTCCTTAATCGAAATTCCCCTTTTTATATTATTATGATATCTTCTCTCAACATCTCTGTTTGGACTAGATTGTTTCTGCTCATTTGTCATTTGTTCATCGGTTTTGTTTTGATTGATCTGCGTATCATTTTGATTTTGCTGAGCTTTAGATTCTTTTCTCCTGGACACAGTTTGGAAGTCGTCCTCATTTACAGTAACAGCTCCTTTGGTCTGTTCCTTTTTCTGATTTTTAATTCTATCATCTCTTGCCTTTGTCCTGCATTGGATTTCTAAGTGTCCTTACATTTTGCAATATAGACAGTAGCTTGGGACTTTATCATACTCAATATTAAGCCATTTTCCATTATCTGCACCATCCAATCTCTTGTAGCCTAACCAAATTTGGTCTAATCTTGGTTTCAACAGGTCAATTTCAACTTTAACTTTTCCTCTAGATTTAGAATATGTGGCTTGATCAGAGGGGCAACTGCTACTCGTATTCCACTAACCAATCCAGCAACAATCTGCCAATTGAATAGATGCTACGGGAGCTGGTAATTCAAAATCCAAACAGGAACAATGGTTGTCTCTTCTTCAGCTTTAAAATCAGGAGTCCATTTAAGAACTTGCATTGATGAATCTCCAATATCGATTTACTCTTTAGTGAACACATGACTATAATTGGCTTCATAATCTAGATCGAAATAAGCAATTTTAACGGTCCCAGAAAGATGAAACTTACTAACAAAGGTCTTGTGGATTTCCTCCATGCCGGGCTTCCCGCGACAAAACTTACCGATTATAGTGAGTCTGCATTGTTTAGCAAGATTGATGAAATAATCTTCAGCTCTGAAGAACACTGCAGGTTTGCCAAGGTGAGTACCGTATTGAATTTCCACTAGAGGCTCATTGGTGTTAATTGATGGGAGCTTGGTTTGAACCATAGCAGCGAAAGTGGGTTTCGACACAATTTTCTCATTCGTTTTGTTGTTTGTCTGATCATTGTTTCTTTGAGTACCACTCGCATCTTTCCCTGGTTGTGAATTCATCGTTTTCTCATTAGGAATCTGTCTGAGATGATCTGATGTTGAGAGGAGGAAGGGTGTATGAATTGTTACAGGTTGGAAATTTGGTTTGGGTTATCGTCTTTTTGGTTTGGGGCCTGTCGAATTTTGACGATACTTTTGGCATGGTTGGGTTGCTACTGGATCCTATATTGTTAGAAATAGGTTTCCTTGATGGTATTGGAAATCTGATTTCGGTGTTCGTTGGTGGGAATTTGAGTTTTTCCGCCGCCGCCGGTTGTGGGTTTTTCCGTTGGTTGAGCTGCGGGGTAGTGCCTTCAAAACTAGCCGTTACATGGCTTATAGTGTCAGGTGGGTCTGGTGGCTGACGTTGATTTGGATCTTTAGACATGAGTGAGGAGATACATTATAGAAATTAGATCTAGATTCTAGAGAGAGAAAGCTTGAGAGAAGGAAAAGAAATTGAAATCTGAGGGTTATTGCCATATTACATTCATGTGGATGTCGTTGGTCTCTTTAAATGTGTCTGCTACAGTTGAAACTTAATAGATCTAACAACTTAGAATTCTGTGATCTACATTTCTCCAGTATCAAATTGTTTGCACTATTTTCCCCCCTTTTCCAGCATGACAAATCAGGAGATGCTGTAACCGACCTTCAACCAGTAAATACATGTCGCTCCTTCAATTTTAATTTATGTACACAGTTGGAATTTTATTAATTATCTAAATTTCTATATGTTTTTTAAAGATTTTAAATGGTTAATTATAGTGATTTATAGTATTTTTTGCATAATTTTCAAATAATTACTTCATATGTCCCAATTAATGTGGCACAATTAGAATTTGAAGCGTTAACCAAATTTTTGTGTATCTTTCAAATATTTCAAATTGTTACTTATTGTGATTTATCATACTTTTTCGTCATTTTTAAATAATATATGTTACTTTTTCTTTCAGGGGTTATTCCGAAGTAAGATTGGGTCAATAAAATCGTTATTTGTATCCAGAATGAGGAGAAGATTCCCTATTTTCAGTATTGGTCGTTTATATTGTACAGGTAAATTTGTGAATATTAGGGTGTACCAATTTAAACATTTTTATTTAATTCATGGCCATTATAGGGAATGCAGAGGCGGCGCCTCAATTGTCAATTGACCTCATTAAAATAATGGACCAAAGGTTATCAGCAATTGAGAACAGGAATGCTCACCTTGAGCGTTTTTTAAATCAGGTGATTCACTAACTATTCCTACATGTTTGTTTTCATGCCTGAATCAATGTTTTTTCATTTATGGAACTAACTCTACTCTCTGCTTCCTCTATTAACTGCACTCTACACTGCAATTATCTCATTTACCCTTTAATGACAGCCTGAATTGACACCTTCTGAATATTCAACGGCCAACAAAGAGCTCAGGAAGCTCAGAGATTCAGTACATCTCATAAGCGAGTTAAGGGCAAAACAGCAGGTAACTCAACCTCATCTTTCTAAATGACATACATTGATTCTACATGCTCTATCACCTAGGAACACCAAACATATTCTCCCTTCCTATGCTCAATCCCAAATTCTAAGGGTCCGCAACCAATTAATCCTTACAAATCTACAGTATTAAAGAAAAGCACCAAACTACTAACCCATAGTCCAATATATGAGCATCCAAGACTACTATCTAAAACATTGTTTGACATTATTAAAGAAAATAAATAACAATACAACTTAAGCCTAGCTGCCATGGTACAAGAATGAACAACTCACTGCTAATTGAAATATTAGAAACTTTATTGGCGATCCCAAATCTCCTTAGGGTGTGTGTGGTATGGAAGAAAATGTTTTCCTAGAAAACAAGTAGATTTATGACTTATTTTGTCATGTTTGGTTGGTGAGTAAAATGTTTTTAGGAAATGATTTTTAGTGTTTGTTTTATGAATGAAAAATATTTTTTAGAAATACCTTTTATTTTTACTAGAGTAGAAAATAATATTTGAAATTGAATTTTTTTTTTTTTGAAAATAATTTTTTCTTGGGAGGGGGGAGGGGGAGGGGGCTGGTAGGGGCGCTGACGGGGTGGGGCTGGGGTAGGGGTGTAGAGATGATCGTGGTCGGGTGGGAGGGCCGAGTGAAACTATAAAATTTATAATTGAAAATAGTTTTTAGAAATTGATGTTTTTTAAAAAAAATGTAATTTGAAGTTGGATGAGAGTTTTGGAAAGTGTTTTCCTTAACTTTTGAAGGGAGGTCATTTTCCTTAATTTTAAGAAAAATGAGTTCATTTGAAAAACATTTTCCAAAACTTTTGTCCCAACCAAACATGAGAAAATTGAAAAACATTTTCTGGAAAATGTTTTCCTTCATACAGAACACACCCTTTAAGTATAAAAACATACTCTGTATGCATTATTGATCGTCTCCTAAAAGGTGACACAAGGCTATACCCATACAAATAATATTGCATTTATCAGTATTCTATATCATAAAGCATAAAAAATATTTGAATTTTATATGCTATGATGAATCCGTCATTAAGGGCTAACCAATTGGGCTTTGAAGCTTGTAATTGACATGTTAAAGGTTCAAGCAATGAGATGCATGCTTAATAACATCATTTTTCATGCCTCTTTATAAGTACCAAGTATAGCAAACCTGAAACATATTGTAATACTCCAACGTGTCGAATACCGCTAACTATGAGCTTCTTCTGAAGTCTCCTTAACTTATAAATGACTCATACCTATGTCCAACCATTGAGTCGTAGACTCGTAGTGCACCATCATTATTAATCACAAAAGCAGTACCATTATAAGTACATTCTCCAAACCCCAAATGAAAGGGATTATTGTACTATTGTGCCTTAATTTTCTCAACTAAGAAAGACTCAGTTTGTCTAAGGCTCTAAAAGCACGCTGAAGTGGTTAAGCCCTTAAATGAGGTCCAAAAAGGATGTTGAATGCTTTACCTCTCTTACGGTGCTTAAGTGTCATCATCAAGGCTTATTACATACATTTCCTTGCCAATAGTGTAACAACACTAAATAATTGATATTTAACTTTATCGTTATTTTTTTTCTTCGTCTATAGATTTGTTATCCATGCTTACTATTATTTGTCTTGGACTACACATATCTATATTTTCTTCATTTGCACCTTCATTCAATCTAGCCCATGATTTATTTGACTTTTGCACCCAAAGTCCCAATGAACCTTCGAGCTTTTTATGCGCTTTACACCTTTGAAAACACTGTTGTGTAATAATCCATGCAAGTGTCTTATTAGACCCTGTGGCACAAGTGTACCCGGTGGTTAATATTACTATTTTAAAAAAAAAATTTGGTTAGTCGAAGTCTGTTAATTCACATTGCAAGTCGCACAAACAACTATATTGGACTTTATGAGCTCTCACGTGTCATTTGAAGGTGGACATCTTTGACGATGTTTTGGTCATGCGCGGGTGCGCTAGGGCTGCTCTAGTCGATTTTTTGAGTAGTTTTTTCTCTTTTGGGATCGTCCCGTCATTCCAACCAAACCCTAGCCAGTTTTGTCCAAATTTGATTGTTGAACTAGGGTTTTGATGATTTCTAGGCTGTTTCGAGCTAAATTTTATTTTTAGACCCAAGTAGGTAGTTTCCGACGAGTTTCTTACTGTTTTCAAGTCATGTTTCAAAAAAATGTATTTTGGGTGTGATGTTTTTGGCTCCAGAAATATGGAGATTGGAAGTTTAAGCCCTATAATTATTTTAGAAACCTTAGTGGGAAGTTCAAACTATTTAGCTTGTGTTCCTTAATTGAGTTGTGGTGCAAGGGTGAAGGTGTTCAAGATTACTTAACAAACAATGCTTGTGTGGTAGATGAAAAGGCAAAGGCTATTGAGGTCTAATAGCCAAAGTACAATGGGAGAAAATGGATGCTCAATTTTATAGTATCTTATGACACTTAACTGATTCCAACTTGATGCCTTCGTTTTGCCTATTCCAGACATGTTATTTTGTTTGGGAAAAGGCACATACTTTATAAACTTATGGCATCTCAATTCTATGGTCTGATATCTCGGATGAGCGGCATAAAGAAACAAGAATCAGATGTTTACTTATTTGGGACAGGTACATGCAATCATGGAGGAATTTGAAAATGTTGATGTCAATCACTATGAATGTGGAAAACATCAAGAGCACAAGCTAACATTATTTCTAATTCTTACACTTGTTGGACTCCATACTTACCATGATTCAGTGCGTGATCATGTTTTCTTTTTGATAAGAAGGGAAACCCGGAGGCGCTACCGTTTGGGTGCACAGGGTAAAACCCCCACTCCTATGCAATGACTCAAAAACCACATAGGAGAGGTAACCGGTTTAGGCAAACCTGGGGCGACGAGCTTGACCCAGAAGGCAAAATCCCTTGCTTTTGAAGGCAAGGGGTTTCACACTTGATACCTCCATCATGAACGCGATCAAGTTTTAAAGCAGAGATCATAAACAGCATACCGCGAGTAGGAAGTGGAATTAATACAATGGATTCAAAAGCATCAAACCTCTCTTGTTCGAAAGAATTGAAACACATCGATATCCCAATCTTACCATTCCTGAAATTTATGACTTATTCTCTCGTCTACTTTGTTTTGCTGTGGACAAGACAATTTAATCACCCACCGTTAAGTCCTCTATTCTTGCATCTCAAACCATAGAAAATTAAAGATATCAGTCTATGTAGAATTGGCGAGGAGGACGTTATGGAGATCCTCAATCCAAGTGTAGTTATTTTCATGAACTTGGACATACTCGTGACATATGTTATATTTCGCATGTTCCAACACCTGTTATGATCCCATTGCTCTAAAGGAATATTATGAGTTCCTTTGAAATCACGCAAGTAAGTCGACATCTCCAAAAGTACCATGTGTTGCTCAGTTTGATCAACCATTCAATAATATGCTCATATTGCCTAGACAAAATATGATGAGTTCCTTTCGTATCAAGCTAGTAAGCAATCGCCTCCAAAACTAGCTTCTATTGCTGAACCTCACTAATGTCCGGTATTGTTTATTCACAATCTCTTCCTTCTATTACTCTAGCCAACGAGATCCAAACAAAACCAAAAGGGGTCGAAAAAGCCAATCCCGTATCTTTTGTCACTCTAGACTTTATTCTTTATGTCCCTGGTTCTCTTTTTAATCTAACATCAAAGAGTCATTTGAGGCGTGCCTTACATTGTGGCATAACATTTTTTGCTGATTTTTTCTCATGCAGGATCGTAGTACGGGACAGATGATTGAGACATGACATGAATCACAAGGCCTTCATCATCCGTATCCAGCACTAGTCCCAAATGGTTCATGCCATGCACCAAGCTCTGCTCTCACTACTGACTTGCCTCCTCCTAACTAACTGATTGCACTTAAAAAAGGTATACCATCCACTCAAAATCCTAACCTTGCTTTATACTTTCTTGAGTTATCATTATCTCTTATCACCCATTATGCCTTTGTATATCATCTTTGTCTTCTATTTCCATTCCTAAGACTACAAGTAAAACACTTTCTCAATTTGGATAGAGGCAGGCTATGATGGATGAGATATATGCTTTACATTCGAGTGGTACTTAGGAGATTGTCTCCCTTTCTCTAGGGAAATCTATTTTTGGTTGCCCTTGGGTTTATGTAGTCAAAATATGTCCAGACGGTCAGGTTGATCGTCTTAAGACTCGCCTTGGTTCCGATTTGGGATTGATAATAGTGATACTTCCACTCCCGTGGCTAAAGTAGCATATGCTCGTCTTTTTATATCTATGGTTGTTGTTCGTTATTGGCCTCTTCATCAGTTGGACATTTGGGATGCTTTTCTACATGGTTATCTTGCGGAAGAAGTCTATATGGAGCAACCACCTGGTTTTGTTGCTCATGAAGAGCCTAGTAGCCTTGTATGTCGATTGTGTGAGTCACTCAATGGTCTGAAACAATTTCTTCGAACTTGATTTGAAAAGTTCCACACAATTGTCTAAGAGTTTGGCATGACTCGTAGTGATGCTGATCACTCTGTTTTATCGGCATTTTCACCAAATTTGTGTATATTTGGTTGTTTATGTTTATGATATTGTTATCATTGACAATGATCAAGATGGTATGACTAATTTGAAGCAACATCTCTTAAGCATTTCCGGACTAAATACCTCGACAAATTGAAGCATATTCTAGCTATTGAGATTGCTCAGTTTGAATTAGGTATTTTTACTTCTAAACACAGGTATGCTTTAGACATTCTTGAGAAGATAAAAATAATGGGATCTAGACCCATTGATACTCCTATGGATCCGGATGTTAAGCTTCTTCGAGGACAGGGGGAGCAACTTAGCAATCTTGTAAGTTTTTGTAAAGTTGAATTATCTCACAATGACTAGACCTTATATCTCTTTTTCCAGTGAGTGTTGTAAGCCATTTATGACTTCCCCTAGTGATAGTCATTGGGATGCAATTGTTCATATTTTGCTATATATAAAGCCAACGCCAGGTAAAGAAAAGACTACTCTTTGAGGAGCAAGGCCATGAGCATATCATTGGGTATATAAACATTGATTGGGCAGGATGATCCTCTGATAGATGTTCCACATCTATTTATTGTGTTATAGAAGGAGGAAATTTGGTGTCGTGGAAGTGTAAAAGATAGTGTGGTTGTTCGATCTAGTGTAGAAGCAGAATATCGAGCAATGGCTGCAACAATTGTTGAGCTAGTTTGGATCAAACCAACTGCTGAGAGAACTAAAATTTGGCGGAATCGGTTAGATGAAATTTGTGTTTGATAATCAAGCAGTCTTTCATATCGCATATTTCATGAAAGGGATTTAGCACATTGAGAGTGATTGTCACATTTTCTGGGAAAAGATATTAAATTTGTGAAGTCAAGTGATCAACTTGCAGATATCTTCACCAAGTTCCTCATCAGTTCTCGTATTAATTACATTTGTAAAAAGATAGGGACATATGATTTGTGCAATCCTACTTGAGGGAGAGTGTTAGAATAGGAATAGGAATATACAATCTCACTTAGAATAAGAATAGGAATATGAATAGTATATAGTATCCTGAGTAGCAACTTTTTACACCATAATGGCCAGCTTCAACAATCTATCTGATGAAAGGGATACCATAGTATGGAAGAAAGAAAGGAACGGTATTTTCTCTGTGAACTCAGCCTATAGAGAATTGAATAGATCAAATCATAGGGAGTAAAACTAGCCATGGAAGGTGATATAGAAGACCAAGATCCCATACAAAGTTAATTGCTTCATATGGCTGCTAGCTAGGGAATCAGTATTGACCCATGACAATTTGAACAAAAGGAAAATTTTCAACTCTGTTGAAGATGCTTCTTATGTGGGGAACAAGTGGAGAATATCAGCCATCTCTTCTTGCACTGCAAATGGACGGAACAACTTTGGAGGATGTTCATCAGCTTGAGATAAATAAATTGGGTAAAGCCAGGGAGCATCAGAGGAGTTCTTAACAGTTGGAATGGTGATGGTAATGCAGCAGCAAAGGAGGAGAGATGGAAGATTGTCTCAGCATGCATATGGTGGATTGTATGGAAAGAGAGAAATCAGAGGTGTTTTGAAGAGAAGCAAAATGGACTTCACAGATTCAAGATGAATTGTGTAGCGCTATTTTATTTTTGGTGTTAAGAGAACAGTTTAGTCCAAGCAGAAGATATTTGGGATGGTTTAGATTATTTGTAAGAAATAGAGGTGATAGACGGCAATATGACTAGATTGTAATACCTTTTGAAGGGGACTACATATTTTGGATGTAGTCTACCTGTGTATATGTAGATTAGTGTTACTATCCTCAAAAAGTACCCTACTTGCTAAATGATTGTATTGTAGTGTATATAAATAGGATCTCTGTGTCATAATGTACATACACAATTCAATAGTATTTTCTCCTATATTTCTCACAACATGAACACAATATGATAAACCTGAATGATGATGTTGGAGTCCGTTAGCACATATACCTAACGTCCTTATGAAATTTGTTGGAAGGCATTGTTATACATTTGGCGCAAATTGTTGTAAGCAAACACATAAGCTTTGTTTTTGGGGGTGAGATATCAGTTCTTTCCTAGCCTTTCTCTTGATATTTATATTAATTTCTTTTTTAACCTCTTATGGTCCCTAGGATCATTTGTATCTTGCTCTAATAGATCTCGCTATTTTGTCTTTTCCCCTTCTAGGAGATTAAGGAACTGAAATCAGTAATATCTGATTGTCAAGATGACAAAGACATGCAACAAATGGCTTCTGAAGAATTAAGTGAAGCCACAGAAGGAGAGAAGAAATTTCAGTTTCTCCTTCTGAAGTCATTACTACCCAAAGATGATGCTGATGAGAGGGACTGCATTCTTGAAGTGAGGGCAGGTAAGGAGACATATCCGAACTTCATTTGACCTCTACTTTCATTGGTATAAAATGTGTACTCTTTTGGTAAGTCCAACATAATGATTAATTTAAAATATTTTCAGGAACTGGAGGGGAAGAGGCTTCCTTATTTGCGATGGACATATTCAAAATGTGGGTTACTTGAACATGAGTTGAGTTCCTGATTTCCCTTGGTTCGACTAATAACTTCTCATTCCTGGTACTGATATTACTTTAACATCAGGTATGAAAAATACTCGGTGAAAAAAGGCTGGAAGTATGAGGTTCTAGAAACAGCTGAGTCTGATCTTAAAGGATACAAGGTTTGTCTACCATGCTTCATACATCACCTTAAATATTACCTGAAACATAAACTATTGTTTGTTTGAAATTGCAATTAACATTGTTGGATCAAAAGTAGCTTGCAAGCTTCAAATAATAGTATTAATGCCGCCAAGTAGATAGTGTACACCATGTTTTTGTATTTTGTTGTCCCCAAATGCATGTTTTTGACTTTCAAAATTAATCGCAGGAAGCTATTGCTTCTATCTCTGGAGCTGGTGTGTACGGGAAACTAAAATTTGAGAGTGGAATACACAGAGTTCAGGTAGTATCACCTTAAGTCTTGTGTTTTACTGCAACTTATGTAGTCAAATAAAAGATTTACTTCCTTTGTAGCGGGTGCCCGTGACAGAGAAAGGTGGACGTGTTCACACCAGTGCTGTCTCTGTTGCAATTCTCCCGCAGGCAGATCAGGTGAGTGTTGTTAGTGTAATATATGTGGACAGTTAATAAGAATAAATATTATTAGAATAGGAATAAGTATTTCTTACTTTAAATAGGAATTAACATAGGAATAAGAATAGGGATTCTAGTTGGAAAACGTTTCCAATATAGTGTCTATAAATAGGGTCTTCATGTAACAATTTAGATGCGCAATTCAATAATATTTTCTCCATTATTTCTCTCATGGTATCAGAGCATTGGTGAGAAACAGACAATTCAATTTCCGGTGACATTTGGGATTGATTTATCATATTTTATTCTGTGGGTGTTGTGCGAAAACCACCACCACCACGAGGCTCGGAAACCTCCCCCGACCAAACCCCAGCCAGAACCCCGGTGAAATCTGGCTCACGCGCTAGCGCGTGAGGACTTTTTCGGTCATAGTCTTTGACCATTTTTATTTAGATTCGATCACTGGAATTAGGGTTCCGATGACTTTTGGGCAGTTTCCGGCGTATGAGTGCTAATTCAGTCTTTTTTTTCGAGTTTCTCTCTTCTGTTAGGGTCGTCCAGTGTTTTCGGTAAGAACCCATATAGTTATCTCCAGATCCGATCACTGGAATTAGGGTTTCGGTGATATTTTTGGCAGCTCCCAGCAAAATTCCGGCAAAATCAGAATTTTTCAGGCCACTGTGGGCAAATTTCGGCAGCTTCCAATATTTTTAGACTTGTGTAGCAGCTTCCGGCAGTTCCCAGCGTACATACAAATCCATGAAGAATAGACGGTGGAGAGACCGTTTTGAAAAATTTCGATCTAAGTGTAGTCATTGCCATAAACCTGGACACACTCCTGACATGTTTTATTTTGCATGGTCGACCACCCAGTTATGATCCTGTTGTTCTAAAGGAATATATAGTGTTTCTTCGGTATCGTGCAAATAAACAAACGTCTCCACAAGTAGATTCGGTTGCAAAACCTAATGTTTCTGTTGCGGGTAATTCTTTTACTTGTATATCACATTCTAACACTCTTGGATCATGGGTTATAGACTAGTTTTAAATCACTTTTGTCTGATATAGTTTATTCACAATCTCTTCCAGCTATTACATTAGCCAATGAGATACAAACAAAACCAAAAGGGGTTGGAAAAGCCAAACCCATATCTTCTGTCACTCTTGACTCTGTTCTTTATGTCCCTGGTTCTCCTTTTAATCTAGCATCGGTTAGTCGTTTGACGAAAGCCCTACATTGTAGCATAACTTTTTTTGATCATTTCTTTCTCATGCAGGACCGTAGTACGGGACAGACGATTGGAATAGGATATGAATCACAAGGCCTTTACTATCTTACCTATTCTAATTCTTTAACAGCATGCTCTGTTACAGATTCCCCAGATCTAATTCACAAACTTTTGGGACACCCAAGTCTATCCAAACTGCAAAAGATGGTGCCTAGTTTGTCTGGTTTATCCACATTAGATTGTGAGTCGTGTCAACTTGGGAAACACACTCGT
The DNA here is from genome assembly GCA_027704785.1 of Solanum chmielewskii. NCBI lineage: Eukaryota > Viridiplantae > Streptophyta > Magnoliopsida > Solanales > Solanaceae > Solanum > Solanum chmielewskii. The sequence continues at coordinate 38,442,529 of JAKWIX010000320.1, forward strand.
GCTACATTTTCTCGTAGTACTGAGGGTCGTTCAGAGTCTATTTTTTCATTTCTTCATTCTGATATTTTGGGGTCCTAGTAGAGTCAGTTCCCCCTTAGGATTTCGTTATTTTGTTAGTTTCATTGATGATTATTCGAGATGCACTTGGGTTTTCTTAATGAAAGATCGTTCTGAGTTATTTTCTATTTTCAAAGGTTTCTTTGCTGAAATACAAAATCAGTTTGGTGTTTCTATTCGTACTTTCCGTAGTGATAATGCCTTAGAATACTTATCATCCCAATTTCAGGAATTTATGTCTCACCACGGAATCATTCACCAAAAATCTTGTCCATACACTCCTCAATAAAATGGTGTCGCAGAAAGAAAGAATAGGCATCTCATAGGGGTTGCTCGCTCTCTCCTCAATTGAATCCCATGTTCCGCTGTGTTTTTCGGGTGATGCAGTCCTTTCCGCTTGTTATTTAATTAACAGAATGCCCTTTTCTTCTATTCAAAATCAGGTTCCACATTCCATATCGTTTCCTCAGTCACATCTCTATCCTATCCCCCCTCGTGTCTTTGGGAGCACATGCTTTGTTCATAATTTAGCCCTAGGAAAAGATAAATTAGCTCCTCGTGCCCTCAAATGTGTCTTTCTTGGTTACTCTAGAGTTCAAAAATGGTATCGTTGTTATCCACATGATCTTCATCGATACCGTATGTCCGCTGATGTTACATTTTTTGAGTCTCAGCCTTGCTATACATCTTCTGATCATACTGATGTCTCTATGGTCATACCCATACCTCAAGTTTTACCTGTTCCAACCTTTGAGAGATCTATAGTTACGTGTACATCTCCAGTTGCAGTGCCACCACTACTAACTTATCATCGCTGTCCACATCCAACCCTAGTCCCAGATGATTCATGTCATGCGCCAGACCCTGCTCCTACTGCAGACTTGGCTCGACCTATCCCACCGCTTGCTCTTCAAAAAGGTATACGATCTTCTCGAAATACTAACTCGCATTATACCTTCTTAAGTGTCTATCATCACCCCATTATGCCTTTGTGTCGTCTTTGTCCTCTGTTTCCATTTCTAAGACTATAGGTGAATCACTTTCTCATTCTGGATGGAGGCAAGCTATGGTTGATGAGATGTCTGCTTTACATAAGAGTGGTACTTGGGAGTTTGTCTCCCTTCCTGCAAGTAAATCTATTGTTGGTTGTCATTGGGTTTATGCAGTCAAAATTGGTCCAGATGGTCAGGTTGATCGACTTAAGGCTCGCCTTGTCGCCAAAGGGTATACTCAGATATTTGGGCTAGATTATAGTGACACTTTCGCTCCTGTGGCTAAAATAGCATCTGTTCGTCTTTTTCTATCTATGGCTGCCATTCGTCATTGGCCTCTTTATCAGTTGGACATAAAAAATGCTTTTCTGCATGGTGATCTTGAGGAAGAAGTCTATATAGAGCAACCACCTGGTTTTGTTGCTCAGGAAAAGTCTAGTAGCCTTGTATGTCGATTGCGTAGGTCACTCTATGGTGTGAAACAGTCTCCTCGAGCTTGGTTTAGGTAGTTCAACACAGTAATCAGGAGTTTGGCATGACTCATAGTGGAGCTGATCACTCTATGTTTTATCGACATTCTGCACCAGGGCGATGTATCTATTTGGTTGTTTATGTTGATATTGTTATCACCGGTAATGATCAAGATGGTATCACCGATTTAAAGCAACATCTTTTTAAGCACTTTCGGACTAAAGACCTTGGCAATTGAAGTATTTTCAAGGTATTGAGGTTGCTCAGTCTAGATTAGGCATTGTTATCTCTCAATGCAAGTATGCCTTAGACATTCTTGAGGAGACAAGAATGATGGGATGTAGACCTATTGACACTCCGATGGATCCGAATGTTAAACTTCTTTCGGGACAGGGGGAGCCACTTAGTAATCCTGAAAGGTATAGACGACTTGTTGGAAAGTTGAATTATCTCACAATGACTAGACTAGATTTCTCTTATCCCGTGAGTGTTGTAAGTCAGTTTATGATTTCCCCTTGTGATAGTCATTGGGAAGCTGTTGTTCGTATTCTTCGATATATAAAGTCAGCCCCCGGCAAAGGATACTCTTTGAGGATCAAGGTCATGAGCATATCATTGGATATACAGACGCTGATTGGGCAGGATCACCCTCTGACAGATGTTTGACATCCGGATATTGTGTTTTCATTGGAGGTAATTTGGTGTCGTGGAAGAGTAAGAAACAAAATGTTGTTGCTCGATCTAGTGCATAATCAGAATATCAAGCAATGGCAACAACAACTTGTGAGTTAGTTTGGCTCAAACAGTTGCTGGGAGAACTAAAATTTGGCAAAATTGATCAGATGAAACTTGTGTGTGATAATCAAGCGGCTCTTCATATCGCATCAAATCCAGTGTTTCATGAAAGGACTAAGCACATTCAGATCGACTGTCACTTTGTTCGAGAAAAGATACTATCAGGAGATATTGTTACAAAATTTGTGAAGTCAAATGATCAACTTGCAGATATGTTCACTAAGTCTCTCACATGTCCTTGTATTAATTACATCTGTAACAAGCTAGGTGCATATAATTTGTATGCACCAGCTTGAGGGGGAGTGTTCGAATAGGAATAAGTATTTCTTACTTAGAATAGGAATAAGAATAGGAATTCTAGTTGGAAAAGTTTCCAATGTAGTGTCTATAAACAGGGTCTTTATGTAACAATTTAGATGCACAATTCAATAATATTTTCTCCATTATTTCTCTAAAATACAATTTTAAAAGCTCATCAAGAGAGCAGTGTGCTCAAGGCTCCAAGATACTGGACTTTAGATGCTTACCGTGCATCAAATCAAGGCTCTTCAGCACTTTTATCTTTTAAAAGGAAATGATTCTTTGCAATATTATTAATCTCATCGTTCGCATAAACATGGGAAACACTAGGGTGGGATTGGTGGGTTAAAAATCTTAGGAGGATACCGAGCATGTCCTCATGAGGATAGCATATTCATGCACTCACAGTGTGCGTTTGTGTTATAAGATATCTATTTACACAAAAATATACGTGCAGGGTGTGTTCTAGCATACAACAGATGCATGTCTTGTTAACCCCTGGCTAGAACTTTCCACGACTTGATGTCACGTCCTTAATCTTCTACTAAGAACACCTGCGGCACTTGACAACTTGCTCACGATCTTGCACCATTTGCTCACAATCTTGTATTGCCAAGTCAACCCAAGACACTAGGAATCACTAAGAGAATGGTAGAGAAAACACAAGAGATTGCTAGGAAGTATTGTGTTGTAGATAACTTTGATTTTTGCTTGATCATTTTACAAATGAATACCTGATCACTCTCAAAACTCGTCCTTACAAGGATAAGTGGCTGTTGCAAATATAATCCGGCTTTCTTTGTGACTAGAGTCGATTCCACAGAGAACTATCAAAGCTTTCTTCTGTATCACTAAGAAATTTTAATAATCAATTTCTAAAGGTTTTTTCTTTTAATCCTTTTTGTTATGACTTAAATACGAACTAAAATAAGTAGAAATAATCAAACAAATAAGTAATGTAAATAAACTCATAATATGCCCACTATAATCTTGTCGATTCCACAGAGAACTATCAAAGCTTTCTTCTGTATCACTAAGAAATTTTAATAATCAATTTCTAAAGGTTTTTTCTTTTAATCCTTTTTGTTATGACTTAAATACGAACTAAAATAAGTAGAAATAATCAAACAAATAAGTAATGTAAATAAACTCATAATATGCCCACTATAATCTTGTCGAGTTATTCTCTGTCGACCATGAACTTTTAGTCAGTACAATTGTTTATCAACATATAATAGTGATTTCATATCGCTATACTCTCGAATGAGCTCTAGCTAACTGATTACTCTGTTCACATTGATCGCACCAAAGTTTTGTTATCTCTAACTTCCATTTTTAAATCCCGGCCATTAATCTCTAAATGCCTTGAAGTGGTGTTGTTCAACTTAAAACCCAATCTCACTGTCTCTCTCAAGAACAATAAAATACCACGATACTGTTAATTGAGGCCCTTCAATAAAATATAGTTGAACAAATAGATATAAAGTAAAACTACTTGATCATAGTAGAACATAATCGCTAGTTCATCCACAATGAGTTCCATAAGTCATCCTAGAAAATAATCTAGCTACTCATAATGGAGTTTAAGAAAATAGATTTGCATAACGAACAAATAAAAGAGTAGAAAAAAATGATACTCTATGTTGAATCCCTAGTTATGGACTCTTCTCCTTGTTCTTGCCTCTCAAAAACTGTGTAACCCTTTAAATATCTAGTGAATATGCTATTTATACTGCACATCTTTAATCTCTTGAAGAAAATAACCTTCGGCCAAAATAATTTGACCCCGTCACATTTTTGGCTGTACGCTCTGCGAGCCAGATATGTCTATGTTCCTCAATTATTTCATTATTTTTCTTAGTCCTTTAGCTCAATGACTCTTTGATGCGATCTTGATAATTCTTGTGGGCTTCTACTCACTCAGTCTTTGGAGTTCCATAACAAGTCTGTATTTGCTCCAAACATGCCTACTAGATTTGACAAACTACACACATAATAAGCACATAACAATAGTAATAATGATCAAGTGATGACAAAAGAAAACATATGAGGTTACAACTACTAAAGGCCTCTTTATACTACTCACTTAGGGGCTAATATGCAAATAATAACTTACACAAGTCCCTACATATTTACAAATAAACCCTTTTTCTAAAAGTTCTCTACATGTCTAGAATATTTTAAAGCCTTTCTATCTAGACTAGACGTATACCATAGGCGTAACATGTCATATAGGACCCCGAGAAGCCCTACACAAGCCACTTAACATACACCATACAAAATAATAGAATTAAAGAACTCAAAAGACTTCTTATATCATAAAGAGTTTGACAAAGCCGGAAGTCTAACATAAGTCTTAAAGTCATCTAATACATCATAAGGAAAGTGATTAGGACGTAACCCACGCATTAGATACAAGTCTGAAATGATAATGACATAAAGCAATAAAAGTGTCTCGGTGCCTCAAAACATGAAGACTCACCAATCTTCAATCGAAGCTCTTAAGGGATGTCTAGCCACAAGTGCGTGGATAGGAACATCAGACCTTACATAGTGAAATAATGTAAGCACAAGTATGTATTAAACATGGAATGTACTAAGTATGATAACAATGCATAAGAGTTTTGAAATCATGCTAAAAATGACTTTACATGACATGCAATGACCAAGCTAAATTATGAAAAATCATGTTAGAATATATGTCATAATCATGGTCAATGCAAGCTAAACATCTTTAAACACATTTGAAATACTTTAGAAAGTAACCTCAATTCGTTATTGTGGAAAGTTTGCCATTACATGACGTAGACCATGTGAGCTATAACATGGAATTCAGTGTCTATCCACACCAAAAAGAGATGTCCTTACTTGCCAAGGTAAGAATCATAAACTTGAGCTAAACTGGATCCATTGGCTAATGTCTATCTAAGACAAACATATGTTGACACATAGTTATGGGACATGGGTAATTACCAATAGGCCACTTGGTGCTAGGCATAAATCCCACAAAGTAGTCATTAATCATTTCATCTATTATCCATGGAAAGACAATCAAGTAGTTGATCCATGCTAGAGTCCATTTAGAGTAACTCCTAAATCAAGATTCAACTTTAGTTGAGAAAATCTTTCAACCCTCTGAAACCTTCTTGTGAGAATAACCTTTCACAAGAACAATTAATCTCAAAGGAATTCAAATCATTCATATCAATTCCATAGAAAGAACATGCCTATCTTCATAAATTCATAATTCATAGTTCATAAACTTAATCACATGCTCATAGTCTAAAGTTCATGGGGCATGCATGAGTTCATATGAATTAAACTCTATGACCCTCTTTAGATCATTATGTAATATTCCAGTGGTTGCCGGAAGGAATGACGTCATAGCTCCTGTAATTACCTCAATTCGTACATAAATAGATAGAAAACAGTCAATTTGTTCAAGATTGAAACTTCCCATGAACATTGACTAAAACCTAACATTGATTGGGTAATCTAGCTTTGCAAAATTGGAGAATTTAAGAACCCTATGAAGGAAAGGACTCCATAGGTGAATACTATCAAACATTGATTCTTTAAGCCCAAGAAAAATGGTGAATTTGGAGACTTGAATGAACTCTCTTCTTTCTTCCTTAGACTTGAGAAAATTTAAGAGGATGAATTCAGTCAAGTTTTGGGAATTTAGGAGAATGAGTTCAAATGGGTAAATTAGGGGCTTAAAATGTTTATATAGGGCCTAGGGTAGAAGGTAAAATGACATAGTATTGGGTTAAAACAATTAGGAGAAGAACCAAAAGCCCTTTAAAAATTATTGTCAAACCTTACCTACGATTTGTGTACCTACGGATCGTATTGGTGAACCATAGATAGGTTACCGGGGCCTTGAAATTCATCCACCTTTGATGGATCCCATGTACGGTTTGTAGGTCTTCCTACGGTCTGTACATGTCATCCGTAAAATCCAATATTGACTATCAAGATTTCACCAAGTCTGAGACTCACCTATGAGACCTATTTACGACTCGTCCTGGTAAACCGTAAAAGGGTATTGACACTTGTCCTTTTTTTAAAATATTTTCCCACTACCTAGGGTTACCATATACGGCCCGTAGAAGCTTCTATGGTCTGTAGATGAGACTCTTAAATGCAGACACCAACCCAAAAACTACAATTTTCCTTCTTTTCCAAATTAGAGGTGTTACACTTTCAAGAATTCTTCCTAGATATTTTAGAGTCTTCCCTAAAACTCTCCACGGCTTTAGAATCTTCCCATAAATGCTTATCATGTAAGCTTCCACATGGACAATTTTATGCCATGTGGTGCCTAAGTGGCATGATGACATGGGAGGTCATTTCATTGAGCCTTTAAAACATACTTTATGAAAATAAAATGACATACTTAATGCCTCCCTCATAAAAACAAAAGACATACTCTATGCCACCCTTACAAAAGTAAATAAAAGACGTACTTTATGCTGTATTATTTAAATTTCATCTGTCATGTTTGATGCACCTTAGAAGAAGGAAAGTTGGGGGAGGGGGAAGGGGTGGAGAACAGGCGCATGCGCATGTCCAAGTGTATTTGGATTAGATATATCCACAAGTTTCTTTTTAGTTTTTAGTTGATCATTTAAGGTTGACAGTGATGTTACCTGACTGCTTATTGCTTTGTTAATCTTTGAATCTTCGTCAGCTGGATGTGAAGTTAAGGAATGAAGATTTGAAAATGGACACTTACAGATCAGGGGGATCAGGGGGTCAGCATGCAAACACCACAAACAGTGCTGTTAGAATCACTCACGTGCCATCAGGAATAACTGTTTCCATACAAGATCAACGCTCCCAGCATATGGTAAAGTGTGCAACCTTTTGGCAGTTTTCCCTTGGCCGTGTGATTTTTTCAAAGTCTTAGCATAATTCTGAGCAGCAATTTTTATGTGTTCTGTGCATTGTTTTGACTAAACGTCATGACAATCTATGGTAAATTATACTTTTAATTTCCTTCTGCTTTTCTCTGTTCATCTTGTTGATATGCTATGTGCAAATCACATTAGTTTATTTTGTTTTTTATGACTTTCTTCTTGTACTATGTTTTGTACTACTGTTACTTCTTCGCCGACCTTTGACAGCACAGTTGAATAGATGAATAATTATAAACCTAATTTCTCATGAGGCTCACTCATTATCAAACATTCTTAGGGATTGTTTGGTTGTTGGTTAGAATTTTGCATGTATTAGTAATAATTTTTTTATTAACCAGAGTTTCTATCCTGCATAAAATAATACATAATTTCCTTCATAACTAATACATGTATTAGCTATGTGGATTCTAAATTGATAATTAACATGTATTTGGTGTATTGAATTTTATACATAGCAAAAAATGCTACCAAACATGGTGCTTTTATCCAAAGTTTAGTCCATGAATAAATCACCTCCTAGCCAATAATTTCATTTGATAGCTGGTAGAGTTATGTAAGCATTCGTTATGATGGAATATATGTATGATTTTATGCAAGTATTAGATATGTAGGATTTAGTTATTTATGAATTTGTGTATTAGTTATACATGTACTCCCTCTGTTTAAAAAAGAATGACCTCCTATCCTTTTTAGTCTGTTTAAAAAAAGAATGACCTCTTTTCTTTTTTTTAAAAAACATTTTGATTTCAGTTTTTCACATGACATGTTTGAAGCCACAAGATCAAAGGACAATTTTGTACATTTGACCTAACTTTAATTTAGGACCACAAGATTCAAAAGTCTTCTTTATACTCTTAAACTGCGTGCCAAGTCAAACCAGGTCATTCTTTGTGAAACAGAGAGAATATTATTTATTTCACCTATCCAGCTTAAAGTAACACAGATTCCCTCGTAACTTGTACATATATTAGTTATGCGAGTTTTCTAAATTGCAAACCAAACATCATATTAATTTACACATTAATAACTTACCTCCTAACCTAGCACCAAGCATGATATTACTTATGCATGATTTCTCACTTAGACCCAATAGCGGGCAGCATGAAGCACTCTTAAGATAATAGCACCAAGCATGGTATTACTTATGCAGGATTTTTTACTTGGACCCAATAGCGGGCAGCATGAAGCACTCTAAGATAGGGCATGCTCTACTGCATGCCGCCCGCTTGATCTGGCATGCAAGATTTAATGCCAGCATAACTCACCTCCAAAATCAGCTACCAAACGACCCCTAAGTGTTAAAATTATCACACCATCCAACTACTAACTGTTTAGGAACTTGTCTATCTGGTATGCTTTGTGTGCGAAATTACATCTTTCTTGCTGTTGGCAGTTACCTTGATCTATTAAAACCTGAGCTCATGTAACAGTTTGCTAGTTACTTGAGATGAATTTTCAGAAATAAATAAAGCTGTAACATGGTTCCTCAATTGTCTTGGTCTCCCTGAGTAACATATTAAGCAGTTTGAAGGAGTTAACAAATTTTGAGGATGTGTGCCTGTTTTAGTATTCTTATAATGTTCTTAGTTTTATATATTGAACCTACTGCTTGCTCATTTAGTAAATTTTGGTATGTGTTCCTTGGCATCATTGCTGATTTTTCGTTTAGGAGCCATTCTGGCATGATAGCTTGTTAGCCTCTGGTTGCTTTGATGTTTTTTTTCTTCTGAAAATCTCTTAGCCCACTCATTTGCTTCTTTCATCTTGGAATTTTGTTCAGAACAAGGCCAAAGCACTAAAAATATTATGTGCAAAACTATATGAAATAGAGCGACTCAGCAATCAGTCAAGTAGATCGAAACTTCGATTGGAGCAGGTAGAATTTAGTGACATAAAGAATATTTCTTCTGTTTCCTTTTTGGAATATTAATACTATAATATTTACACATGTTGAGTAGATTGGGAGTGGGGACAGATCAGAGCGGATCCGCACCTATAATTTCCCTCAAGGACGGGTTACTGATCACCGTGTTGGCATCACAACTCATTCCATAGATGATGTTCTCCAGGGAGAAGATTTGGATGCTTTTATTGATGCTCTCCTATTGCGGCAGGAAATGGACGCGATTGCATCATTCAGCTCCACGTAATGTTAGCTTAAAACAGTGGCTAGTTACCCTTTATTGTTCTTCCTTTGGTGGAGGGATTGTGCAGTGATAAATTGTTGTTTCCATTGTGGTTGAAGCTGTTATAAGAGCAGCAGTTTTTAAACCTTTAAATACATTAGAATGGAGGGAAGAAGTTAATACGTTTTAGGTTAGGGAAAGCTGAAAATAATGTACGACTCGGCAGCCCTTTTCTTTCTTTTCCTTGCGAGACCGGAAACATCTGAAATTGCTACTACATTCAGAGTGGGGTTGGTTGGACACTCAATAAGTTTTTTGTAGTGGATTTTGGTTGGGATACAAGTCATTTTCATGAAATAGATGTATTTTTCAGTATTTGGTTTGTCAGGAAAATATTGTCCTCAAATACATATGATTTGAAGATTAAAAATATTATTAGCATATCCGACCCTTCTGATTTAAAAATTAATAATAATAACAATAATAATAATAATACTAATAATAATAATAATAATAATAATAATAATAATAATGATATGATGATGATGATGATGATGATGAATTATGATTAAGACGTTTGAATTCGAAAAAACATTTGAATATTAAGAAGTGCATTAAGATTTAGATGTCCAGATCTGAATATACATCTAAATATTAGGACATTATTTCTGCATCTGAATATTGGATGATTAAGAATATTTGTTTTTAATATCTGAATATAATGTGGATATCGAATTAAATCGTTATCAATAAAATATTGTTAAAAATTCATTTCGCCAAAAAAAATTTTAAAAATATTTTTAATCGTTTAAAAAATTGAATTATATCATTGTTGAAAAAAAAAAGAAGTTCCATATTATCAATGTCTAACATATATACTAATTGAAAAAAGTTGAATGATTTCTAAAGTTTCCATATTATCAATGCCTAACATATACTAAAGGATTTCTATTTTCCCCAATGACCTTAAATCGATTCTCTAAATTGTGAAACATTAGCTTCTTTCATGTTTTTGTAGGTGTCAATTTCACAAAATATATTAATAGTTGTAATGTATAACGATTCTTTCCATTCAAGGCGATGTAATTTTTTCTTTCGTTCTTCAAACACCTTTTTTTAATCAATAACATTCGCCTAACTAGAAGAGTGGATCACCAGAATGGCCTGACCTCGCCTAAAGTAACAGTGCTCACAATTGAAAATATTCAAGGTTGATCAGCGAACAAATGAAGAATATAAAAACTTAACAATTTGATGGGCGAACTAAATGATCATCGACGAAGGTGACATGACATGGATAAAATCTGAAGAAACATCAAAGGTGATACTAAGTGATTCGCCGAATATGAAAGGCAAACTCAAACAAGTTTGCCGATTGAAGTTCAAAAGCCTAAAGCTCGAAGCAAGAGAACGACGAGCTATAGAGTAGACGAGATCCACTAAATATTTTTAGCGAGTCCGAATAGCGTCTCCGAAGTGGTCACATAGTGAATTTTGGGCCAATTTTTGGGAAACTATAAGTTTTCTAAAGGAAGAAAATGTATTAGATTTTAGAGATTTTTTTAATAGAATTTTAGTTTCTAACATTGTATGAATTTTGATTTCATAGAGAAATATTCTTAATTGGAGTTTCAACTTTTGCTCTTGGATTTGAAAGAATGGTAAGAAACGGAGTGTCGTTAGGAATGACCGTCGAAAGAAATATTTTGTATGATGATTTTTTTTGAAAAGGGGTCAGAACCTCATTTATTAGGAGATAGACCAATTTGTTGCATTGTTCATTAATTCTATCACCTTCGTGGTGAATTATATAGTTGTGATTTAGAAATAGATGAAGTAATTAAATTTCTTTATTAATTAAATTTTCATGTGTGACAGTATATACATTTTTTGCAAACTCATGGGGAGAAGTGATTTTTTTGTGTTTTGTACTGATTTTTGAATTTATTCTTTATAAAATATTTCATCTAAAAGAATTGACATTTTTCATTGCTAAATCGCTGATTTATCTATTAGCCCATCCTTGAAGTGACATTATACACGTTTTGTTGGAAAAATTGCAACAAAAATGTCATATGTTGCAACATATGTATATCATACAATGATCTTTGGGGGTTAATTCAATCAAATTGTCACATAATTTAATATGTAACACTAATATATAGTCTTATAACATGTCTAAGTGCAAAATTATGATCTAATACAACAAGATCCATCAGTTCTATCAATTATTTTTACAGACTATTATACCACTAGTTCATCATACAATGACCAACTAAGTCCATATGACAATTATATAACAATTTGTTAATCGTTGTTTCAAGTATTATAGCATATTTTTATTGCTTAATTATGATTCAAAGTACTAAAATTTAGTCCAATGTGACATTTTTCCATTCATAAATCACTCAATTTATCGATTAAGTCATCCTTGAAGTAACATATCTGACAACATATGCACGTTCTGTTGAAAAAATTACAACAAACATGTCAAATGTGGCAACATATGTAAATTCTAAAATGGTCTTCTCGGGTTAATTCAATTAAATTTGTCACTTAATTCAACATGTAACAATAATATATAGTCCTATAATGTCTAAGTATAAAATCATGGTCTAATACAACAACCTTCATCAATTCTATCAATTATTTTTGCAAAGAATATCATACTAGTTCATCATACAATGACCAAATAACTCGATATGATAGTTATATAACACCCTTGTAAATTGTTGTTTCAAATATTACTGCATATTTTTATTGCTTAACTATAATACAAAGTACTAACATTTGGTCCAATTTGGCATTTTTTCAGTCCTAAATCACTCAATTTATCGATTAAGTAATCCTTGAAGTGACATATGTGATAACATATGCACGTTTTATTAAAAAAATTACAACAAACACCTCATATGTGGCAACATATGCATATCCTAAAATGATCTTTTGGGGGTTAATTCAATTAAATTGTCACTTAATTCAACATGAAGCACTAATATATGATCCTACAACATGTCTAAGTATAAAATTATGCTCTAATACGACAACCTTCATCAACTCTATCAATTATTTTTACAAAGTCTATCATACCATTAGTTCATCATACAATGACCAAGTAACTCAATATGATAGTTATATAACATCCTTGTACATCGTTGTCCCAAGTGTTATAACTTATTTTTATTACTTAATTATGGTCCAAAGTACTAAAACTTGATCAAATTTGATATTTTTTCATTCCTAAATCGCTTAATTTATCGTTTAGTCCATCCATTCAGTGACGTATGTGGCAACATATGCACGTTCTGTTAGAAAAATTGCAATAAAAATGTCATAGGTTGCAATATATGTACATCCTAAAATGTGCTTTTTAAAGTCAATTCAGTTAAATTTTCACCTAATTCAACATGTAACACTAATATATAGTCCTACAACATGTCTAAGCACAAAATTAGGGTATAATACAACAACCTTCATCAATTCTATCAATTATTTTTACATAGACTATCATACCACTAGTTCTATCATACAATGACCACGTAACTCTATATGATAGGTACATAACACCTTTCTAAATAGTTGTTTCAAGTGTTATAACATATTTTTATTGCTTAATTTTTGTCAAATGTACTAAAATTTGATCTAATTTTTAAATTTTTCATTCCTAAATCGCTCAATTTATCGATTAACGCATTCTTGAAACGTCATATGTGGCAACATACACACGTTTTGTTGGAAAAATTGCAACAAACATGTTATATGTGACAACATATATATCCTAAAATGTATTTTTTTTAATCAAACAATATTTCAAAAGGAATAACAACCCAACCATCCTACAAACATTAAGTGATAAAACCACTAAAAAGTTTTGATTTAATATTAGTAAGTATTTCAAAACCCCAATTAAATTTTACCTTAGAAGATATAAATGATAAACTAGAAATGATTAGGACAACAACACTTTATTGTATAAGAGAATGGCAACATATTAATAATGATGTTGTAGAATATTTGCAAAAATTTGATCTGTAAAAAAGAACAATGGAACGAGAGAACGGAAAGAAGAGAAAAGAAAATCGAAATTAGTAAAAATAAATTAAATTTGAAATATGAAACGAAACGACCTTTTATAGAGGAGAGAGAGAGAGGGAAAAATAAAGTGACGATTGTTTTAGACATTTTTAATTTCTGTTTTGAATTTTGACAATTCAATGTGTGACATATGTTCCCACCTATGTCCTTTCTGTTGGGACATATGCTAATAATTATGTAGTGTTTTTTTACAACAGAGGTTAAATATGTTGCCACATACACCAAATTTCTTCCATTCCACCATAATTGACATTTGTTCCAACAAAATAAAAAGAATAATAATCAATACTATTATATTAGTCAGCAAAAATAAACAATTGGTGACAATGTCATGTCGCCACATATCTCCTTTCTGTGCCATATGTTACCACATATCTTTTTTATGTGACATATGTTACCACATATCTTATTTCTGTGGCATATGTTGCGACATATATCCTTTAAGTTAGGACACATGTAGATAATTCTATGATGTTTTTGTATATACTGTCACAGACACCTCATTTCTTCCTTTCCATCATAATTGACATTTGCCAACAAAATAAAAAAAATAAGGAAAAATGCACAAGTACCCCCTCAACCTATGCCCGAAATCTCAGCGACACACATACACTATACTAAGGTCCTATTAACACCTGAACTTATTTTTTAAATAATTTTGTACCCCTTTTCGGTCTACGTGATACTTTCTTGTGGGACCATCGCGTGTTGACATTTTTTTCAAGTTAGTGCCACGTAGGCCGAAAAGGGGTAGAAAACTATTTATAAAATAAGTTCACGGGGAGTAATATAAGTGTGTCTCTAGAATTTCGAGCATAGGTTGAGGGGTACATATTTATTTTCCCAATAATAATAATAATAATAATAATAATAATAATAATTAATATTAATATTATCAGCAAAAATGAACAATTGGTGACAATCTAATATTGCCACATATATTCTTTCTATGACATATATTACCACATATCTTCTACTTTATGTGACAAATGTTGCCATACATATCCTTTCTGTTGGGGCACATGCAAATAATTATGTGGTATTTATTACAACTGAGGTTATATATGTTGCCACAAAGACCACATTTCTTCTTTCCATCATAATTGACATTTGTTCCAACAACAAAAAAAATCATTAATATTAATAATATAAGAAAAAATGAACACTCCACTAATTGTTTTATACAACTTATCAAACAAAAAAAGTAATTCACAATGGTATACATAAACATCAATCTAATCAATGGTGGATATTGTTGCTTCACATTATAATTGATGACTTCGATTTTTTCTCTCTTTCTCTTTCATTTTTTTTCATTTTCTCCTTCTCCTTCTTCTTCATCTTGCCTTTTGGGTTTGAGTGTGACACAGAGCAATAGTCATTGTTTTTTAGTTCACTAACTATAGATAGTGATTGAGAAATAATTTTTTTCAATCTCCTACACTTTAAATATATGTTGAACAACGGAACAAGACTATATCTCTAAAATCATATGAACAAAATGGTCATAAAAAGAACAACAAAAGCAATAAAAAATAATTTTCACCGAATGTTAACAATACATATTCATTTCCTCAAAACTAGGGCTTTTTGGGTGTGTTGATTTTCTTTCAAAAACAATAAATTATAGGTACCATTACACCATTTTTCATTATTCACATCTATAGATCGATATATTCTTCATTAACCCAAGAAAACAACTTAGTATTGTTCAAAAATTGTAAAATCTTTCAAAACAATGACTTACCTATTTTAAGTCAAATATAATCTTGAGTTTAGAAATAGGAGAGTCATAGCAGAGACGAGGAGGAAGATAAGATAACGAGGGAAAATAATTCTTTTGATAGTCGGATTTTCAAATTTTCTAAGAAAGAAGAAGAAAAGAAGAGAGAACATTGGGAGAAGAAGAAAAAATTCTATTTTAATTATTTTTTTAAAAAATATGGGTTGGATAGAATTATAAATTTTGAAAAATGAAGTATTTTTTTTTTGTATCTTATAAAAGATTAGAAAATTTTGAAACATGTTAATTTGGTCCTAAATTTACTTAATTACATTTTAAAGACGATTTGACCAGCTCTTGGTCAATCTGTCACCAAAAACCAAACCAAGACTTATTTGACACCTTTTATTTAATTTTCTCTTAATATAGTGGGTATGGTGTTCTGCCCATGTTTTATTGTTGTTCATTCACGGATTTGGACTAATTAGCATGAAGTTAATACATAGGTTTAGGTTGCAAACACTATCTTAGTGTAATCTTCAATTAATGCTACAAATAGATCAATTAGAGTGGATTATTGGTTTAATACATGTAATTTAGGTTTGATGTCTATGTTTTGCTTGAAAGATAAAATACGGGTCGAGTCTGTTTGCCCAAAAATATGCTCGAAAGAGAGATTCTGTTAGGTAATGAGTTGATTAGTAATTCACTTAGATGATAGAGGAAGAAGATTCTATGAATTGGTACTATGAGATCGAGAGATGATTAGTGTCATTAAAGATGACACAACCTATCCATGATGGTTTTACATTATTGAGCAACTTAATACCCGTATGTGACCTCAATTACAATCCCTACACACCTAGATTGTCTTCTGATTGTTTGAATTTCTGAAGTTTTATTTATTTGGGACTAATGATATCAAAACCCTTTTTCATATATTTGGTGGAATCATCCACCTATTGTTCTTAACTATTACAAATGAATTGATTTACAATCTAAATTTTCTGACGGAATTTCTTATACTATATCACTCTCTGTGGGATTCGACCCCTACTCTTATTTGGATATTTTTATTGAAAACAATTTCTTATTATCTTATTGGTTTTGAGTATAGTTTGAGCTCCATTAGGCGGCTACACGGGCAGTTTTCTTGATCCTAAGCCCATCTTCGATAGTCTCACCCTCTTTGACTAGACAAACATTGCTCCAATGAGGAATATTATCATGTCATATTATTCTGGCTCTTAAATGTGTACGAATACTTCAATGATCTCTTTCTTTGATATGGAAGGTCGGACCCTGCCCGCCTCTTCCCTCCACCTGTATGCATATTCACATTAGATTTCAGTAGATTTTACTTGATTTTCTCCAGACAATGGCAATAAAGAACGATCTCCACATTATAAGCAAACTGCTCAATGAATTCCCTAGCCAATATGTTTTAGCTAGACCATTGTTTCATCTCTTGGGAGGTAAACAATTCCAAGGCCTCTCCACATATGTTTCAGATAAAGAGCCGCATTAGTGAAGCCTCATTCTTTCAAACTTCTATGAGTTGATCACAATAAGATATCAGATATGACAATGAATTTCTGGTTACAACAGTGTTATATTTTGCACTTTGAACCCTTCTGGTAGGTCAAAATTCATATGAATACACACTTCTTCATAGTTTATTCCCAGAACATATGAAGTTTAGTGAAACACCTTCATGACCTTCATGATATGTTCTTTTATACTCGGTTTGAATTTCTTCTTTGGCCCTCCACTCTTTCTCTTGTTCCTCATAATGATCGAGTTTGGAATATGTGGGATATAGAAGATGTGGTTCTGTGTTTATTGGGATCTGGAAAGTGGGTTTTGAAGTAAGGTTTGAGTAGTAGATGGGTTTTGCGAATTTGAGTAGGGTTTGATACACAGAGGTAATGTCTGAATTTCTTGGCGTTTCGTTTTGCAGGGTTAGAGAAGTTTTAATAATTGTTGGCATATTGGCTTTGAAGAGGGGAGAAATTTTGGGAATTGTTGGTATTTTGTCTCTAAGGGTGAGGGAAGGTCTGAGAAAATTCTTTGTTTTAGGCTTTGAAGGGGAGGGAGGCTTGAAAGTTGTAAATATCAGGTTTTGCTAAGGAGGTGATCCTTGGCATGAAGTGCTAGCATGATGTTGCGCATGGTTAAGTCGATAGTGGTGGAATTTTGAACAGGGATAGTGGGTGGGTTATTTTGGAGATACTCAAGGCTTGGATTTAGAGGTGGAAAATGGAGTGGAGGCCTAGTTATATTTGACAAATCTCATTTTTTTGTTTCTCAACCCTCATCTCAGCGATCTGTTGTATTAATTATGTAATCAACTTATTTTGTTCAACGACAGAGGGATCCACTAAAGCAGTTTCAGTCAATCCAATATCCTCACTATTATAAGTCATTTTTGCTTTGCTTTCATGTCACGACCCAAAACGCGTCGTGAGTGGCACCCACACTTAGCCTCCTATGTGAGCGAACCAACTAATCTAAACCCCATCATTTCAAACATAATGAACAAAATAAAATGCGGAAGACTTAAAACTCATTAATAAAAATAGATTAATAACTTCTTAACAAATCCCCAAATATTCTCTCGTCTTATCTCTCTATCATCTCCTCCTCATAGAGTGCTATCAGATCCTTGATAGTCTCTGCGTACGTTTCCTTATATGTTGAACCACCCCCCTACATATCTCATATTGTATATAGAAGAATCCCTGAGATCATAGGAGAATTCTTTTCATATGAATCCCTAAACAATGAATTTAATTCAGTAGACTTCAAATAGTTTATGTCCTTCCTAAAATCTGCTACTTCGGCTTTCAAAGCTGAAACCTCAGAAGACTCCTTCTATCTTCTCTCGCAAGTACTGAATCTAGTAGCCAAATCATCAACAGAGGTCCTAAGGGGGGTCAGTGCAACCAAGATATCCCTATTGATCATCTCTGAGAAGGATCTCTCCAATTGAGTCCCTCTCATATCAGATGAATAGGCCAGTTGTTCCATAATCAAGATCATGGACTAACTAATCCTGATAGGCTCGAAGGAGGATGAAGCACTTAGGACATGTGAAGATGAAAAAGGAGTGGGTGCACATGAATGCTTAGAAGATTGTGTAGGAAAAGGGGTCTCCGCTATTAATGAGTCTACATCGACCTCTAGAAAAGAATCTATTGGAGATGATCTCCTCCTATCAACCTCCTCTCAAGTGTACTTGCCTCAATATGTTTGATATCAGAAGAGGAATATGGGATGACCTCAATATCCTTTGTAGTGTCCCGTGATACTCTAGAACACTGGCACAACTTTCAGGAATGGTAGAGAAATACGCTTCTGCCTGGGCCTCATTGAAATCTCTTGTGAAATTAGTAGCCCTATATATATGCGCCTACTACACATGATAGAACCAAGGAAAGGTGCCTTAGAATGTTTCAAAATGGACTCATTCTGGACGATATGATGTTGCTGCTAATAAAGCAAAAAAAGGACAAGCGACGATGTTGAGGTCCCTCTTCTCAATAAGAGCCTATACCTTGATCAACATTGAGGTGGTGTTAGAAATAAACAGAGTCAATAACCCCTTTAGGTCATCTATGGACTTATCAATAGGCAATCCCTCGTAGTGAAGTATAGAGTGCAACTGTCTGCACAATATATTGTTAATATATTTGCTATGGCACTGAACATATTTGCCTTTGACCATGACCAAATTTACTAGTCTAAACTCACTTGTATTCTTCTTGTTATTGGGCACACACTCCCCATATGCTGTATACAATTCACTAACCCAAGAAGGAATGTAAGGGCCTTAGGGCCTTGTGAACTGCTAAAGCTTATGGTTATAGAAGGTTTCCATGATATTAGGATATTTTCCTTCTAAACTCCATAGGAAATAGGTCTTCCTCTGGTATAGTACAGGCCTCATAAGGATTGCAGGGGCCACATGAGGTATCTATGATGGAATAAAGTTTGTTGTCAGAAGAGTGGTAGTTGTTGGAATTTTGGTGGACGTGGGCTGAGATCTTGCTCAAAGCTCATCCCTTCAGTTAATCAGAGGCTGATTATCTTATGGTTTGGAGAAACAACGTGGATTTCAATAACTATTCCTTTCCTAACTATGTGCTTCTTCCTTTTTCTTTGTCTCTAGGTGGGAGTTCTTCCCCTTTTATCTTTGAAGGATTTGACCATCTGTCATATGTTTTAGTGCCCTTTGCTTATTCCTTGGGTGGCATGTTTAGATTTGTATGTATTATACCTTTAAAGGATCAGGAAAAATTAGGAGAAAATCAAGCAAATGCGTAGAAGATCAATTGTAGAAAAACTCGTTGATCTAGTTGGCGAGTTGTTGAACCTCTTTGGTGAGATATATAAGGATAGACTAAGGATTGGCTTAAAAATTATAACAATTTGTCTATAGGGATTCCAACTCATCAAATCATCCACTACTTTCGGCGAGCATGGGCTTGTCCGCCGAAAGTCAAAGAGCATTAAGGGTTCAAGGGAGTGTGCAAAGGGAGATCAAGAGTACTTTCACTGAGTCACCGAGTTCCTTCAGCAAACGACGCTTAACACCAAAAGTTATAGACTAAAACATTCGATTTTCACAAATTTGAAAAGCAAAATAAAGATGTTAGGCTAGCCGCCGAGTATTTCGGCGAGCATGACCTAGCAAACTGAACTGCCCAACATGCCCATTATGAATCCCCCTTCTCGAATTTAGTCTTTGTAACACCCAATAAAATAATCAAAACATGCACTAATCAAATTCAAACAAGTCACCCATCACCCCGGGATACTCAAAATTTTCTCTATTTTGCCAAATTTTTCCATTTGATATAATTTCTTTTAAGAAGTGTGTCACCCACTCTATAATGAGCAATATACATCGATTGAAACAAATGCGAGCTTATTAAACTTCACCCAATCAATATAACAATAACGCGAGTACAACCCAATAAAATTTCATTCATTTAAATGCACAAAAAATGTAGGGGCATTTGACAATCTAAGCGGTACATGCAAGATTTTTAACTTATAACATGCATTTACTCCTGCTAATCATATCAGAGAGTCCCAACACACATCAACATGATTTTATTATTGAAAATGAGTACAAAAGTATTGAATGTAAACTTAGGGGTTGGAAAACAATCGAACTCCGAGCATAAATCAATCAAACAAAATACTTGTAAAATGAAAAATATGGGAAAATACTACCTTGTTATGATTTAATTAAGTTTAAAAATGAGTGAAAGTGAAATATTTCAAATTCTAAGACTTTTGGCCATTATAAAATTGTCCAATTGGTGTTCATTCGGCATCACACCTATCCACTAGGTGAGATGTTGATCCATTTGGCGACACGCCAATTGGTCAATTAGCGGCACGTTGAGTTGTCACTTTGATCACCATGTTTTATAGGACTATCAGTTTAAATAAGGATCCAAATAGTGGCCTTCATCAATAATGCCAAATAGGTCGGTGATTTTCCAATTGGATATTTTACTCGCCAGTCAATGTTTCCTAAAACTTTCTGCATTTACACTTGCACGACTAATGCACCATTTTAATAAGAGAAAACTAAAGCACTGAAAAACTTTGGTTGCCTCCGAAGAAGTGCCTTAGTTAATGTCGTGGCTTGATGTGAGCGTTTTCTACTCTCCGTTATTGGGGTTTGACCTAGTTTCACTAGGTAACTCCATTTGTTCATCTGGGAAGAGATGAGGCACTACATGACTCATGAGTGTTCTAATCGTCTATATTAATTAAGAGTGAGATATGATCATCTGATGCAACACCATAATATTCTCTTTCTTTTTTTTCGGCATTTTATTTTGCTCGATGATTTTTTGGAGAATTTTTTGAAGCGTACTCTGTACGAATATTCTAAGAGCCTATAAACTATTTCTACTCATAAAGGGGTAGGTAACTCTTATTTTTGTTGCACTAGGCTTCCACTTCTGATATTTTTGTGGCTAAATCCCTCATCTGAGTTGCCAGCGTGGTCAACATGAAGCATTTTTTGACTTCTTTGTTTGACTCAGTCGATTTGCCACCATTTTCCTCAACCATGCTTAGGGTATTTGTATGCCAATTGAAAGAAAAAAAATTAAAAATAAAATTAGTCAACTACAACTAACAAGAACATAAATTTCACCACAACGCAGCAATGAAACCATTTTTATTAGTGACGTCATCAAAGACACGACTTCCAATACAAGTTTCTATGATAGTACTGTATTATAGTAACCCAACGAATGGTTAGGGTCGATTTCACACGGAGTGGCTGTCAAAATTAATAGAAAAATAAATTTTAATTCTAATTAGCCATAGCTAAAGATCTTAACAAATAAAAACATATCAAATGAATAGGGCTAACACAAGTGTCAAATATCAATGGAGGTTTGTCATAAGTCAATAAAAACAACGAAAATATGAAGGAGTACTAATATGGGAAGTGAGATTCTTGGGATGTGATAGGAAAATAAGATAAACGAGATTATTGGATGCAATATTTTGATATAAAATTTGTAGAATAATTGTAATCATGCTAGACTTTAAGGTCGATAATCTCTCTCTCTCGCAACTTACCCTATTTCAAATGGGTTCTCTTAGACACCCACTTGTGTAAGATCTCTAAAATGACTTAGGTTAACTAGAGGATAAAATTTTGGTGATGGTGTTATAAGGTCCTAAATAGTTCTAAAATATGGTATTGAGGTAGTGTGTAAGATCTTAGGTGCATTTCAAGTCAAACGTTAAGGGACGACTAAGACGTTCAATGACTAAGCCACCTCTGTGCCTCATATGTAATTTTATGCGTTAATGTATGGTTAATAACGTTATAAGTTACTTAAATGATTTATTATGATGTATATAGGCATCATATTGAATTTCGTGGAGTTTGGATGTTAAACGTCCAAGAACGTCCATGATGTTCAAATATATTGTCTTGAAATGACCTTGTGTGTCTAAGCATGTTTCGTCGAGTTTCACATATAATTTTACATATAATTCATGTGATAGTTCCTTAAATCATATACGGTCATGTTTGGGTTTGAAACAACTGGGAAAACATCCGCAAGGACCATCCAAGGGTCCTTGAGGAAGGACCCTTGTTGGTGGCCAAAACTGCCTAAGGTAGTCCAACCTACAGATGGCAAACGACGGCCAGTGGCCTTGTCGATGACCCCTAGGTGGTGGGACATATATGGTACATAGACTGGGAGCTAAACGTCCAGTTTTAAGTCTCTGAACCCATCGATGGAGGACAGGACGGCCCGTGTGTGGACCTACGTCCCGTCGATGGGTAACCGTCGTTTGGGGTCTATGATATGCGCAGGTTCAGTACAAGTTAAGGGGTGAACTTGTAAACTCACCCCACTTCCAAATAAGATTATTTTCGGTTCTTTCAGGGTCTTTTGGGTATTTTAAGTGTGTATGTAAGTCTTTAACAATTAGAAGAATTCGTTCTTCCAAATCAAAACACTAAAATCCGTTAGAAATTACTTAAGACTCCATTGAACTCCAAAGTCAAGAAAGAGCTTGGATTGTTGAATTTAGTTGATATTCTTCATCAAAGTGAATAATTATCATCATTTATGTATGATTTTTGATCCTTGAAACTCTATTCATAAAGGAGCACAAATTTCAAAGATATTTTCTAAAATTTCCAAGTTGAATTGTCCAATTTTATGATTCTACAATGGGTTCTTGCATTAATTGTCTTTAAACATTCATTTTGGATTAAATTTTTATTGTATCGATAATTGTAACCTAAATTACCTATGAACCCATGAATTTGATGAACCCTAGTTTTTGACTATGTTATGGGTTACTTGATCTTGACATATTGTTTGTGAATTCTAGTGTAGATTCCTATGGGTTATCTAATGATTTAAGAATTGTGTTAAATTGATATCCAGGCTGTATTAGATTTATGAATCCTTATTGAATTGACCTAGTTTCATTGATTATCATAGGTTTTAGATTGAATTATTATTCTTGGCCGTTGGTAAAGGCCTTATGGTATTGAATTGGATGATTTAGCATCGAATTGAGGTGTTGAGGATGGAGTGGTGGTACACTTCCCTATTTGTTTTTTTTTTGATGTTTATTAGACTTCAATTATATTGTTATTGGTTTGGTCCACTTATGGTGGCGGTGTTATGTGTTTTATTTGTAATTGATGTGACCTTGTCAACTTACTTTAAGTAAGGTAAATGGATCATGGCCTTGTCGGCAAACTACTTGAAGTAATGTGGCTATTTGTGTAGTTTATAATGTGAATCATGAAAATATCTATCTACATTAAAGTCATATATGTGTTTTTCTATTCATGGTATCTTAGGTGATCATATTAGACTATGACTTTCACCTTGTGTGTATAGTCTTAGGGTTGATACTTGATTATTCCTAATTGACTATATGAGTCTATCTTGTTCACATTGATGATGATATGATAGTGTATAGGATGACTTAAAGATGATATGGTTATGTCAATGTGTTTCTAGAATTACATGTATTATAAGTTAAAGTGAAGTATGTGGTGTCTTGTCTTAATTGATTTGTGTCTGTTGCTTGACGTATGTATGACTACACATATGTGATGTCTTGACTTAGCATGTGAAAGTCTCTTAGTCTAGAATGTATGAATTACATGTGACCTTAAATGAAGTTAAGAGGGTCTTTTATGTGAAACTTTAAACCTAGTAGGAAGGTTATGAATGTTGAAGTCCAGAGTCGTAATGGTATCCTTCATGCAAAGGAATGGTGGACTAAGGGTTGATTGGATGGAACGACATCATATAATCCTTAGGAAAGTTAATGAGCTATCTAGTGGCTATTAAAAGGTAGCCGTAGTGAACCTCTTTGGTAGGGTGAATGTGATTGGGTAAAGAACAAGATAAGGAACCTCTTAATGTGATCCTTCAGTGTCAATTACTCTATGAGAACAAAGGCTACCACTGGGTGTTTATGTCATAAGGAGTAACTCTACTTGAGAAGGAGACTAGAGTATGGTGTAGCTCTACTTGAGAATTAGACTAGAGTGTATATAAGCCCCTTATATTCCTTAACCACGTGCCTGCATGGGATGTGTCCTAGTTCTACCCTTGGAAAATAGAACACCCTCCTCAGAAAAGGTTAGAACTACGGATTTCCCGCCTAGCTATAATGGTCTATGTCGGTTATTGCCTATTCTCATCATATCTAATACCAATTACCATTTGAAAAGTTCTATGACGTTTAGGTACTGGTATGGGACACTATTTAAACATTGTACAATAGGCTTTAAAGGTGTTAATTTGAGTTCCTAGGTCTTGTCCAAGACCATTATTTGAATGTTCTTGATGTGTTTAATGTCTTCTAAATGAACTAATGAATGTAATGATTTAATTTAAGAAAGTATGTTAATGGAATAAGTACTTATCTAGAGTTGTTAAGGGTTGTCTATTTAAGGTGTTAAAGGGGCATAGGCATGGTCACTTTGTATCTTAACTAGATGAGTCTTAAGAATGACTCTAGTTAGGGAAGATGTTGATTATGTGGACATGATCTAAACTTAGGATGTCTTAAGGATTATTTAGGTAGTCTTGAAGAGGTCAATAATGGATCTTATCGTATTGATCTACTTAAGTAAGTCTTCTAATAGCCTTTGTTATGGAAATGTCATATTATCTATATGTTTATATGTTTGATGTCTTGTAAATGTGTATGTGTCTCATTATAAGTGTTCTTGAGGTTCATTTTGGTATTCTTATGGAGGTTGTATGGGCGGTCTCTCTATGTGTTGTTTAAGTGGGTCTTAGGATAGCTATTAGTGAGAAGTCTACACGTTAAGAAGTGTCTAAAAAAGTAGACAACTTCACTGTAACAGTGAGTTCCTTCAATGTAAAGTGAGTTGAGCTTACAGTAAGGGTAGCTAAAAAATGTGCTACATTGCTTAATTATTATCTTATGTGTTCTTAAGTTGTTAAATGTTGTCCTTATGATTTTAATATGATTTTCAAATGGAAAGATGGATATTTCTAATAAATGTCTGTTTTCATGATTTTTATGCATTATGTCGTACTGAGTACATGTGGTTTTACTAATTCATGCTTTTATCTCTCTTTATAGTTGTTGGTAGGTGAGGAGCATTTGGAAGTGAAGGCTTAGACCGTAGTATCGTTCAAGAGAACTTGAAGTATGTGATCATTTGAATCGAGGGAATAGATGTCATTTATGTTTTCTATAGGATGTGTTGTAATAGAATAAGTATTTCTATATTAGTATTGTGGATGTCACCACCCTTATTCTATAATCCGAATCGCAACCGGCGCAGTTTGATCTCTAAGAGGTCGCACACAAGCCTCTTACTGCATTCATCACATTCATATGGTTAATTTTAGCGAAAAATTTAAAACTTTTTGTTTATAGTTGAAGTATATATAGACTTCATATAAACACATATTTGTAAGGAAGTTCATTGCTCATACATCAACTATCTAATTATAAGATCATGCAACTTGAAAGAAATGAAATCTCATGTCATAAGTAATACTTTCCAAAATGGTATCATTGCAAGAGTCTGAATAAAATAGGAAAGAAACACTAGTGGAGCATACCCCACTAGTTCAAACCTATTAATAAGCAAGACATATAATGGCAGGCATCCTCGAATGCATGAGGACCTACCGAGTCCGGATGAAATCACTGAGTCTGCACAGCTGCAACGATACTCTCAACGTCCACCTGTTCCTGCACCTAAAATAATAATATTGTATGGAATTATTACACACTTGTACTAAGTATGTGTATATGCAACGACAGATAACGACAATGCATGAATAAGAATGGCTCTTCCAAATCAACATGCTTTCTTAGAAGGTTAAGTCTCTTGACTTTGACTATTTCGTAATAGGAAGGTCATACCATGAATATGTCACACATCATACACAAATAAGTTCACATAATATATATTTCTTCTTTCATGTAGTATACATTTCATATCTATGAGACCTAGGAATCATGGAGGTAGCATTAAGACATCTCAAGTGAGGGCCCAACATATGGAATCTTAACCTGAGGTCCTTATTTAGAAAACACAGAGACTGAATCATACGTTTATTTGTAATTCTCATTATTCATTTCATTCATTCATAGGCTGATGTGAAAACCAGCTATACCTAGGATGAATTTTAAGACTCTCATCGGGATCATGAAGTGCAATGACCAAGAATGACCTAATGTCATTACTTGAATCAGGTTTCACCTCTTGATTGTCTTGCACAAACACCTTCGGTATCATTCATTTCATTGTCCTTAATACTCTGAGGAACTTTCTACCTTAAACGACATAGATCATGTGAGCATTATGAAATCCGGTCTCTTCCCCACACCCAAAAAGAGGTGGAGTCACTGGCCAAAGTGAAACCAAAACATGCTAGTTTTATGGGTTACAACCAAGATAGGTCCCTATGTTTGCAACATAGTTCAAAGACTAGGAGATTTAGGGATATCCATACCCACCTTGGTGGACAATCTCATCTCATGATATTTATTTTAACCTCCGCCCTTCCCGAAAGAAGGCATCACTACTCATAGCTAGCCTATTGGTGCTTAGTTTAAAGTTCCTATTTACATTCAACTCACACATCATCGAAGCTTGCTTCTTAACATGAGGTAGTCATAGCTCATTAGATGATTTCTCATCTCATCTTTACGTATTAAGTTTGAATTGTCCTTACACTTACGTATAGAATGTGATTGAGACTTGTCTCTTAATATTCAACACTCTCTTAGGTGAGCACTTTTAGTGACTTTTACTTAGGCTTGGTTGAGACGTGTATCACCATTTATCTTAGACTCTTATCATGTTTTCACCATTTTAATTAGCATCAGAGTTTAACATAATTACTCAGCTCATTATGTGAATGTTCATTTATTAATCTTACCATTAACTCATTGTATCACCCATTTCGGGTTACTCATAATTGACTAAGTGTTTCATGATAATCTAAGAATATGTTATGTAAGACTTATGCATTTTACACATTTAGCCAAGGGACCCAAGTTTCATCCCTAGTGTCTGCATTTCATTTCATTATATGTGAGATTTATGTTTCTCACAATTTCGATCAAAGGGGACCCATGTTCGAGTTCCTTGGGCAGAACTTTATTTTTTATTATTTAGAGTGCTAGGTGGATTCATTCATTCGGGCAAGAGGATCTGGGATCGAATCCCAGTGGCCTCGATTTCTATTATTTTATTTTGGTGTGAGATTTATGTTTCTCACACCCTTGGCTAAGGAGCCGGGTTCGAACCCCCCTCTCTCACACTATTTTCTTTTTCTTTTATTTTTTTAAGGCTTCTTTCAATGAGTCGGGTTCGAATCCCCTCTCTCACCCTATGTTTTTTTCTTTTAATTTAAGGATTCTTCTGTTATTGTTAGTACCTTTAAGGTCTCGAGATCCACCCTAAGTGGACACATGTATTTCTCTTCATTTATTGTAGTGACTAGATTAAATGATGTTCAATTAACATATAATTTTAATTCACTTTCTTACATTTATCCTAGGCATTTATCTTATAGTTTTACATATACTTTTAACAATTCATTAAGGACTTTACTTTCACTTTTTTGTTCATGAATATCACGATTTCTTTTTGCATGTTGAACACACAACAATATATAACACATGATTCACCATTTTTTTCATGTAAAGTGTAACAATACAATTACAGTAAAACAACATGTTTTGTGCACATACGACATTCAACGTTCAGACGTACATGAAAAATCATAAACAGCCCGAAACACACATTGCACACAATCACAACCATTCCTAAAATCATCTACCAGAAGTAAAACCAACGCATGGATCAATTCATTCATAGGATCTAATGACAGGGGAATGCAATGAGAGACATATTTAGTTTTTCAATTGGACTTAAACTGAACCTTAGGGGACTCTTGGGAAAGGGACAAAGAGAGAAGAAAGTCCATACCTTTTCAGCCTTGAAAACCAGCCACAACCACACGTCTCCACCCACACACAAACCTTTCTTCCAAGCTTTGATTCTTGTTCCCAAGTGAAGTTCTTTACTTAAAACACTTAGGTGTACAAATTCTTCATTTTGTTTTTTTTTTATGGATGCAGCCAAGCATACCTTTAGAATAGTGAATTTACGTTTATTTTCTGTTTTTGAATTGTGAAATAAAGATGAAAATATTTTTAGGAGTAATATAAAGAATTAAGAGTGGGCATGAAGCACACTCCTAGTGGGAGCCGTGCGCCCCTTTTGTGGGAATTGTTGTTGACTTATTCAACAAAATTTAAATGGTAAAAAAATCAGATCATAAGTATATATTATGTTATTATAATTCCCCTCCTTATTTTCTCAAAAAATTTTATCATTTATTTCGTGCCCCCTAATGCCTCCAACTCGACTCAAACCTGAGTGTGGAGGTCCGGTCAAACTCGGGTTTGACAATCAAGATATGACCCCTTTTGACTAATTAATAACCTTATTTAATTAATTATATATCAGTCTAGGGTAGTTACTATACCACCCCTAGCCCCAAAATTACCTTAATGCCACTAGAACCCTTAAAACCTAGGATCAACCCTCTAATTCTGGTTACGACTCATTTGGAAGAATCTTAGTATTCGGATACCCAACATGGATGGAACCAACCCTGCCTAGCTGAACTAGCTCACCAAGTAGGTTGACTTGGATGGTGCATAGGTTCAGACCTCTGGTTCCACGCGCATCAATTTCATGTGAAACCGGTCTAAGCTAGGCATTCAATGTACATATAGGCCTTACTTAGCGTAGTAATTTTCGGGCTGTCACAGTGTATGGGTTGTGTCCCAAAAGTATTCTCGTGCCTTAAGTTTGATGAGATTGAGACTTAGTATTTCCTATGACTTTATATGAAAGAGTTTTTAACGACTATAATATGTTTTGTGAAACATTCAAATTCCGCAATACTTTTTATTATGTTTATGCAATGAATTATATGTAAGGGCTTGTACAAGACCTCCGAGAGGTCAAGTACGCCGGATGCAATTCGAGATCTCCCCTAACTTATAGGGTGTTGTTTTTGGATATTATAAACTTTGTATTAGAGCATAGGTTATGAAAGTAATATTAGGAATCAATCAGTCTCAACAAAGTCACGTCTAATAGAGTATTGACCATCGGTGTGAGTCGCGACACATCTATGGGCGAGAGGCTATAGGAAGATAGAGTTATCCTTCATTTCGACTCCAATGTAATGTTATAGAGTAAAATTTATGAGTACCCTTTTTCTTATGGTTTTCCTTGTGTTTCTAGGAAGATGAATACGAGGAAGACACTGGCTAGGAGAGTTGAGGAGAATGAGGTGCAAGAGGAGATTCATACTCAAGTTGAGGAAGTTAGGCAAGTTTCTCAAGGTGATAAATTCCCTAATGTGGGTGGAGGTGATGATTTCCCGGAGTTGAGAAATAGTGATATTAGAGAGGCTTTTCTTGGTCTAGCTTGAGCTGGGACTACTCAAGTGAATTCGAGTATGTGCCTAGGTGAATATTGTGGAGAGCACTATGATGTATAGGTTGAGAGACATTGTGAGGATGAATCATCCTATCTTTCTTGGCTCTAAGGTGGGAGTGGATCTCCAAGAGATTATATATGAGGTTTACAATATAGTGCATGCCATGGGAGTGACTTCTAGGGAGAAAGCGGAGTTGGCTTCGTATCAATTGAAATATGTAGCTCATGTGTGGTACACACAATGGAAAGGCAAAAATTAAGATGGCTTTTCTTTGTTCCCCGATGATTAGGAAAGTTAAGGTAGCAGAGTTTATCAATCTCTAGCAAGGCAATATGAGCGTTGAGGAATACTCTTTCCAGTTCTCTATGCTGTCCAAAGATGCTCCCTCTCTTGTATCAAATCTGAGAGACGAAATGAGTCGATTTGTTATCGGGTTCGCAGACTTAGTAAGGGAAGAATGTCGTACGGTAAAGCTACATGATTATATGACCGTAGCTAGACTCATGGTGTATACACAATCAATTAAAGAGTCTAAACTTAAGAGGATGGATAGAAACTTGAAAAGGGGTGCTTCAACTGATCGAGACCAACCTAGATTCAAAAAAGAGGGCTCCAACTCAAAAAAAGCTAGGAGTGCTAAGGTGAAATTTTAGAGGGGAGTTGGTTCTCAAAATGAAAAGCCTATATGTGTCACTTGTGGAAAGCGACACTTTGGGAAACGTCTAGCTGGTACTAGTGGTTGTTTTGGTTGTGGGAAGGACTATCATAAGGTTAGAGATTGTCCTACCATTGTGGCTAGAGGAGGAGAGAGTAATAAAGTTGATCCAGATGTTCAAAGGATGATGTTTAAGCAACGAGGCTTTTCTATGTACTCTGGACAAGAGGAGAGAAGCCGTGTAATGGTGATAATCAATAGGGTAAGTCCTTGTTTTTATTTTAGAGATATGAGTTTCTTCTAATTGGGGGGAATATTGTTAGAAGATGAGATAGAATAATATAGAACTTTAGAAGTATGTTGCATATGCATGGAGTTTTGGAGTTTTTTTTTTTTAAAATTGAATTTCATTAAATTCTTGTATTGTGTATTGTATGAAATGATGATTAGGTTGTAAGATGTGTTTATATGATGTTATCTTGTATAATAACATGTTTCTATTATGAATTGACTAAAAAATGCGTTTTTGAAAAATTTGCACAAATCACTGTAGCTTGGAAACTGAATACTGCTAATTTTATAGAAATTTGATTAATTAATTATTTTGTCTAAAATTGTTGTAATGTGTTTATAAATAATGTATATGAGCATTATATTTAATATAAAATGAGTTTTTGTTTTTTAGGATGAAGAATGTGAGTTTTTCTAGCATAATGAGTTATAGAATTGTTTTATAGTTTCTTCTTGTGTTGTGAACCTCGTGACTAAGTGAAATTGATGCTTTATGCTTTGTTTTTTTTTGTATGGTATGGTTATTAGCTGCTAGTAAAATCTCTATTCTTGGAAGTGTTCGGAGGGTGACAAGTAACATTCGAGGACAAATGTTGTCGAAGTGAGGGACATTGTAAGATTCCCAAAATGATTTAGGTGAACTAGATCCTTAAATGTTTGTAATGGTGGTCTAAGGTCCTAGTAGGTCTAAAATATTTTATTAAGAGAGTGTCTAAGAGCTTAGGTGCATTGGAAGTCAAACGTCAAGGGACTACTAAGACACCTATGTGCCTTGTATGTGGTTTTATGTGTTTATGTGTAACTAATGAGGTTATAAAGTCCATCAATGAGTTATTATTATTTTTATAGGCAGTGTGTCGAGTAACCTAGATTTTGGAGGTCCAACATCCGAGAATGTCCATGACGTTTGAAATTTTTTCCTCGAAATGACCTTGTGTGTCTAAGCATTTTTCGTCGATTTTTACTTGTTCTTTTTGGATGAAATTAATATGAGAGGTACTAAAATTATATGCTTTCATGTTTGGGTTGGAAACATCAGGGCAAACATTCCCAAGGACCATCCAAGGGTCCTTGAGGAAGGACCCATGTTGGTGGCAAAAAGTGCCCAAGGAAGTCCAACCTATGGATGGCAAAGGACGACCTGTGGCCTGGTCGACGCCCTGTAGGTGGTGTGAGTCATCTGAAACTTAGCTTGGTGCACTAAAATTATAGTTTCTAGTCTCTAAACACATCGACAAAGGACGAACGGACCATATGTGGACCTATTCCCCGTCGATAGGCAAGCATTGTTTGGGGTCTGTGTTATGCACAGGTTTCACTACAAGTTGAGGGGTGAACTTGTAAATTCACCCCACTTCAAAGTAAGAGTACAAGTGGTCCCTTAAGGTTCTTTTGGATATGTTAAGTGTGTATATAAGTCTTTGAAACTTAGAAGAATTCATTCTTCCGAATCAAAACTCCAAAATCCCTTAGCAATTCCTTAAGACTCCATTGAAGTCCAAAGTCAAGGAAGAGCTTGGATTGTTGAATTGAGTGGAGATTCTACGTCAAAGTGAATAATTTTCATCATTGAGGTATGATATTTGATCTTTGAAACTCGATTCATCAAAGACCCAAACTTTCAAAGATGTTTTCTAACGTTTCCAAGTTAAATTGTCCAATTTCATAATTCTACCATGGGTTCTCGCATTAATTATTTTTGACGTTTATTATGGATTAAATTGTTATTGTATTGATGATTTTAACCTAAAGTACCTATGAACCCTAGTTTTTGACTATTTTATGGGTTACTTGATATTGACTTGTAGTTTTTGAATTCTAGTGTAGATTTATATGGGTTATCTAATGATGTAAGAATTGTGTTTACTTAATATATAGGTTGTAATAAATTTATAAATCTTTATATAATTGACCTACTTTTATTGATTATCATAGTTTTTATATTGAATTATTGTTCATGGCCATTAGTAAAGGCCTTATGGTGTTGAATTGGAAGATTTAGCATCGAATTGAGGTGTTGAGGATGAAGTGGTGGTACATTGCCCTATTTCCTTTATTTTGATGTTTATTATTATATTGTGATTTGTATGTTCCACTTATGTGAAACTTTGAACCTAGTGGTAAGGTTATGAATGTTGAAGTCGAGAGCCGTAATGGTATCCTTCATGTAAAGGAATGGTGGACTTAGGGTTGATTGGCTAGAACAATATCATATCATCCTTAGGAAAGTCATAATGATCTATCTAGTCGCTATCAAAAGGTAGCCCTATTGAATATCTTTAGTAGGGTGAATGTTATTGGATTATGAACCAGATAAGGAACCTCTTTATGTGATCCTTTATTGTCAATTACTCTATGAGAACAAAGCCTAGCACTGAGTGACTATGTCATGAGAAATAGCTCTACTTGAGATGGAAACTAGTGTACAATATAGCTCTACTTGAGAATGAGACTAGAGCGCATAAAATCCCCTTAAATTCCTTAACCATGTTCCTACGTGGGATGTGTCCTAGTTCTACCCTTAGCAAGTAGAACACCCTCATCGGAGTAGGTTACAACTACAAATTCAATGCCTATCTATGATGGTCTATGTCGGTTATTGCCTATTCTCATCATATGGAATACCTTTTAGCATTAGAGAATATCTATGACGTTAAGGTGATGTTATGGGACGCTATTTAGACACTGCACAATAGGATCTGAAGGTGTTAATTGAAGTTCCTAGGTCTTGTCCAAGACCATTATTTGAATGTCTTTTATGTGTTGAATGTCTTCTAAATGAACTAATGAATGTAATGACTTACGTTAAGAAAGTATGTTAATGGAATAAGTACCTATCTAAAGTAGTTAAGGGTTGTCTAGTTAAGATGTTAAGGGGGCATAGGAATGGTCACTTCGTATCTTATCTAGATGAGTCTTAAGAATGACTCTAGTTAGGGAAGATGTTGTTTATGTGGGCATGATCTAAACTTATTAAGTCATAAAAATTATTTATGTAATCTTGAAGAGTTCAATCATAGACGTTATCTTCTTGATCTACTTAAGTAAGTCTTTTGATATCCTTTTGTAAGGAAATGTCATATTATCTATATGTTGATATGTTTGATTTCTTTTAATTGTGTTTATGTCTTATTATAAGTATTCTAGAGGGTCATTTAGGTATGCTTAGGGATGTTGTATGCGGTCTCTCTATGTGTTGCTTAAATGGGTCTTAGGATAGCTATTAGTGAGAAGATTAAACGTTAAGAAGTGTCTAAAGAAGAAGTAGACAACTTAACTGTAACAGTGAATTCCTTCATTTTATAGTGAGTTGAACTTACTGTAAGGGTAGATCTAAAATGTGTTTAATTTCTTAATTGTTATCTTATGTGTTTTTAAGTTATTAAATTTTTTCCATATGATTGTAATATGATATTTAAAAGGAAAGATACATATTCTAATAAATGTTTGTTTTCATGATTTTTATGGATTATTACATACTTAGTACATGTGGTTGTACTAATCAATGTTTTTATCTATCTCTATAGTTGTTGGTAGGTGAGGAGCATTTGAGAAGTGAAGACTTAGACCGTAGTATCGTTCTAGAGAAGTGGAAGTATGTCCTCATATGTCTCGAGGGCATAGATGTCAGTTATGTTTTCTATTTATAAGTATTATAATAGACTCAGTATATCTATATTAGTATTGTGTATGTACCGTGCCCCAAAAGTATTCTCGTGTCTTAAGTTTGATGAGATTGAGACTTAGTATTTCCAATAACTTTATATGAAATATTTTTTAAAGACTGATATGTTTTGTGAAATGTTTTAATTCGCACTACCTTTCATTATGTTTTTGCGATGAATGATATGTAAGGGCTTGTACAAGACCTACAAGAGGTCAAGTATGCTGGTTACAATCCGAAATTTCTCTTAACATCTAGGGTGTGTTTTCGGGATGTGACAAACTAGGTACCAGAGCATAAATTATGAAAAAAGTATAAGGAATCAAGAAGTCTCATCAAGTCACGTCTAGTAGAGTCTTGACAATCGGTGTCTGTGGGGACACATCTATGGGCGAGAGGCTATAGGATGATAGAGTTTCCCTTCATTTCTACTCCTATGTTATGACCTAGAGTAAAAGTTATGAGTACTTTTTAATATGGTTTTACTTTTGTTGCTAGGAAGTTGAATACGAGGAGGAAATTGGTTAGGATAGTTGAGGAGAATGAGCAGCAAAAGAATATTCCTCCACAAGTTGAGAAAGTTGAGCAAGTTTGTCAAGATGCTCAAGCTGATCAAGTCCATATTGTGGGTGGAGGTTATGATGTCCCGGAGGTTAGTAATAGGGATATTAGAGAGACTTTACTTGCTTTAGCCCGAGCCGTGACTACTCAAGTGAATTTGAGTATGGTGCCTAGGGAGAATGTTGTGGAGAGCACTATGATATCTAGGTTGATAGACTTTATGAGGATGAATCCTCCAATCATTCTTTTCACAAAGGTGAGAGAGGATCCCCACGAGATTATAGATGAGGTTTACAAGATAGTGCATGCCATGGGAGTGCCTTCTAGGGAGAAAGCGGAGTTTGCTTCGTAGAAATTGAAAGATGTGGCTCAAGTATGGTACATACAATGGAAAGGCTATAGGGCAAAAAGTCGGGTCCTATTGAGTTGGAAGAATTTAATGAAGATTTTCTTGGTAAGTACTTTCCACGTGAGGTAAGGGAAGTTAAGGTAGCGGAGTTTCTAAATCTCAAGCAAGGCAATATGAGTGTTGAGGAATACCCTTTGAAGTTCTCTACGTTGTCCAAATATGCTACCTCACTTATGTCGAATTCGAGAGATGAAATAAGTTGCTTTATGAGCAGGTTCGCCTACTTAGTAAGGGAAGAATGTCGTACGACGATGCTACATGATGATAGGACTGTAGCTAGACTCATTGTGTATGCACAATCAATTAAAGAGTCTAAACTCAAAAGGATGGCTAGAAACTTGAAAAGGTGTGGTTATAGTGATCAAGACCAACCTAGATTCAAAAAGAGGGCTCAAACTCAAGAAGATCCTAAGAGTGCTAAGGTGAAATTTTAGAGGGTAGGTGGTTCTAGAAATGAAAAGCCTATATATATCACTTGTTGAAAGAGGCACTAGAGGAAATGTCTAGCCGGTACTATTGGTTGTTTTAGTTATGGGAAGGATGATCATAAGGTGAGAGATTGTCCTAACATTGCTGCTAGAGGAAGAGAGGGTAAGAAAGTTGCTATAAATGTTCTAAAGGATGACGTTCAACCAACGAGGCATTTCTTTGCACTCCTGACTAGAGGGGAGAAGCCAGGTTATGATGACGATGATCGTGTAAGTCCTTGTTTTCCTCTTAGAGATATGAGTTCCTTCTAAGCGGGGGGTATGGTTAGAAGATGGGATAGAAACATATAGAAGAATGTTTCACATACATGGTGTTTAGGAGTTATATTGACATTGAATTTCATTAACTTCTTGCATTGTGTATTTTATGAAACCATGATTAGGTTATAAGATGTGTTTATATAATGTACCTTGTATATTTTCATGTTTCTATTATGAATTGCCTAAAAGTTGCCTTTGTTAAAAAGTTACACAAATCACTGTAGCTTGGAAACTGCTTACTATTAAATTTTTGGAAATTTGACTAATTGATTCTTTGGTCTAAAATTCATGTAATGTGGCAGAACTGATGTATATGAGTATGACTTTTAATATAAAATGAGTTTTTTTTTATTTCGAATGAAGCGTGTGAGTTTTTCTAGCATAATGAGTTATATAATTATTTTCTAGTATCCAATTGTGTTGTGAACCTTGTGACTATGCGAAATTGAGGCTTTCTTCTTGATTTTGAGTTGTATGGTATGATTATTAGCTGCTAGTTAAATCTCTTTTCTTGGAAGTGTTCGGAGAGTGGCAAGTGTTATTGGAGGACGAATGTCGTCCAAGTGGGGGTAAGATCCCGAAAATGACTTAGGTGAACTAGATAATAACTGATTGGTCATGGTGTTATATGGTCTTAAATAGGTCTAAAATATAGCATTGAGGTACTGTCTAATAGCTTAGGTGCATTGGAAGTCAAACGTCAAGGGACGACTAAGACGTTCGACGGCTAAGACACCTATGTGCCTCGCATCTTATTTTATGTGTTTTTTTGTAATTAATGAGGTTATAAGGTCGTTCATTGATTTATTATGATTTATATAGGTAGTGTGTCATGTTTCGTGGAGTTTGGAGGTCAAACGTCCATGACATTTTAAAATGTTGCCTTGAAATGACCTTGTGTGTCTATCGTCGAGTTTTACATGTTAGTTTTTGATGAAATTCATGTGAGAGTCCTAAACTCATATTGGTCATGTTTGGGTTCGAAACGCCTCGGCAAACATCCCCAAGTACCATCCAAGGGTCCTTGTGGAAGGACCCATGAGGGTGGCCAAAGCTGCCCAAGGCAGTCCCCCTATGGATTGCAAACGATGAACAATGGCCTGGTCGACACCCCGTTGGTGGTGGGCCTCATCTGGTACTTATTCTGTGGAGCTAAACATCCAGTTTCCAGTCTCTAAACCCATCGAAAGAGTATAGGACGGCCCGTGTATGGACCTACGCCCCGTCGATGGGCAACCGTCGTTTGGGGTCTGTGTTTTGCGCAGGTTCACTGTAATTTGAGGGGTCAACTTGTTAATTCACCCTACTTACAAATAAGAGTATTGGCGGCCCCTTTAAGTTTTTCTTGGGTAATATAAGTGTTTCTATAATTCTTTGACACTTAGAAGAATTCATTCTTCCAAATCAAAACCCAAATATCCCTTAGAAATTCCCTAAGACTCCATTGAAGTACAAAGTCAAGGAAGATCTTAGATTATTGAATAGAGTGGAGATTGTTCATCAAAGTGAAGAATTATCATCTTTGAGGTATGGTTTTTGATCCTTGAAATTCTATTCATCAAGCAGCCAAACTTTTATAGATGTTCTCTAGAGTTTACAAGCTGAATTGTCCAATTTCATGATTCTAACATGGGTTCTTACATTAATTGTTTTTAAATTTTATCATGGATTAAATTTTTATTTTATTGACGATTTTAACCTAAATTACCTATGAACCCTAGTTAACTATATTATGGGTTACTTGATATTGACTTAATTTTTATGAATTCTAGCGTAGATTCCTATGGGTTATCTAATGATGTAAGAATTGTATTAAATTGATATCTAGGTTGTAATAGATTTATGAATCGTTATTGAATTGACCTAGTTTTGTTGATTATCATAGTTTTTATATTGAATAATTGTTCCTGGCCATTGGTAAAGGCCTTATGGTGTTGAATTAAATGATTTAGCATCAAATTGAGGTGTTGAGGATGGAGTGGTAGTACGGTGCCCTATTTCCTTTATATTGGTCGTGTAAGGTGCTTTACTTGTAATTGATGTGGCCTTTTCAGCGTTATTTTAAGTAAGGTGATTGATCATGGCCTTGTTGGAAAACTACTTGAAGTAATATGGCTATTTGTGTAGTTGATTACGTGAAGCATGACAATATCTATCTACATGTGAAGTCATATATGTATTTTTCTATTCATGTCATCGTAGGTGATCATGTTAGACTATGACTTTGACCTTGTGTGTATAGTTTTAGGGTTTATAGTTGGTTATTCCTAATGACTTATGAGTGTATGTTGGTCACATTGACGATGGTATGATAGTGTTTAAGATTACGTGATGATGATATGGTTATGTCTATGTGTTTCTAGAATGACATGTATTGTAAGTTAAAGTCAAGTATGTGGTGTCTTGTCTTAATTGACTTGTGTCCCTTTCTTGATGAATGTATGAATGTGCATATGTTATGTCTTTACTTAGGTTGTTAAAGTCTCTTAGTCTTGAATGTATGAATGACATGTGACCTTAAATAAAGTTAACAGAGTCTTTTATGTGAAACCTTGAACCTTGTGGTAAGGTTATGAATTTTGAAGTCAAGAGCAGTAATGGTATCCATAATGTAAAGGAATGGTGGAATTATGGTTGATTGGATGGAACAACATCATATCATTCTTAGGAAAGTCATAATGAGCTATCTAGTCTCCATTGAAAGGTAGCCCTAGTGATACTCTTCGGTAGGTTGAATGTGATTGGGTTATGAACTAGATAAGGAATCTCATCATGTGATCCTATAAGGTAAATTACTCTATGAGAACTAAGTCTAGCACTGAGAGATTATGTCATGAGAAGTAGATCTACTTGAGAAGGATACTAGAGTACAATGTGGCTCTACTTCTGAGAATAAGACTATAGTTCATAAAATTCCTCATATTTCTTAAAAGTGTGCCTACATGTGATATGTCTTAGTTCTACCCTTGGCAATAAAGAACACCTTCAATTGAGTTGGATAGAACTTCGGATCCCATGCTTAGCTATCATGGTCTATGTCTGTTATTGTCTATTCTCAACCGGAATACCTATTAGCATTAGAGAAGTTCTATGAAGTTTAGGTGGTGATATGAGACGATATCTAGATATTGCACAATAGACTTTTAAGGTGTTAATTGGAGTTCCTAGGTCTTGACCAAGACCATTATTTGAATGTCTTTATGTGTTGAATGTCTTCTAAATGAACTAATGAATGTAATGACATAAGTTAAGAAAGTATGTTGATAAAATAAGTACTAATCTAGACTAGTTAAGGATTGTCTAGTTAAGGTGTGAAGGGTGCATAGGAATGGTCACTTCGTATCTTACCTAGATGAGTCTTAAGAATGACTCTTGTTAGGGAAGATTTTATTATGTGTACATGATCTAAACTTAGGAAGTCTTAAGGATAATTTAGGTACTCTTGAAGAGGTCAATCATGGATTGTTATGTCTTCTTGATCTACTTAAGTAAGTCTTTTGATAGCCTTTGGTAAGGAAATGTCATATTATCTATATATTGATATGTTTGATGTCTTGTGAGTGTGTATGTGTCCTATTATAAGTAGTATTGAGGGTCATTTACGTATCCTTAGGGAGGTTGTATGGGAGTTATTTCTATGTGTTGCTTAAGTGGGTCTTAGGATAGCTTTTAGTGTGAAGACTGCACGTTAAGAAGTGTCTAAAGAAGAAGTAGACAACTCCATTGTAACAATGAATTCCTTCACTGTACAGTGAGTTGAGCTTACTATAAGGGTAGCTAAATAATGTGTTTAATTGCCTAATTGTTATCTTATGTGTTTTTAAGGTATTAAATGTTGTCCATATGATTGTAATATGATTTTTGAATGGAAAGATGCATATTTCTAATGTATGTCCATTTTCATGATTTTTATGTATTATTCCATACTAAGTAAATGTGGTTGTACTAATACATGCTTTTACCTATATCTATAGTTTTTTTGTAGGTGAGGAGCATTCTGGAAGTTAAGACTTGGACCATAGTATCGTTCAAGAGAAGTTGAAGTATGTCCTTATTTGACTCGAGGGTATAGATGTCTTTTATGTTTTCTATTAGAAGTATTGTAATAGACTAGGTATTTCTATATTAGTATTGTGCATGAGCCGTGTCCCAAAAGTATTCTCGTGTCTTATGTTCGATGAGATTGAGACTTAATATTTCCTATGACTTTATATGAAAGAGCTTTTAAAGACTTTGGTATGTTATTTAAAAAGTTTAATTCCGTACTACTTTTCATTATATTTATGCGATGAATGATATGTAAGGGCTTGATCAAGGCCTCCGAGAGGTCAAGTACGTCGGTTGTAATCCGTGATTGCCCCTAACTTCTATGGTGTGGTTTCGGGATGTTATCACTTGCCATATGAAGAACAACCTCTGCCCTAACTCACTCGCTCACTCATGATGATTGTGTGCGAATGTTATTATGGTTCCCTCTCTCATGATTAACTTCATGTCGACCCAATCCCACCGGCCATCAATTTAGTAGTCTTAGTTTCACGACCTCTCTCAAGCCAACAAAACACACATATATGATGTTAAAAATGATATAATTACCGATAAAATCTACGGAGGAATAGTAAATACTCATTCTTTTTTATATCCCTTATAAT
The DNA here is from genome assembly GCA_027704785.1 of Solanum chmielewskii. Classification (NCBI taxonomy): domain Eukaryota; kingdom Viridiplantae; phylum Streptophyta; class Magnoliopsida; order Solanales; family Solanaceae; genus Solanum; species Solanum chmielewskii. The sequence continues at coordinate 38,483,537 of JAKWIX010000320.1, forward strand.
GAAAGAAGTATTGTCTAACATGTGATGAATGTTTAGATTTAATAACTTATTCGTGTTCGCTAAAAAATTGTTGTCTTAGTGCTATCCAATGCTCATATTCATGCAATTCATAAAAAAATTGCTATCTATATTGGTATAATTACACAAACGAATTGGTTAATAATTATTTTTGTGTAATTTGCATCTCTGATAGGTCATCTATATTGATTTAACTATATAGAACAATACAAAGTGAACGAACAACTCCCAAAGTAGGTAAGATTTTAGGGAAAACTATACAAAGTACACCTTAAAATAAATTATTTATGCTAAATTATCTCATTCCATATCAATTTTGAAACTGTCTGGACGGTCAAAATTACTAATTCGAGATTTCCCTTAGTTTGCACGGATTAATGCTCATTTTGTTCTTTGTCTTTTTGTTTATTATCTTTTTACTTCAATTATTACTTTTGACCAGTCATTTATGGTATTTATACTTCAATTTATTACTTTTGTCATATTATTTATTGTATCTATGCTTTACTTTATTACTTTTTTGTTGTTACTGATTACTTTTGACAATTTTCTATTTATTATTCTAATTCTTGATTTTTTCCTTATCTCATTTGTTATCTCATATATTTACTTTTACTTGTTACATTGGAACTTAACACACTCTTGTTGCACTCAAATAGCACATGCAAATGTACTTGGTCGTTCAAGTATTAAAGTAACTTTTATAAAGAGCCGCATATCGTACCCCGAATGACTTACAACTAGAGTACCTTGATTTTTCCAATATTTAAATTAAACAAAAATGTTTTTAGTTTAAAAGAGTGATTTATTTTTTTAATCTAATATTCAAGTAAAACCTAAATAAATGCAATTTGATTTCTAAGTTTTCAAACAATGATTTGATGAAGTCCAGGGATGTAGCTCACTTCAGGAATCATGCACATTATTTTGTAAAACGGATATTCATCAACTATTGAATCAATGATCACAGGGTTAAACGTATGATTATGGCCTCCCGACCTCTAATCGCCTACTATAAATGGCAACCTAATTACATCGTTGGGCAGGGATAGGATGAACCAATTATTGAGCATTACAATTTCTTCCTGTAAAATGACAAAGCAATGCTTTTAGATATATACCTATCCTAGGCAAAAATTAACTCTAATTGTCAATATAAAATTATGTTCACCATGCCCCACGTCCTATCCTCTTATTTCTTTCCCAAATTCAATTCAAACAATATGTTTATTTCAATGGTGATCAAACATGAAATACGAAAAACAAAAACATAAGAAAGATTCATATAATAGTTAATGACTATCCACAAGAACTCAATAAGTTACAATAATCATGTAGCCATAACCTTAGAACTAGGGAAAGTAGCTTCTTATAAATGTCTTAAATAGAGCAAAAGTAAGAGTTCAATAAAAGAACCCTAAAAGTAATGATAGCTCTCCAAATCACTGTTCTTCACACTCCACAAAAAGAATGTTTTTAATAAAATAAAATACTGATCTATTTATAGTTTAGTCGAAATGGCCATAACTAGAATACAAGGGAGCGACACAGAGGTGTTTGTTCAACTCCAGTTGAAGGAGTTCTTCTTTTCTTCGTGACGCGGGGCTATCATGGACCATTATGTTCCATTTTTAATTCTCAACAAAGAATGGACTTCCTCTGCACAACGTAGAGAGGATATGAATCCAACTTGCCCTTCATTTCTTCATTCTTCTTTGTTTCTTAATTTAAACTTTGATCCTTTCTTGATTTCCAATGCCCATTTCAGGTCATGTTTCTTCCTTTAAGCTCACCTACACAACTAATCATTTTAGTAGTATATATATAATCAAAAGAATAGACACGACTATCACTCGACATAAAATGATTCCAAACATGGCCTAAATACATGTATTATTTGGTCCGAAGGCATATAATTACACCTAAGATGCTACCCATACTTAGATATTTGTTTTTCCTCGAACAACTTACTAACTAATCCTAGACCTAGACTCCCTACTATCCTATTTGTGCATCTGTCACCTTCTTTTAAGGAATTTTAGTTCGTTAAAATAAGCATGTTCTCACTAATAATAGGCCTTGACCACCTTCATACAACATACAACACAAGTATTGTGTTGACAAATTTTTGCAACCAATGCATTTAACGTCAATTGCACCATTTCACATCGCCTATAGTTCATACAACAAGTTCCTCTCACTCAAAAGAATAGTCCCTAGAGTCAACTCAATAAATTTAATATAGTCTAAGGACATTACAAACATAACATGCTTTTACTCCACAAAGACATCCTTCATGCATGCATTGAGAACCATAAGCTTTTCCATTATGTACATCTCCACTAATTAATCCTGAATAGTCCCTCAACTTATATATTTCCCTAAAGTTAAGGCACACATTGTTACAACACTCAAAATGAGATAGGGTGATGTAGAGCCTCACATGGGTTTTATGAGTTAAAAAACTTGTTAAAATAATGATGGATTGCTTTAGAAGTAAGGTTCAAAGATATTTAATGTTAAACGTCAAGGGATGACAAGGACGTTGGAAAACTGGTCTTTTGTGTGCTAGTGTGTCCTAATATTTTGTACATGATTTTATGTGTTGATTGGAGTCTAAAATCAGTGGGAGGTAACCCTAAGTTATTAATAATCATGTTCGGGTGCGACTCCCAAGGAACAACGTCGGGGTCCTTGAGGAGCATCCAAGCCTTAGCAGAGTTGTTGCCAAGGCTAGCTTGCGACCAGTAGCTCTAGGGAGTATGTCCGCGTCATGGACTTGCTCCAGCCAAGAAAAAAAGTCTTAGTGTCGCAGAGACATCCCAGACGTTTCTTTTTAGAAAAATTATTTTTAAAAATCATCAAGAATACCTCCGCTATGCGAAATTGTTCCCCGATGATAATTCAAAAAATTAAGGTTGAGTTTGACTTATTTAAAAGGGTCCAATTGATGTACGGGTGTTTTGGGTATTTTGGGGGTTAATTATATATTTATTTTTTGTCATTATACACTCATTTCCCTATAAAAAACCCCCAAACTCTCAATTAGAATAAGAAATTCCAAAATCCTCAAAAGTTCTTCTCTTCCAAAATTTTCTCAAGCCACCATTGAAGGTCAAGGTTTTAGAGCTTGCTAGGAGGAAAATTTCAACTGATTTATTCTCAATTTTCGTTAATTTATTGATGAATAAGGTCTGAGAGACCTTTATCTAAATCTAGCTATCGCCTTAGAGCCAATTTTAAAGTGATTTCCAAGATTCCAAAGTTTATGGAAAAGTCCAATTTTCACTCTAACTCAACGGTTCTTGCATGAAATGATTTCAAATCATTATATATGATATTATTGATGTCAAATTGATGCTTTCCAATGAAAAACTCCATGAACCCTTGATCTTCTCAAATTGCTAAATTTTTCTTATGAAGTGGTCTATTGCTTATGATCTAATGTTGATGGAATTGTGATTATAATGAGTTGTATAGTTTATTCTATTGTTAATTATTCTGTTATATTTTGAATTGATGAAGATGTTAAGCAATGGTGATGTTGTCCACGGATAGAGGGTAAGTTCACATAATTCCCTTACTAATGAAGAATTGATATAGAACTACTCTTGTTTAGCATGGTCAACTTATTGTGGCGGTGCTTACTTCTTGCTCTTATTGTGATCATGGCCTTTCCAGCATTAGTAAGTGAATTGTAGTAGTATCATTTTAAGGAATATTTGAAGGTGTAATGTAAAGTTAGTTATATTAAGTATTATGACTATGTCCATGGTATTATGGCATATATGAATGTATATAGTGAAGTTATTATGTGATGGATGGGCGATCTTGTGTAGTGTTCATAATGTGAAGGTGTTATTGTGATCTTGAGGTGATCTTAGATAAAGCTATGTGATATTGTGAGTAAAAGATTGTTCATCTAAATCTTGGTATGTGATGATGATAGACTATGGAGGGTCTTTATACCTTGATATGGTGTCTTGTTTAGGTAGACCTAGTTTTCCCTACTTGATGCATGAAGGTTGCGTGAACGTTATATCTTGACTTGGAAGGCTTAGGAACCCCTGTAATGTATGAATGAATGAATGAAAGTTTAGGTACAGTAGACCTAAAGTGGTACCCTTTTATAAATAACTGATGTGAAACCTTGAATATGAGAAGAAGATTAAGAATGTGAAACCTTGAATATGAAAGGAAGTTTAATTAAGAAGTATTGAATTTGTAGACTTAAATGGTGCATCCTTCTTTAGTGGAATGGTGGACTTAGAGGTAGGTTGGCTGGAACGCCATGAAACCATCACTAAGAAATCCATAAGAGTTATCTCAATGAACCTTGATCGGTAGCTCTTGATTACCCCTTCTTGGAAATGATATTATGAGTTCGTAGGGCTTAGTGATGGTACCTTCTCTAATACACATATGTGTACGAATTCACCCTATGATAACAAAGGCAAAACACGTACTGGATATGCTGTTGGAGTAGATCTAGTTGAGTATGAGTCTAGAGTACAAAGAAACCTTTTGATATCCCCTAAACCATGTGCCAACATGGGATTTTTCCTAGTTTTACCTTTGGCAAGTAGAAAACATTATGTGGTGTGGGGTCTTATGACACTGGATTCCATACTTAGCTAGTATGGTCTATATGTCGGTTAATGACTATTCATATCATGCGGGATTTTCACTCTATTTATTTGATGGGTTTCACAATGTGTAGGTAGTGGAATAGGACGCTATCTACATTTGGAAGGAGAAACCCTTGAAGATGCCAAAGAGAATTCCCTAGGACTTTCTAAGATCATTATGTGAAGTCCCCTATTTGTGAGATTGAATTCTAAATAACATAAGTAAAAAAAGTTCACATTAAGGTTAGTATGAATAACTTAAAAAGTCCTTATATAGGGCAACTTTGAAGAACACTTAGGTGTGCTTGATGAACAGGGTGTGTGGGCGGTCTTTTCATGTCTTACTTAGGTGGGTCTTAGTGTAGCCTTAGATATAGAGTGTAAATTAGGGAAGGTTACTTAATGAACATGGGATTGAGTGTTATATATTGATGTTACTTGAAAATGGTCGTATATATGAATGTGGACTTGTGTTATCTTTCTTATAGTTCTTATGATGATGGTTTTTATCAAAATGTAATTAAAGCATGTTTCTATACTAAATGTCCTTTTTGCTTGGTTTTTTCATGGTTTCCATACTTGGTGCTTAAATGTGCTACACCCCATCTTTTCGTTTTTTGACTAAACTGTAGGGATTGGAGGTTTGGTATGCCATGAATGATGAATAGGTTTCTGAGGGTTGGAGATGAAGTTTTCATGTGTCCTCATACATTTGAAGAGAGGACCCACATGTTCCTTTTATATAATTTTAGTCTTGAGTTTGAAGTCTTGTATGGGCTTAGTCCTAAATGTTGTATTCCAAAATATATCAGATGGTTTAACGACATACATTGTAAAGTTAGATATTTTAAAAGTCTTTCGCTTTTTTATTAATGAAAGGATTCTTTGAGTATGAAGGATATTTTAAATTCTTTCTTATTTTTTATAATCATATGCAATAAAAGGTCCACATGGCTTGTATGAGACCTCGAGAGGTTGAAAACGCCGTGTTGCGACTTAGAGGTGCTCTCGGGTTGTACCGAATTTGGTATAAGATAATAAGGTTTCATGTATGGTCTTAGGTTGTATCAAAACCACATATATTAGAGTCATGTAAGCGCGCCACATTATTAATTGGAGGCTATTGGGTGCGAGCAAAAGTTTCACTTCTTCATTCTTCTAATCGTGCCTCAGATATCTTCTTTATGATATATTTCCCTTATTCCTAATATGATTTCCCTTAGAGTGTGGACTTGGAGGAGTTTGATTTTAGAGGTTGATGGAGAGATAAAGGTTGTTCGTGAATAGGGTGAGAATGGTATTGGTAAGGTTGATGGTTTGTTGATTGAGATTTTTGGTTGTATGTTCATGTTGACCTTTGAGGGGTTTCACCCAAGTAGGGGGAGTATTATATAGGTTTATCCCAAGTGAGTGAGTATGGTCATAGTGAGGGTGTTGGGAGTGAGATTTATCTTTTCCTTATGTTCTTATTCAAGCTTAAAACTACGAGTTCTTAGTATTCTTTTTCATGTTGTTCAATCTTTTGTTAAAAATAAGTTTCTAAATATTCTCCTTAAGATATGAATGTTTTGTTTAAATTCATGTTAAATGAGAAAATGAGTTCTCATACATTTTATTCCCTCATGTTCATATGCATTTAGTGTAGATTGTCTATTAGCTTCATGAGGTTAAATTGTGAACATGCCTAATGTGTAATTGAGAAATTGCCTTTTTAGCCTTTTTGAGAAAATTGCTTGAGTGTGCCGTAATAGAAATGTTGTATAATTGTGGTTTTATGAGAATTTGCATGATGTGCTTAGAAATGTTGAAGTAGTCATAGTATTATGTGGAGAAGTAAGTTCCTCCAAATGTGAAATGAGAAATGTGAAACCTATGGATGATAAGTTTGTAGATGTAGTTCCTACCTTCTTGTTTGGTTTTGAATCTCTTATATGTGGAGTTGATGATCCTCCTAGCCTTTTTTATTGGATATATTGTTGATTGTGTGATAGTGGGCTGATAGACTTGATTGTTTACCTTTTGAAAGTGATGAAAGTATACCAAGTGTCATTCAAGGACGAATGTTTTCCAAGTGGGAAAGATTGTTACAACCCTCAAAATGAAATAGGGTGAACAAGAGACCCACATTTCATGTATGCGTTAAATAAATTGTTAAAATAATGAAGAATAGACTTAGAAGTATGTTTTAATGAGTTTTGAAGTCAAACGTAAAGGGATGACCAAGACATTTGAAAATTAGTCTTTTGTGTGCTAGTGTGTCCTGGTATGTTGTGCATGATTTTATGTGTTGATCGGAGTCTAAAATTTGTGGAGGTGACCCTACGGTCTGCATAATCATGTTAAGGGTTAAGAAGTCAGGGTACTACTTCCTAAGGACCAACCTAAGGGTCCTTGAGGAGGACCTAAGCCTTTGCCAACGCAGCTTGCGACCAGTAGCTCTAACTCAAGTCTTCTAGCATGAAATGATTTCAAATCATTAGTTATGATATTATTGATGTTAAAGTGAAATTTTCAATGAAAACTCCATGAACTCTTGATCTCCTCTAATCCCTAAATTTGGGTTTTGAAGTGGGCCTATTGCTTATGATCTACTATTGATGGAATTGTGATTCTAATGAGTTGGATAATTGATTTCTATTGTTAACTATGCTATTCTATTGTGAATTCATGGATATGTTAAGAAATGGTGATCTTGGCTAGGGGAAGAGGTTAAGTTGATCTAATTCCTCTACTAATGAAGAATTGATATAAAATTGCTGTTGTGTGGTATGGTCCACTTATGGTGATGCTATTTACTTCTTATTATTATTCTGATCATGGACTTGTCAGCATTATTATGTGAACTGTAATATTATCTTATTCATGTATATATGAAGTTGTAATGTGAAGTTAGTTAGACTAAGTAATGTGACTATGTGAAAGGTGTTATGTCATACATGAATGTATAAACTGAAGTTATTATATGATATGTGGGTGATCTTCTGTAATGTTCATAATGTGAAGGTGTTTATATGATATTGAGGTGGTCTTGCATAAAGCTATGTGATATTGTGATTAAAAGCATATTCCTCTCAGTGTTGGTATGTGATGATGATAGACTATAAAGAGTCTTTATAGGTTTATATGGTGTCTTATATAGGTCGACCTAGTTGTCCCTACTTGATGCATGAAGGTTATGTAAATATGATCTCCTATATTGGTAGGCGTAGGAACCCTTGTCATGTATATATGAATAAATGAAAGTCTAGGATCGGTAGGCCTAAAGTGGTATCCTTCTATAAATGACTTATGTGAAACCTTGAATTTGACAAGAAGGTTATGAATGTGAAACCTTGAATATGAAAAGAAGGTGAACAAAGATGTTTGGAAGTGGTAAACCCGAAATGGTGTCTCCTTCTTGAGTAGAATGATGGACTTAGAGGTATGTTGGCTGGAATGCCATGAAACTATCTCTAAGAAAGTCATAAGAGCTATCCTAATTAACCTTGATCTGCAGTTTTTGTCAACCCCTTCTTGGAAATGATATTATGAATTGGTAGGGCTTAGTGATGGTACCTTCTCTAATACACTTATGTCAATGAACTTACTCTATGAGAACAAAGGCAAAGCAATCAGTGGACATCCTTAAAGGAGTATCTGTAGTTAAGTATGACGCTATGTTGCAAAGAAACCTGTTGATATCCCCTAAACAATGTGCCTACATGGGATGTGTCCTAGTTCTACCTTGGGCAAGTTAAACACCTTCCATAGTGCGGGGTACAATGACACCAGATTCCATACCTAGCTAATATGGTCTATGTCGATTAATTTCTATACTCATCAATTGGGATGTGCACTCTAATTATTAGATTGGTTTTACAACGTGTAGGTAGTGGAATGAGACGCTATTTACGCATGGCACAAGTAGGCCTTGAAGATGCTAAAGTGTGTTCCCTACGTCTTTCTAAGACCATTATATGATGTCCCCTATTTGTATGATTGACTTGTAAATAACTTAAGTAAAGAATGTTCACCTTATGTTTAGTATATTTAATTAGAAAAGTCCTTATCTAGGATAGCTTTGAGGAAAGCTTAGATGTGATTGAAGATGGTATATGGGAGTTCTATTTATACATTACTTTGGTAGGTCTTAGAGTAGCCTTAGGTAGAGATTCTAAATAAGGAAATGCTACTTGATGAATAAGGAATTGAGTGTTATATGCTGATGTTATTATAAAATTGTCTTATATATGAATGTGGAATTATTTTACGTCTCTTAGATTCTTATGATGATAATTTTTATCAAAATATTATGAAAGCATGTTTCTATACTAAATGTCCCTTTTTGCATGGTTTTTGCATGGCTTCTGTAAATTTTTGAAAATCTCAAACGTGTTCTAGAGCCTAACATGATTGTCATAAGATTTATACACTGTTTTAAGGATCATTTTAGTGAATATAAGTTATTAAGGAAGTCTAGAAACCAAAATGTCAAAGAACGTCCATGACGTCTGGAAACTAGTTGAATGAGGTACTAGCGTGCCTTAGCCAATCATCATATATCCCTTGCCTGATATTTATTTGCCTAAAACCATTGTTTAGTTACAAAAATCACTGGAAATTTGATAATCTTGTATTTTGTGTGTATATATTCAACTTATAGCTATTCATTATGTCTTTTAGATTGTCTATAAATTGTGCTCTGTGAGATTCGGCCCCGAATCTTAGTTGGGTACTTTTATTACAATGATCACTTACTCTTTGAATTTGTTTTGAGGTAATTTGAGTGTTATTAAAAAATGGTGTCGTTCATGGAGAACAATTATGCTTATTGAATTGATTTAGAATTTCTAGTTTATTTTTTTCTATCAAAATTGTAAATAGTTTCCTTTACTTTATTTTGTTTGCTTTGATGGTTTTTTGTGATCATATGTTTGGGAGTGGTATGTAATATACTGACCCACGTTCATGTCATGGACAAATGTGATCATCAAATTTCATCTTAGGGTCGTGGGGAAAGATCCCTTGGGGAAACAGGCTCTACACCAAATCTCCTGAGAAATGGGAAAACTTCTCAACATGAACTTAAATCAGTGACATGAAGTGCTCAATTTCGAGTGTGAACTTACAACTGTTATGATCATGAAAGGATTTAGATTCTTGATCGGTGACATCATTAAAAACATAATTTCCAATGCCAGTCTCTATGATTGTACCGTATTATAGTAACCCGACAAAGGGTTGGGGTCGTTTCTATAGGGAGTGGTCGTGAGAATTAATAGCAAAATAAAATTTGATTCTAATTTGTCATATCTAAAGATGTTAACAAATAAAAACATATTGAATGTATAGGGAAGACACATGCATCTAATATCAATGCGTGTTTGTCAAAATCAAGCAAAAACAATAAAAATATAAATGAGTAATAAAATGGGAAGTGTGATTCTTTGCATGAGATAGGAATACATGATGAATGACATTATTAAGTACATGATTTTGATAGAAAATTAATAGAATAATTATGATTAGGCTAGACTTTAAATGGGATCATCTCTTAATCGAGCAACTTACCACATTTAAAATGTGATCCTCTTGGACACCCACTTAACGCATGAAGAACAATCTCCACCTTAACCCACTCACTCTCTCGAGTTGAGTGTGTGGGAAAAAGACTAGGATTCCCTCTCTCGAGCTGAACCTCATGTCGACCCACTCCCACCGGCCATAAATTTATTAGTCTTAGTTTCATGACCTCTCTCTCGAGCAAGTCAAAAGCACATATATGAAATTCTTTTTTCAACTAATACATCACTAATTCACTCACAATTACTAAATGAAATCACATTTAAACTACGAATAAACAATGAGCAAGCAAGACCCAACAACTAATTTAACCCATATTCACAAAATCAAACCCCAAGAATTGGGGTTTTAGCTAGACATGTAAAAGAGATAGAAATTTATACCAAAATGAGTTTGTATTCAAAAGCGTATGAATATTTGAGTCTTGTTACAAGCTAAAAGTGAAGAATCCAAGATTCCAAATCCCAAATTCTTGGAGATAAAACCCTTTGAATCAACAAGTTCTTCAAAACCCTCTCGAAATGTAGAACTCAAAAATAAAAGCTAAAAATGTATGTCTAATGTTAAAAACATGATACTAAATAAAAACTAATAATGAGTATTTATAGTTTGCAAAAAGTTGTGCTACTGCGGATCACTCGGCGCGGTTAGTTGGGATTGCTGATCGAATCAGCGATCCGCCCTTTTGTAGCTTCATTACCGCCTTGATCTAGCCTATAATATCTTTGCATTTAGGATCATTGGGTGACACAATACTATTTAGTGAAACTACTTTGTGATGCCCCAATTGCTTCTTCTCTCTACTTATTTCATCCTTTCCTTTAAAGCTCAACACACTAGAACAAAAGCCATTTTTGGACTTGTTGGCGACTCGCTAAGTGAACTCGGCAATTCTTAAACATTCATTTATTCGTTCTGTCATCCTTTGAGTTCATTTTCCAACTAGTGTTCATGCTTTCTGTTGAACTCAAAATACCTGAAACTTAAGGTTATTCATCAGTTATTAAGGCAAAATATGCATTTAAAGACACTAAACCTATAAAAATAGAGCCCTAAATGAGTACGATTTGTGGACTCATCAACACCCCGAACTTAAAATTTTGCTTCTCCTGAACTAAAACTCATGTTTGGCAGGTAAAAAATGGTTGTCTCAAATGATACTGGACAAGAATGAATCATGAATCCAAACAACAAAGCTCAACTTACTCATGCAAAGATCAAGTGATTTTTCAAGATTGCAGTAATTGCTTCAAATGCAAGTTAAAGCTCAACTAAAGTGATCAAATCACCTCACAATAAAGAATATTCCATATTCACACACAATGACACACTATTTAAAGTTTAGGAATCAATTCCAACTCTCACACTCACAAACATGAAGACAATGCATCAATTAACCCATAGATTTGCCCTTATTTTCTAACTTACTTTCATTTCACCTCACTCAAGATCAAACACATATTTTAGGCTTGCAAGGAGGATGAGTGCATATGTATGGTCATTTAGGATCATTGACTTTTATACTCAAGATACGTGGTGCTTATAACACTTCATTTTTCCTTCTTTCATTCTTTTCTCTAGTGATAATATATATCCCTTTATTCACTTTCCGTAGATTGTTTGTGGAACCCCATTCCTTTTTTTTTAAATAATTTATTCCTCGAATTTTGATTTTACTTATTTTTTTAAATCCTCTTTTTCTCTGCCTCTTTCTTCTTCATTAAGAGGTTCCATTTTTCTCAACACCATGGGTTTAGGGAGACAATTTTTTCACTCATTAACTATCCTTTTCCTTTTCACCACACCAACAACTTAGAATTTTGGCCTAAGTTGGCAATTCAATCAACCACAAATCAAGAGAATATGGGTATAGGATTAAGAAAGGTCATGTTTTTTTCAAGTCTTACCCAAAGAACGGTAAGGCTCAAGGGATGTTCAAAAGAGTTTCATACACTAACAAGGTACGCCACAAAAAGAGGTGTATGTCAAATTGGTTCACACTCTTTCAATGGTGACTAGGATTATATCATAAGTTCACATACTAGTGTCGACATTAATAATAAGGAAAATTCTAGGTATAATCATGCATGGTTCATGGTAAGATTACCACACAAGACATTGACACTAATGTTAAACATGACTCCATACTTTTTCAAGCGTGCAATGTTTATTGCAGGAAACTCGATTTGACAATTGGCTTATCGCAATATGATGCAAAGAGTTCAGATATTATCTATGAAGCTTCATTTGGACTCATTGTAGTCACATATTCATGTTCATTCGATTGTAAGAACTATTCAACCATCTATATTCATCAAATGGAGACTCAAATTTGCCTAATAACAAGTACAGTTTAAGTACATATAAGCAGTGGTGGAAAGAAGAAAAATTTTCAAATTTTTGGACAGGCTAATAAAATCTTTGTAACTAAAAATTAAAAGGAGATAAAAGCTCAAGCACACATCAACTTCCACAGTGTAATACTCAATGTAAAGTAGAACAACCCAAAATATATAGAAAAAATAATTATGAATTAAGGTGGACCTCCCACTTAAAAAACCATTTGTTCTCACATGCTAAAATTAAGTATCCAAAGGTAAATAAAAATAAGACATAGATGGAGGTAAAGGAAAAATTCTATCTATGCAGTGTCTCCATCTGTCGGGGCCTTAGTGCCCAGTGTAGTGCTTTAAATAGAGGCATCAATTCTTGGATTACCTCAAAAGTAATAAAATGCCGGGTCCACTAGGAATAGCTGTGGACATCTCAATCAGCGATGTATGAACAACCGATTGCACAAATGTCCCTACAGGATCTAACAAATCCCCAAATATTCTCTCGTCTTATCTCTCTATCATCTCCTCCTCATAGAGTGCTATCAGATCCTTGATGGTCTCTGCGTACGTTTCCTTATATGTTGAACCACCCCTCTACATATCTCATATTGTATATAGAAGAATCCCTGAGATTATAGGAGAATTCTTTTCATATGAATCCCTAAACAATGAATTTAATTCAGTAGACTTCAAATAGTTTATGTCCTTCCTAAAATCTGCTACTTCGGCTTTCAAAGCTGAAACCTCAAAAGACTCCTTCTATCTTCTCTCGCAAGTACTGAATCTAGTAGCCAAATCATCAACAGAGGTCCTAAGGGGGGTCAGTGCAACCAAGATATCCCTATTGATCATCTCTGAGAAGGATCTCTCCAATTGAGTCCCTCTCATATCAGATGAATAGGCCAGTTGTTCCATAATCAAGATCATGGACTAACTAATCCTGATAGGCTCGAAGGAGGATGAAGCACTTAGGACATGTGAAGATGAAAAAGGAGTGGGTGCACATGAATGCTTAGAAGATTGTGTAGGAAAAGGGGTCTCCGCTATTAATGAGTCTACATCGACCTCTAGAAAAGAATCTATTGGAGATGATCTCCTCCTATCAACCTCCTCTCAAGTGTACTTGCCTCAATATGTTTGATATCAGAAGAGGAATATGGGATGACCTCAATATCCTTTGTAGTGTCCCGTGATACTCTAGAACACTGGCACAACTTTCAGGAATGGTAGAGAAGTACGCTTCTGCCTGGGCCTCATTGAAATCTCTTGTGAAATTAGTAGCCCTATATATATGCGCCTACTACACATGATAGAACCAAGGAAAGGTGCCTTAGAATGTTTCAAAATGGACTCATTCTGGACGATATGATGTTGCTGCTAATAAAGCAAAAAAAGGACAAGCGACGATGTTGAGGTCCCTCTTCTCAATAAGAGCCTATACCTTGATCAACATTGAGGTGGTGTTAGAAATAAACAGAGTCAATAACCCCTTTAGGTCATATATGGACTTATCAATAGGCAATCCCTCGTAGTGAAGTATAGAGTGCAACTGTCTGCACAATATATTGTTAATATATTTGCTATGGCACTGAACATATTTGCCTTTGACCATGACCAAATTTACTAGTGTAAACTCACTTGTATTCTTCTTGTTATTGGGCACACACTCCCCATATGTTGTATACAATTCACTAACCCAAGAAGGAATGTAAGGGCCTTAGGGCCTTGTGAACTGCTAAAGCTTATAGTTACAGAAGGTTTCCATGATATTAGGATATTTTCCTTCTAAACTCCATAGGAAATATGTCTTCCTCTGGTATAGTACTGGCCTCATAAGGATTGCAGGGGCCACATGAGGTATCTATGATGGAATAAAGTTTGTTGTCAGAGGAGTGGTAGTTGTTGGAATTTTTGTGGACGTGGGCTGAGATCTTGCTCAAAGCTCATCCCTTCAGTTAATCAGAGGCTGATTATCTTATGGTTTGGAGAAATAACCTGGATTTCAATAACTATTCCTTTCCTAACTATGTGTTTCTTCCTTTTTCTTTGTCTCTAGGTGGGAGTTCTTCCCCTTTTATCTTTGAAGGATTTGACCATCTGTCATATATCTTAGTGCCCTTTGCTTATTCCTTGGGTGGCATGTTTAGATTTGTATGTATTATACCTTTAAAGGATCAGGAAAAATTAGGAGAAAATCAAGCAAATGCGTAGAAGATCAATTGTAGAAAAACTCGTTGATCTAGTTGGCGAGTTGTTGAACCTCTTTGGTGAGATATATAAGGATAGACTAAGGATTGGCTTAAAAATTATAACAATTTGTCTATAGGGATTCCAACTCATCAAATCATCCACTACTTTCGGCGAGCATGGGCTTGTCCGCCGAAAGTCAAAGAGCATTAAGGGTTCAAGGGAGTGTGCAAAGGGAGATCAAGAGTACTTTCACTGACTCACCAAGTTCCTTCAGCAAACGATGCTTAACACCAAAAGTTATAGACTAAAACATTCGATTTTCACAAATTTAAAAAGCAAAATAAAGATGTTAGGCTAACCGCCGAGTATTTCGGCGAGCATGACCTAGCAAACTGAACTGCCCAACATGCCCATTATGAATCCCCCTTCTCGAATTTAGTCTTTGTAACACCCAATAGAATAATCAAAACATGCACTAATCAAATTCAAACAAGTCACCCATCACCCCGGGATACTCAAAATTTTCTCGATTTTGCCAAATTTTTCCCTTTGATATAATTTCTTTTAAGAAGTGTGTCACCCACTCTATAATGAGCAATATACATCGATTGAAACAAATACGAGCTAATTAAACTTCACCCAATCAATATAACAATAACGCGAGTACAACCCAATAAAATTTCATTCATTTAAATGCACAAAAAATGTAGGGGTTGGATTTTTAACTTATAACATGCATTTACTCCTGCTAATCATATCAGAGAGTCCCAACACACATCAACATGATTTTATTATTGAAAATGAGTACAAAAGTATTGAATGTAAACTTAGGGGTTGGAAAACAATCGAACTCCGAGCATAAATCAATCAAACAAAATACTTGTAAAATGAAAAATATGGGAAAATACTACCTTGTTATGATTTAATTAAGTTTAAAAATGAGTGAAAGTGAAATATTTCAAATTCTAAGACTTTTGGCCATTATAAAATTGTCCAATTGGTGTTCATTCGGCATCACACCTATCCACTAGGTGACATGTTGATCCATTTGGCGACACGCCAATTGGTCAATTAGCGGCACGTTGAGTTGTCACTTTGATCACCATGTTTTATAGGACTATCAGTTTAAATAAGGATCCAAATAGTGGCCTTCATCAATAATGCCAAATAGGTCGGTGATTTTCCAATTGGATATTTTACTCGCCAGTCAATGTTTCCTAAAACTTTCTGCATTTACACTTGCACGACTAATGCACCATTTTAATAAGAGAAAACTAAAGCACTGAAAAACTTTGGTTGCCTCCGAAGAAGTGCCATAGTTAATGTCGTGGCTTGATGTGAGCGTTTTCTACTCTCCGTTATTGGGGTTTGACCTAGTTTCACTAGGTAACTCCATTTGTTCATCTGGGAAGAGATGAGGCACTACATGACTCATGAGTGTTCTAATCGTCTATATTAATTAAGAGTGAGATATGATCATCTGATGCAACACCATAATATTCTCTTTCTTTTTTTTCGGCATTTTATTTTGCTCGATGATTTTTTGGAGAATTTTTTGAAGCGTACTCTGTACGAATATTCTAAGAGCCTATAAACTATTTCTACTCATAAAGGGGTAGGTAACTCTTATTTTTGTTGCACTAGGCTTCCACTTCTGATATTTTTGTGGCTAAATCCCTCATCTGAGTTGCCAGCGTGGTCAACATGAAGCATTTTTTGACTTGTTTGTTTGACTCAGTCGATTTGCCACCATTTTCCTCAACCATGCTTAGGGTATTTGTATGCCAATTCAAAGAAAAAAAATTAAAAATAAAATTAGTCAACTACAACTAACAAGAACATAAATTTCACCACAACGCAGCAATGAAACCATTTTTATTAGTGACGTCATCAAAGACACGACTTCCAATACAAGTTTCTATGATAGTACTGTATTATAGTAACCCAACGAATGGTTAGGGTCGATTTCACACGGAGTGGCTGTCAAAATTAATAGAAAAATAAATTTTAATTCTAATTAGCCATAGCTAAAGATCTTAACAAATAAAAACATATCAAATGAATAGGGCTAACACAAGTGTCAAATATCAATGGAGGTTTGTCACAAGTCAATAAAAACAACGAAAATATGAAGGAGTACTAATATGGGAAGTGAGATTCTTGGGATGTGATAGGAAAATAAGATAAACGAGATTATTGGATGCAATATTTTGATATAAAATTTGTAGAATAATTGTAATCATGCTAGACTTTAAGGTCGATAATCTCTCTCTCTCGCAACTTACCCTATTTCAAATGGGTTCTCTTAGACACCCAGTTGTGTAAAATCTCTAAAATGACTTAGGTTAACTAGAGGATAAAATTTTGGTGATGGTGTTATAAGGTCCTAAATAGTTCTAAAATATGGTATTGAGGTAGTGTGTAAGATCTTAGGTGCATTTCAAGTCAAACGTTAAGGGACGACTAAGACGTTCAATGACTAAGCCACCTCTGTGCCTCATATGTAATTTTATGCGTTTATGTATGGTTAATAACGTTATAAGTTACTTAAATGATTTATTATGATGTATATAGGCATCCTATTGAATTTCGTGGAGTTTGGAGGTTAAACGTCCAAGAACGTCCATGATGTTCAAATATATTGTCTTGAAATGACCTTGTGTGTCTAAGCATGTTTCGTCGAGTTTCACATATAATTTTACATATAATTCATGTGATAGTTCCTTAAATCATATACGGTCATGTTTGGGTTTGAAACAACTGGGAAAACATCCGCAAGGACCATCCAAGGGTCCTTGAGGAAGGACCCTAGTTGGTGGCCAAAACTGCCCAAGGTAGTCCAACCTACAGATGGCAAACGACGGCCAGTGGCCTTGTCGATGACCCCTAGGTGGTGGGACATATATGGTACATAGACTGGGAGCTAAACGTCCAGTTTTAAGTCTCTGAACCCATCGATGGAGGACAGGATGGCCCGTGTGTGGACCTACATCCCGTCGATGGGTAACCGTCGTTTGGGGTCTATGATATGCGCAGGTTCAGTACAAGTTAAGGGGTGAACTTGTAAACTCACCCCACTTCCAAATAAGATTATTTGCGGTTCTTTCAGGGTCTTTTGGGTATTTTAAGTGTGTATATAAGTCTTTAACAATTAGAAGAATTCGTTCTTCCAAATCAAAACACTAAAATCCGTTAGAAATTACTTAAGACTCCATTGAACTCCAAAGTCAAGAAAGAGCTTGGATTGTTGAATTTAGTTGATATTCTTCATCAAAGTGAATACTTATCATCATTTATGTATGATTTTTGATCCTTGAAACTCTATTCATAAAGGAGCACAAATTTCAAAGATATTTTCTAAAATTTCCAAGTTGAATTGTCCAATTTTATGATTCTACAATGGGTTCTTGCATTAATTGTCTTTAAACATTCATTTTGGATTAAATTTTTGTTGTATCGATAATTGTAACCTAAATTACCTATGAACCCATGAATTGGATGAACCCTAGTTTTTGACTATGTTATGGGTTACTTGATCTTGACATATTGTTTGTGAATTCTAGTGTAGATTCCTATGGGTTATCTAATGATTTAAGAATTGTGTTAAATTTATATCCAGGCTGTATTAGATTTATGAATCCTTATTGAATTGACCTAGTTTCATTGATTATCATAGGTTTTATATTGAATTATTATTCTTGGCCGTTGGTAAAGGCCTTATGGTATTGAATTGGATGATTTAGCATCGAATTGAGGTGTTGAGGATGGAGTAGTGGTACACTTCCCTATTTGTTTTTTTTTGATGTTTATTAGACTTCAATTATATTGTTATTGGTTTGGTCCACTTATGGTGGCGGTGTTATGTGTTTTATTTGTAATTGATGTGACCTTGTCAACTTACTTTAAGTAAGGTAATGGATCATGGCCTTGTCGGCAAACTACTTGAAGTAATGTGGCTATTTGTGTAGTTTATAATGTGAATCATGAAAATATCTATCTACATTAAAGTGATAAAACTTTCACCTTGTGTGTATAGTCTTAGGGTTGATACTTGATTATTCCTAATTGACTATATGAGTCTATCTTGTTCACATTGATGATGATATGATAGTGTATAGGATGACTTAAAGATGATATGGTTATGTCAATGTGTTTCTAGAATTACATGTATTATAAGTTAAAGTGAAGTATGTGGTGTCTTGTCTTAATTGATTTGTGTCTGTTGCTTGACGTATGTATGACTACACATATGTGATGTCTTGACTTAGCATGTGAAAGTCTCTTAGTCTAGAATGTATGAATTACATGTGACCTTAAATGAAGTTTAGAGGGTCTTTTATGTGAAACTTTAAACCTAGTAGGAAGGTTATGAATGTTGAAGTCCAGAGTCGTAATGGTATCCTTCATGCAAAGGAATGGTGGACTAAGGGTTGATTGGATGGAACGACATCATATAATCCTTAGGAAAGTTAATGAGCTATCTAGTGGCTATTAAAAGGTAGCCGTAGTGAACCTCTTTGGTAGGGTGAATGTGATTGGGTAAAGAACAAGATAAGGAACCTCTTAATGTGATCCTTCAGTGTCAATTACTCTATGAGAACAAAGGCTACCACTGGGTGTTTATGTCATAAGGAGTAACTCTACTTGAGAAGGAGACTAGAGTATGGTGTAGCTCTACTTGAGAATTAGACTAGAGTGTATATAAGCCCCTTATATTCCTTAACCACGTGCCTACATGGGATGTGTCCTAGTTCTACCCTTGGAAAATAGAACACCCTCCTCAGACAAGGTTAGAACTACGGATTTCCCGCCTAGCTATAATGGTCTATGTCGGTTATTGCCTATTCTCATCATATCTAATACCTATTAGCATTTGAAAAGTTCTATGACGTTTAGGTACTGGTATGGGACACTATTTAAACATTTTACAATAGGCTTTAAAGGTGTTAATTTGAGTTCCTAGGTCTTGTCCAAGACCATTATTTGAATGTTCTTGATGTGTTTAATGTCTTCTAAATGAACTAATGAATGTAATGATTTAATTTAAGAAAGTATGTTAATGGAATAAGTACTTATCTAGAGTTGTTAAGGGTTGTCTATTTAAGGTGTTAAAGGGGCATAGGCATGGTCACTTTGTATCTTAACTAGATGAGTCTTAAGAATGACTCTAGTTAGGGAAGATGTTGATTATGTGGACATGATCTAAACTTAGGATGTCTTAAGGATTATTTAGGTAGTCTTGAAGAGGTCAATAATGGATCTTATCGTATTGATCTACTTAAGTAAGTCTTCTAATAGCCTTTGTTATGGAAATGTCATATTATCTATATGTTTATATGTTTGATGTCTTGTAAATGTGTATGTGTCTCATTATAAGTGTTCTTGAGGTTCATTTTGGTATTCTTATGGAGGTTGTATGGGCGGTCTCTCTATGTGTTGTTTAAGTGGGTCTTAGGATAGCTATTAGTGAGAAGTCTACACGTTAAGAAGTGTCTAAAAAAGTAGACAACTTCACTGTAACAGTGAGTTCCTTCAATGTACAGTGAGTTGAGCTTACAGTAAGGGTAGCTAAAAAATGTGCTACATTGCTTAATTATTATCTTATGTGTTCTTAAGTTGTTAAATGTTGTCCTTATGATTTTAATATGATTTTCAAATGGAAAGATGGATATTTCTAATAAATGTCTGTTTTCATGATTTTTATGCATTATGTCATACTGTGTACATGTGGTTGTACTAATTCATGCTTTTATCTCTCTTTATAGTTGTTGGTAGGTGAGGAGCATGTGGAAGTGAAGGCTTAGACCGTAGTATCGTTCAAGAGAACTTGAAGTATGTGATCATTTGAATCGAGGGAATAGATGTCATTTATGTTTTCTATAGGATGTGTTGTAATAGAATAAGTATTTCTATATTAGTATTGTGGATGTCACCACCCTTATTCTATAATCCGAATCGCAACCGGCGCAGTTTGATCTCTAAGAGGTCGCACACAAGCCTCTTACTGCATTCATCACATTCATATGGTTAATTTTAGCGAAAAATTTAAAACTTTTTGTTTATAGTTGAAGTATATATAGACTTCATATAAACACATATTTGTAAGGAAGTTCATTGCTCATACAT
Source organism: Solanum chmielewskii (assembly GCA_027704785.1). Lineage (NCBI taxonomy): Eukaryota > Viridiplantae > Streptophyta > Magnoliopsida > Solanales > Solanaceae > Solanum > Solanum chmielewskii. Next base: position 38,504,397 of record JAKWIX010000320.1, read on the forward strand.
CAACTATCTAATTATAAGATCATGCAACTTGAAAGAAATGAAATCTCATGTCATAAGTAATACTTTCCAAAATGGTATTATTGCAAGAGTCTGAATAAAATAGGAAAGAAACACTAGTGGAGCATACCCCACTAGTTCAAACCTATTAATAAGCAAGACATATAATGGCAGGCATCCTCGAATGCATGAGGACCTACCGAGTCCGGATGAAATCACTGAGTCTGCACAGCTGCAACGATACTCTCAACGTCCACCTGTTCCTGCACCTAAAATAATAATATTGTATGGAATTATTACACACTTGTACTAAGTATGTGTATATGCAACGACAGATAACGACAATGCATGAATAAGAATGGCTCTTCCAAATCAACATGCTTTCTTAGAAGGTTAAGTCTCTTGACTTTGACTATTTCGTAATAGGAAGGTCATACCATGAATATGTCACACATCATACACAAATAAGTTCACATAATATATATTTCTTCTTTCATGTAGTATACATTTCATATCTATGAGACCTAGGAATCATGGAGGTAGCATTAAGACATCTCAAGTGAGGGCCCAACATATGGAATCTTAACCTGAGGTCCTTATTTAGAAAACACAGAGACTGAATCATACGTTTATTTGTAATTCTCATTATTCATTTCATTCATTCATAGGCTGATGTGAAAACCAGCTATACCTAGGATGAATTTTAAGACTCTCATCGGGATCATGAAGTGCAATGACCAAGAATGACCTAATGTCATTACTTGAATCAGGTTTCACCTCTTGATTGTCTTGCACAAACACCTTCGGTATCATTCATTTCATTGTCCTTAATACTCTGAGGAACTTTCTACCTTAAACGACATAGATCATGTGAGCATTATGAAATCCGGTCTCTTCCCCACACCCAAAAAGAGGTGGAGTCACTGGCCAAAGTGAAACCAAAACATGCTAGTTTTATGGGTTCCAACCAAGATAGTTCCCTATGTTTGCAACATAGTTCAAAGACTAGGAGATTTAGGGATATCCATACCCACCTTGGTGGACAATCTCATCTCATGATATTTATTTTAACCTCCGCCCTTCCCGAATGAAGGCATCACTACTCATAGCTAGCCTATTGGTGCTTAGTTTAAAGTTCCTATTTACATTCAACTCACACATCATAGAAGCTTGCTTCTTAACATGAGGTAGTCATAGCTCATTAGATGATTTCTCATCTCATCTTTACGTATTAAGTTTGAATTGTCCTTACACTTACGTATAGAATGTGATTGAGACTTGTCTCTTAATATTCAACACTCTCTTAGGTGAGCACTTTTAGTGACTTTTACTTAGGCTTGGTTGAGACGTGTATCACCATTTATCTTAGACTCTTATCATGTTTTCACCATTTTAATTAGCATCAGAGTTTAACATAATTACTCAGCTCATTATGTGAATGTTCATTTATTAATCTTACCATTAACTCATTGTATCACCCATTTCGGGTTACTCATAATTGACTAAGTGTTTCATGATAATCTAAGAATATGTTATGTAAGACTTATGCATTTTACACATTTAGCCAAGGGACCCAAGTTTCATCCCTAGTGTCTGCATTTCATTTCATTATATGTGAGATTTATGTTTCTCACAATTTCGATCAAAGGGGACCCATGTTCGAGTTCCTTGGGCAGAACTTTATTTTTTATTATTTAGAGTGCTAGGTGGATTCATTCATTCGGGCAAGAGGATCTGGGATCGAATCCCAGTGGCCTCGATTTCTATTATTTTATTTTGGTGTGAGATTTATGTTTCTCACACCCTTGGCTAAGGAGCCGGGTTCGAACCCCCCTCTCTCACACTATTTTCTTTTTCTTTTATTTTTTTAAGGCTTCTTTCAATGAGTCGGGTTCGAATCCCCTCTCTCACCCTATGTTTGTTTCTTTTAATTTAAGGATTCTTCTGTTATTGTTAGTACCTTTAAGGTCTCGAGATCCACCCTAAGTGGACACATATATTTCTCTTCATTTATTGTAGTGACTAGATTAAATGATGTTCAATTAACATATAATTTTAATTCACTTTCTTACATTTATCCTAGGCATTTATCTTATAGTTTTACATATACTTTTAACAATTCATTAAGGACTTTACTTTCACTTTTTTGTTCATGAATATCACGATTTCTTTTTGCATGTTGAACACACAACAATATATAACACATGATTCACCATTTTTTTCATGTAAAGTGTAACAATACAATTACAGTAAAACAACATGTTTTGTGCACATACGACATTCAACGTTCAGACGTACATGAAAAATCATAAACAGCCCGAAACACACATTGCACACAATCACAACCATTCCTAAAATCATCTACCAGAAGTAAAACCAACGCATGGATCAATTCATTCATAGGATCTAATGACAGGGGAATGCAATGAGAGACATATTTAGTTTTTCAATTGGACTTAAACTGAACCTTAGGGGACTCTTGGGAAAGGGACAAAGAGAGAAGAAAGTCCATACCTTTTCAGCCTTGAAAACCAGCCACAACCACACGTCTCCACCCACACACAAACCTTTCTTCCAAGCTTTGATTCTTGTTCCCAAGTGAAGTTCTTTACTTAAAACACTTAGGTGTACAAATTCTTCATTTTGTTTTTTTTTTATGGATGCAGCCAAGCATACCTTTAGAATAGTGAATTTACGTTTATTTTCTGTTTTTGAATTGTGAAATAAAGATGAAAATATTTTTAGGAGTAATATAAAGAATTAAGAGTGGGCATGAAGCACACTCCTAGTGGGAGCCGTGCGCCCCTTTTGTGGGAATTGTTGTTGACTTATTCAACAAAATTTAAATGGTAAAAAAATCAGATCATAAGTATATATTATGTTATAATAATTCCCCTCCTTATTTTCTCAAAAAATTTTATCATTTATTTCGTGCCCCCTAATGCCTCCAACTCGACTCAAACCTGAGTGTGGAGGTCCGGTCAAACTCGGGTTTGACAATCAAGATATGACCCCTTTTGACTAATTAATAACCTTATTTAATTAATTATATATCAGTCTAGGGTAGTTACTATACCACCCCTAGCCCCAAAATTACCTTAATGCCACTAGAACCCTTAAAACCTAGGATCAACCCTCTAATTCTGGTTACGACTCATTTGGAAGAATCTTAGTATTCGGATACCCAACATGGATGGAACCAACCCTGCCTAGCTGAACTAGCTCACCAAGTAGGTTGACTTGGATGGTGCATAGGTTCAGACCTCTGGTTCCACGCGCATCAATTTCATGTGAAACCGGTCTAAGCTAGGCATTCAATGTACATATAGGCCTTACTTAGCGTAGTAATTTTTGGGCTGTCACAGTGTATGGGTTGTGTCCCAAAAGTATTCTCGTGCCTTAAGTTTGATGAGATTGAGACTTAGTATTTCCTATGACTTTATATGAAAGAGTTTTTAACGACTATAATATGTTTTGTGAAACATTCAAATTCCGCAATACTTTTTATTATGTTTATGCAATGAATTATATGTAAGGGCTTGTACAAGACCTCCGAGAGGTCAAGTACGCCGGATGCAATTCGAGATCTCCCCTAACTTATAGGGTGTTGTTTTTGGATATTATAAACTTTGTATTAGAGCATAGGTTATGAAAGTAATATTAGGAATCAATCAGTCTCAACAAAGTCACGTCTAATAGAGTATTGACCATCGGTGTGAGTCGCGACACATCTATGGGCGAGAGGCTATAGGAAGATAGAGTTATCCTTCATTTCGACTCCAATGTAATGTTATAGAGTAAAATTTATGAGTACCCTTTTTCTTATGGTTTTCCTTGTGTTTCTAGGAAGATGAATACGAGGAAGACACTGGCTAGGAGAGTTGAGGAGAATGAGGTGCAAGAGGAGATTCATACTCAAGTTGAGGAAGTTAGGCAAGTTTCTCAAGGTGATAAATTCCCTAATGTGGGTGGAGGTGATGATTTCCCGGAGTTGAGAAATAGTGATATTAGAGAGGCTTTTCTTGGTCTAGCTTGAGCTGGGACTACTCAAGTGAATTCGAGTATGTGCCTAGGTGAATATTGTGGAGAGCACTATGATGTATAGGTTGAGAGACATTGTGAGGATGAATCATCCTATCTTTCTTGGCTCTAAGGTGGGAGTGGATCTCCAAGAGATTATATATGAGGTTTACAATATAGTGCATGCCATGGGAGTGACTTCTAGGGAGAAAGCGGAGTTGGCTTCGTATCAATTGAAATATGTAGCTCATGTGTGGTACACACAATGGAAAGGCAAAAATTAAGATGGCTTTTCTTTGTTCCCCGATGATTAGGAAAGTTAAGGTAGCAGAGTTTATCAATCTCTAGCAAGGCAATATGAGCGTTGAGGAATACTCTTTCCAGTTCTCTATGCTGTCCAAAGATGCTCCCTCTCTTGTATCAAATCTGAGAGACGAAATGAGTCGATTTGTTATCGGGTTCGCAGACTTAGTAAGGGAAGAATGTCGTACGGTGAAGCTACATGATTATATGACCGTAGCTAGACTCATGGTGTATACACAATCAATTAAAGAGTCTAAACTTAAGAGGATGGATAGAAACTTGAAAAGGGGTGCTTCAACTGATCGAGACCAACCTAGATTCAAAAAAGAGGGCTCCAACTCAAAAAAAGCTAGGAGTGCTAAGGTGAAATTTTAGAGGGGAGTTGGTTCTCAAAATGAAAAGCCTATATGTGTCACTTGTGGAAAGCGACACTTTGGGAAACGTCTAGCTGGTACTAGTGGTTGTTTTGGTTGTGGAAAGGACTATCATAAGGTTAGAGATTGTCCTACCATTGTGGCTAGAGGAGGAGAGAGTAATAAAGTTGATCCAGATGTTCAAAGGATGATGTTTAAGCAACGAGGCTTTTCTATGTACTCTGGACAAGAGGAGAGAAGCCGCGTAATGGTGATAATCAATAGGGTAAGTCCTTGTTTTTATTTTAGAGATATGAGTTTCTTCTAATTGGGGGGAATATTGTTAGAAGATGAGATAGAATAATATAGAACTTTAGAAGTATGTTGCATATGCATGGAGTTTTGGAGTTTTTTTTTTAAAAATTGAATTTCATTAAATTCTTGTATTGTGTATTGTATGAAATGATGATTAGGTTGTAAGATGTGTTTATATGATGTTATCTTGTATAATAACATGTTTCTATTATGAATTGACTAAAAAATGCGTTTTTGAAAAATTTGCACAAATCACTGTAGCTTGGAAACTGAATACTGCTAATTTTATAGAAATTTGATTAATTAATTATTTTGTCTAAAATTGTTGTAATGTGTTTATAAATAATGTATATGATCATTATATTTAATATAAAATGAGTTTTTGTTTTTTAGGATGAAGAATGTGAGTTTTTCTAGCATAATGAGTTATAGAATTGTTTTATAGTTTCTTCTTGTGTTGTGAACCTCGTGACTAAGTGAAATTGATGCTTTATGCTTTGTTTTTTTTTTTGTATGGTATGGTTATTAGCTGCTAGTAAAATCTCTATTCTTGGAAGTGTTCGGAGGGTGACAAGTAACATTCGAGGACAAATGTTGTCGAAGTGAGGGACATTGTAAGATTCCCAAAATGATTTAGGTGAACTAGAGCCTTAAATGTTTGTAATGGTGGTCTAAGGTCCTAGTAGGTCTAAAATATTTTATTAAGAGAGTGTCTAAGAGCTTAGGTGCATTGGAAGTCAAACGTCAAGGGACTACTAAGACACCTATGTGCCTTGTATGTGGTTTTATGTGTTTATGTGTAACTAATGAGGTTATGAGGTCCATCAATGAGTTATTATTATTTTTATAGGCAGTGTGTCGAGTAACCTAGATTTTGGAGGTCCAACATCCGAGAATGTCCATGACGTTTGAAATTTTTTCCTCGAAATGACCTTGTGTGTCTAAGCATTTTTCGTCGACTTTTACTTGTTCTTTTTGGATGAAATTAATATGAGAGGTACTAAAATTATATGCTTTCATGTTTGGGTTGGAAACATCAGGGCAAACATTCCCAAGGACCATCCAAGGGTCCTTGAGGAAGGACCCATGTTGGTGGCAAAAAGTGCCCAAGGAAGTCCAACCTATGGATGGCAAAGGACGACCTGTGGCCTGGTCGACGCCCTGTAGGTGGTGTGAGTCATCTGAAACTTAGATTGGGGCACTAAAATTATAGTTTCTAGTCTCTAAACACATCGACAAAGGACGAACGGACCGTATGTGGACCTATTCCCCGTCGATAGGCAAGCATTGTTTGGGGTTTGTGTTATGCACAGGTTTCACTACAAGTTGAGGGGTGAACTTGTAAATTCACCCCACTTCAAAGTAAGAGTACAAGTGGTCCCTTAAGGTTCTTTTGGATATGTTAAGTGTGTATATAAGTCTTTGAAACTTAGAAGAATTCATTCTTCCGAATCAAAACTCCAAAATCCCTTAGCAATTCCTTAAGACTCCATTGAAGTCCAAAGTCAAGGAAGAGCTTGGATTGTTGAATTGAGTGGAGATTCTACGTCAAAGTGAATAATTTTCATCATTGAGGTATGATATTTGATCTTTGAAACTCCATTCATCAAAGACCCAAACTTTCAAAGATATTTTCTAACGTTTCCAAGTTAAATTGTCCAACTTCATGATTCTACCATGGGTTCTTGCATTAATTATTTTTGACGTTTATTATGGATTAAATTGTTATTGTATTGATGATTTTAACCTAAAGTACCTATGAACCCTAGTTTTTGACTATTTTATGGGTTACTTGATATTGACTTGTAGTTTATGAATTCTAGTGTAGATTTATATGGGTTATCTAATGATGTAAGAATTGTGTTTACTTAATATATAGGTTGTAATAAATTTATAAATCTTTATATAATTGACCTACTTTTATTGATTATTATAGTTTCTATATTGAATTATTGTTCATGGCCATTAGTAAAGGCCTTATGGTGTTGAATTGGAAGATTTAGCATCGAATTGAGGTGTTGAGGATGAAGTGGTGGTACATTGCCCTATTTCCTTTATTTTGATGTTTATTATTATATTGTGATTTGTATGTTCCACTTATGTGAAACTTTGAACCTAGTGGTAAGGTTATGAATGTTGAAGTCGAGAGCCGTAATGGTATCCTTCATGTAAAGGAATGGTGGACTTAGGGTTGATTGGCTAGAACAACATCATATCATCCTTAGGAAAGTCATAATGATCTATCTAGTCGCTATCAAAAGGTAGCCCTATTGAAGATCTTTTGTAGGGTGAATGTTATTGGATTATGAACCAGATAAGGAACCTCTTTATGTGATCCTTTATTGTCAATTACTCTATGAGAACAAAGCCTAGCACTGAGTGACTATGTCATGAGAAATAGCTCTACTTGAGATGGAAACTAGTGTACAATATAGCTCTACTTGAGAATGAGACTAGAGCGCATAAAATCCCCTTAAATTCCTTAACCATGTTCCTACGTGGGATGTGTCCTAGTTCTACCCTTAGCAAGTAGAACACCCTCATCGGAGTAGGTTAGAACTACGAATTCAATGCCTATCTATGATGGTCTATGTCGGTTATTGCCTATTCTCATCATATGGAATACCTTTTAGCATTAGAGAATATCTATGACGTTAAGGTGATGTTATGGGACGCTATTTAGACACTGCACAATAGGATCTGAAGGTGTTAATTTGAGTTCCTAGGTCTTGTCCAAGACCATTATTTAAATGTCTTTTATGTGTTGAATGTCTTCTAAATGAACTAATGAATGTAATGACTTACGTTAAGAAAGTATGTTAATGGAATAAGTACCTATCTAAAGTAGTTAAGGGTTGTCTAGTTAAGACGTTAAGGGGGCATAGGAATGGTCACTTCGTATCTTATCTAGATGAGTCTTAAGAATGACTCTAGTTAGGGAAGATGTTGTTTATGTGGACATGATCTAAACTTATTAAGTCATAAAAATTATTTATGTAATCTTGAAGAGTTCAATCATAGACGTTATCTTCTTGATCTACTTAAGTAAGTCTTTTGATATCCTTTTGTAAGGAAATGTCATATTATCTATATGTTGATATGTTTGATTTCTTTTAATTGTGTTTATGTCTTATTATAAGTATTCTAGAGGGTCATTTAGGTATGCTTAGGGATGTTGTATGCGGTCTCTCTATGTGTTGCTTAAATGGGTCTTAGGATACCTATTAGTGAGAAGATTAAACGTTAAGAAGTGTCTAAAGAAGAAGTAGACAACTTAACTGTAATAGTGAATTCCTTCATTTTACAGTGAGTTGAACTTACTGTAAGGGTAGATCTAAAATGTGTTTAATTGCTTAATTGTTATCTTATGTGTTTTTAAGTTATTAAATTTTTTCCATATGATTGTAATATGATATTTAAAAGGAAAGATACATATTCTAATAAATGTTTGTTTTCATGATTTTTATGGATTATTACATAATTAGTACATGTGGTTGTACTAATCAATGTTTTTATCTATCTCTATAGTTGTTGGTTGGTGAGGAGCATTTGAGAAGTGAAGACTTAGACCGTAGTATCGTTCTAGAGAAGTGGAAGTATGTCCTCATATGTCTCGAGGGCATAGATGTCAGTTATGTTTTCTATTTATAAGTATTATAATAGACTAAGTATATCTATATTAGTATTGTGTATGTACCGTGCCCCAAAAGTATTCTCGTGTCTTAAGTTTGATGAGATTGAGACTTAGTATTTCTAATAACTTTATATGAAAGATTTTTCAAAGACTGATATGTTTTGTGAAATGTTTTAATTCGCACTACCTTTCATTATGTTTTTGCGATGAATGATATGTAAGGGCTTGTACAAGACCTACAAGAGGTCAAGTACGCCGGTTACAATCCGAAATTTCTCCTAACATCTAGGGTGTGTTTTCAGGATGTGACAAACTAGGTACCAGAGCATAAATTATGAAAAAAGTATAAGGAATCAAGAAGTCTCATCAAGTCACGTCTAGTAGAGTCTTGACAATCGGTGTCTGTCGGGACACATCTATGGGCGAGAGGCTATAGGATGATAGAGTTTCCCTTCATTTCTACTCCTATGTTATGACCTAGAGTAAAAGTTATGAGTACTTTTTAATATGGTTTTACTTTTGTTGCTAGGAAGTTGAATACGAGGAGGAAATTGGTTAGGATAGTTGAGGAGAATGAGCAGCAAAAGAATATTCCTCCACAAGTTGAGAAAGTTGAGCAAGTTTGTCAAGATGCTCAAGCTGATCAAGTCCATATTGTGGGTGGAGGTTATGATTTCCCGGAGGTTAGTAATAGGGATATTAGAGAGACTTTACTTGCTTTAGCCCGAGCCGTGACTACTCAAGTGAATTTGAGTATGGTGCCTAGGGAGAATGTTGTAGAGAGCACTATAATATCTAGGTTGATAGACTTTATGAGGATGAATCCTCCTATCATTCTTTTCACAAAGGTGAGAGAGGATCCCCACGAGATTATAGATGAGGTTTACAAGATAGTGCATGCGATGGGAGTGCCTTCTAGGGAGAAAGCGGAGTTTGCTTCGTAGAAATTGAAAGATGTGGCTCAAGTATGGTACATACAATGGAAAGGCTATAGGGAAAAAAGTCGGGTCCTATTGAGTTGGAAGAATTTAATGAAGATTTTCTTGGTAAGTACTTTCCACGTGAGGTAAGGGAAGTTAAGGTAGCGGAGTTTATAAATCTCAAGCAAGGCAATATGAGTGTTGAGGAATACCCTTTGATGTTCTCCATGTTGTCCAAATATGCTACCTCACTTGTGTCGAATTCGAGTGATGAAATAAGTTGCTTTATGAGCAGGTTCGCCTACTTAGTAAGGGAAGAATGTCGTACGACGATGCTACATGATGATAGGACTGTAGCTAGACTCATTGTGTATGCACAATCAATTAAAGAGTCTAAACTCAAAAGGATGGCTAGAAACTTGAAAAGGTGTGGTTATAGTGATCAAGACCAACCTAGATTCAAAAAGAGGGCTCAAACTCAAGAAGATCCTAAGAGTGCTAAGGTGAAATTTTAGAGGGTAGGTGGTTCTAGAAATGAAAAGCCTATATATATCACTTGTTGAAAGAGGCACTAGAGGAAATGTCTAGCCGGTACTATTGGTTGTTTTAGTTATGGGAAGGATGATCATAAGGTGAGAGATTGTCCTAACATTGCTGCTAGAGGAAGAGAGAGTAAGAAAGTTGCTATAAATGTTCTAAAGGATGACGTTCAAGCAACGAGGCATTTCTTTGCACTCCTGACTAGAGGGGAGAAGCCAGGTTATGATAACGATGATCCTGTAAGTCCTTGTTTTCCTCTTAGAGATATGAGTTCCTTCTAAGCGGGGGGTATGGTTAGAAGATGGGATAGAAACATATAGAAGAATGTTTCACATACAAGGTGTTTAGGAGTTTTATTGAAATTGAATTTCATTAACTTCTTGCATTGTGTATTTTATGAAACCATGATTAGGTTATAAGATGTGTTTATATAATGTACCTTGTATATTTGCATGTTTCTATTATGAATTGCCTAAAAGTTGCCTTTTTAAAAAAGTTACACAAATCACTGTAGCTTGGAAACTGCTTACTATTAAATTTTTGGAAATTTGACTAATTGATTCTTTGTGTGTAAAATTCATGTAATGTGGCAGAACTGATGTATATGAGTATGACATTTAATATAAAATGAGTTTTTTTTTATTTCGAATGAAGCGTGTGAGTTTTTCTAGCATAATGAGTTATATAATTATTTTCTAGTATCCAGTTGTGTTGTGAACCTTGTGACTATGTGAAATTGAGTCTTTCTTCTTGATTTTGAGTTGTATGGTATGATTATTAGCTGCTAGTTAAATCTCTTTTCTTGGAAGTGTTCGGAGAGTGGCAAGTGTTATTGGAGGATGAATGCCGTCCAAGTGGGGGTAAGATCCCGAAAATGACTTAGGTGAACTAGATAATAACTGATTGGTCATGGTGTTATATGGTCTTAAATAGGTCTAAAATATGGCATTGAGGTACTGTCTAATAGCTTAGGTGCATTGGAAGTCAAACGTCAAGGGACGACTAAGACGTTCGGCGGCTAAGACACCTATGTGCCTCGCATCTTGTTTTATGTGTTTTTTTGTAATTAATGAGGTTATAAGGTCGTTCATTGATTTATTATGATGTATATAGGTAGTGTGTGATGTTTCGTGGAGTTTGGAGGTCAAACGTCCATGATATTTTAAAATGTTGCCTTGAAATGACCTTGTGTGTCTATCGTCGAGTTTTACATGTTAGTTTTTGATGAAATTCATGTGAGAGTCCTAAACTCATATTGGTCATGTTTGGGTTCGAAACGCCTGGGCAAACATCCCCAAGGACCATCCAACGGTCCTTGTGGAAGGACCCATGAGGGTGGCCAAAGCTGCCCAAGGCAGTCCCCATATGGATTGCAAACGATGAACAATGGCCTGGTCGACGCCCCGTTGGTGGTGGGCCTCATCTGGTACTTATTCTGTGGAGCTAAAAATCCAGTTTCCAGTCTCTAAACCCATCGAAAGAGTATAGGACGGCCCGTGTACGGACCTACGCCCCGTCGATGGGCAACCGTCGTTTAAGGTCTGTGTTTTGTGCAGGTTCACTGTAATTTGAGGGGTCAACTTGTTAATTCACCCCACTTACAAATAAGAGTATTGGCGGCCCCTTTAAGTTTTTCTTGGGTAATATAAGTGTTTCTATAAGTCTTTGACACTTAGAAGAATTCATTCTTCCAAATCAAAACCCAAATATCCCTTAGAAATTCCCTAAGACTCCATTGAAGTACAAAGTCAAGGAAGATCTTAGATTTTTGAATAGAGTGGAGATTGTTCATCAAAGTGAAGAATTATCATCTTTGAGGTATGGTTTTTGATCCTTGAAATTCTATTCATCAAGCAGCCAAACTTTTATAGATGTTCTCTAGAGTTTACAAGCTGAATTGTCCAATTTCATGATTCTAACATGGGTTCTTACATTAATTGTTTTTAAATTTTATCATCGATTAAATTTTTATTTTATTGACGATTTTAACCTAAATTACCTATGAACCCTAGTTAACTATATTATGGGTTACTTGATATTGACTTAATTTTTATGAATTCTAGTGTAGATTCCTATGGGTTATCTAATGATGTAAGAATTGTATTAAATTGGTATCTATGTTGTAATAGATTTATGAATCGTTATTGAATTGACCTAGTTTTGTTGATTATCATAGTTTTTATATTGAATTATTGTTCCTGGCCATTGGTAAAGGCCTTATGGTGTTGAATTAAATGATTTAGCATCAAATTGAGGTGTTGAGGATGGAGTGGTAGTACGGTGCCCTATTTCCTTTATATTGGTCGTGTAAGGTGCTTTACTTGTAATTGATGTGGCCTTTTCAGCGTTATTTTAAGTAAGGTGATTGATCATGGCCTTGTTGGAAAACTACTTGAAGTAATATGGCTATTCGTGTAGTTGATTACGTGAAGCATGACAATATCTATCTACATGTGAAGTCATATATGTATTTTTCTATTCATGTCATCGTAGGTGATCATGTTAGACTATGACTTTGACCTTGTGTGTATAGTTTTAGGGTTTATAGTTGGTTATTCCTAATGACTTATGAGTGTATGTTGGTCACATTGACGATGGTATGATAGTGTTTAAGATTACTTGATGATGATATGGTTATGTCTATGTGTTTCTAGAATGACATGTATTGTAAGTTAAAGTCAAGTATGTGGTGTCTTGTCTTAATTGACTTGTGTCCCTTTGTTGATGAATGTATGAATGTGCATATGTTATGTCTTTACTTAGGTTGTTAAAGTCTCTTAGTCTTGAATGTATGAATGACATGTGACCTTAAATAAAGTTAACAGGGTCTTTTATGTGAAACCTTGAACCTTGTGGTAAGGTTATGAATTTTGAAGTCAAGAGCAGTAATGGTATCCATAATGTAAAGGAATGGTGGAATTATGGTTGATTGGATGGAACAACATCATATCATTCTTAGGAAAGTCATAATGAGCTATCTAGTCTTCCATTGAAAGGTAGCCCTAGTGATACTCTTCGGTAGGTTGAATGTGATTGGGTTATGAACTAGATAAGGAATCTCATCATGTGATCCTATAAGGTAAATTACTCTATGAGAACTAAGTCTAGCACTGAGAGATTATGTCATGAGAAGTAGATCTACTTGAGAAGGATACTAGAGTACAATGTGGCTCTACTTCTGAGAATAAGACTATAGTTCATAAAATTCCTCATATTCCTTAAAAGTGTGCCTACATGTGATATGTCTTAGTTCTACCCTTGGCAATAAAGAACACCTTCAATGGAGTTGGTTAGAACTTCGGATCCCATGCTTAGCTATCATTGTCTATGTCTGTTATTGTCTATTCTCAACATATGGAATACCTATTAGCATTAGAGAAGTTCTATGAAGTTTAGGTGGTGATATGAGACGGTATCTAGATATTGCACAATAGACTTTTAAGGTGTCAATTGGAGTTCCTAGGTCTTGACCAAGACCATTATTTGAATGTCTTTATGTGTTGAATGTCTTCTAAATGAACTAATGAATGTAATGACATAAGTTAAGAAAGTATGTTGATAAAATAAGTACTAATCTAGACTAGTTAAGGATTGTCTAGTTAAGGTGTGAAGGGCGCATAGGAATGGTCACTTCGTATCTTACCTAGATGAGTCTTAAGAATGACTCTTGTTAGGGAAGATTTTATTATGTGTACATGATCTAAACTTAGGAAGTCTTAAGGATAATTTAGGTACTCTTGAAGAGGTCAATCATGGACTGTTATGTCTTCTTGATCTACTTAAGTAAGTCTTTTGATAGCCTTTGGTAAGGAAATGTCATATTATCTATATATTGATATGTTTGATGTCTTGTGAGTGTGTATGTCTCCTATTATAAGTAGTATTGAGGGTCATTTACGTATCCTTAGGGAGGTTGTATGGGAGTTATTTCTATGTGTTGCTTAAGTGGGTTTTAGGATAGCTTTTAGTGTGAAGACTGCACGTTAAGAAGTGTCTAAAGAAGAAGTAGACAACTCCATTGTAACAATGAATTCCTTCACTGTACAGTGAGTTGAGCTTACTATAAGGGTAGCTAAATAATGTGTTTAATTGCCTAATTTTTATCTTATGTGTTTTTAAGGTATTAAATGTTGTCCATATGATTGTAATATGATTTTTGAATGGAAAGATGCATATTTCTAATGTATGTCCATTTTCATGATTTTTATGTATTATTCCATACTAAGTAAATGTGGTTGTACTAATACATGCTTTTACCTATATCTATAGTTTTTTTGTAGGTGAGGAGCATTCTGGAAGTTAAGACTTGGACCATAGTATCGTTCAAGAGAAGTTGAAGTATGTCCTTATTTGACTCGAGGGTATAGATGTCTTTTATGTTTTCTATTAGAAGTATTGTAATAGACTAGGTATTTCTATATTAGTATTGTGCATGAGCCGTGTCCCAAAAGTATTCTCGTGTCTTATGTTCGATGAGATTGAGACTTAATATTTCCTATGACTTTATATGAAAGAGCTTTTAAAGACTTTGGTATGTTATTTGAAAAAGTTTAATTCCGTACTACTTTTCATTATATTTATGCGATGAATGATATGTAAGGGCTTGATCAAGGCCTCCGAGAGGTCAAGTACGTCGGTTGTAATCCGTGATTGCCCCTAACTTCTATGGTGTGGTTTCGGGATGTTATCACTTGCCATATGAAGAACAACCTCCGCCCTAACTCACTCGCTCACTCATGATGATTGTGTGCGAATGTTATTATGGTTCCCTCTCTCATGATTAACTTCATGTCGACCCAATCCCACCGGCCATCAATTTAGTAGTCTTAGTTTCACGACCTCTCTCAAGCCAACAAAACACACATATATGATGTTAAAAATGATATAATTACCGATAAAATCTACGGAGGAATAGTAAATACTCATTCTTTTTTATATCCCTTATAATGAAAGAAGTATTGTCTAACATGTGATGAATGTTTAGATTTAATAACTTATTCGTGTTCGCTAAAAAATTGTTGTCTTAGTGCTATCCAATGCTCATATTCATGCAATTCATAAAAAAATTGCTATCTATATTGGTATAATTACACAAACGAATTGGTTAATAATTATTTTTGTGTAATTTGCATCTCTGATAGGTCATCTATATTGATTTAACTATATAGAACAATACAAAGTGAACGAACAACTCCCAAAGTAGGTAAGATTTTAGGGAAAACTATACAAAGTACACCTTAAAATAAATTATTTATGCTAAATTATCTCATTCCATATCAATTTTGAAACTGTCTGGACGGTCAAAATTACTAATTCGAGATTTCCCTTAGTTTGCACGGATTAATGCTCATTTTGTTCTTTGTCTTTTTGTTTATTATCTTTTTACTTCAATTATTACTTTTGACCAGTCATTTATGGTATTTATACTTCAATTTATTACTTTTGTCATATTATTTATTGTATCTATGCTTTACTTTATTACTTTTTTGTTGTTACTGATTACTTTTGACAATTTTCTATTTATTATTCTAATTCTTGATTTTTTCCTTATCTCATTTGTTATCTCATATATTTACTTTTACTTGTTACATTGGAACTTAACACACTCTTGTTGCACTCAAATAGCACATGCAAATGTACTTGGTCGTTCAAGTATTAAAGTAACTTTTATAAAGAGCCGCATATCGTACCCCGAATGACTTACAACTAGAGTACCTTGATTTTTCCAATATTTTAAATTAAACAAAAATGTTTTTAGTTTAAAAGAGTGATTTATTTTTTTAATCTAATATTCAAGTAAAACCTAAATAAATGCAATTTGATTTCTAAGTTTTCAAACAATGATTTGATGAAGTCCAGGGATGTAGCTCACTTCAGGAATCATGCACATTATTTTGTAAAACGGATATTCATCAACTATTGAATCAATGATCACAGGGTTAAACGTATGATTATGGCCTCCCGACCTCTAATCGCCTACTATAAATGGCAACCTAATTACATCGTTGGGCAGGGATAGGATGAACCAATTATTGAGCATTACAATTTCTTCCTGTAAAATGACAAAGCAATGCTTTTAGATATATACCTATCCTAGGCAAAAATTAACTCTAATTGTCAATATAAAATTATGTTCACCATGCCCCACGTCCTATCCTCTTATTTCTTTCCCAAATTCAATTCAAACAATATGTTTATTTCAATGGTGATCAAACATGAAATACGAAAAACAAAAACATAAGAAAGATTCATATAATAGTTAATGACTATCCACAAAAACTCAATAAGTTACAATAATCATGTAGCCATAACCTTAGAACTAGGGAAAGTAGCTTCTTATAAATGTCTTAAATAGAGCAAAAGTAAGAGTTCAATAAAAGAACCCTAAAAGTAATGATAGCTCTCCAAATCACTGTTCTTCACACTCCACAAAAAGAATGTTTTTAATGAAATAAAATATTGATCTATTTATAGTTTAGTCGAAATGGCCATAACTAGAATACAAGGGAGCGACACAGAGGTGTTTGTTCAACTCCAGTTTGAAGGAGTTCTTCTTTTCTTCGTGACGCGGGGCTATCATGGACCATTATGTTCCATTTTTAATTCTCAACAAAGAATGGACTTCCTCTGCACAACGTAGAGAGGACATGAATCCAACTTGCCCTTCATTTCTTCATTCTTCTTTGTTTCTTAATTTAAACTTTGATCCTTTCTTGATTTCCAATGCCCATTTAAGGTCATGTTTCTTCCTTTATGCTCACCTACACAACTAATCATTTTAGTAGTATATATACAATCAAAAGAATAGACACGACTATCACTCGACATAAAATGATTCCAAACATGGCCTAAATACATGTATTATTTGGTCCGAAGGCATATCATTACACCTAAGATGCTACCCATACTTAGATATTTGTTTTTCCTCGAACAACTAACTAACTAATCCTAGACCTAGACTCCCTACTATCCTATTTGTGCATCTGTCACCTTCTTTTAAGGAATTTTAGTTCGTTAAAATAAGCATGTTCTCACTAACAATAGGCCTTGAACACCTTCATACAACATACAACACAAGTATTGTGTCGACAAATTTTTGCAACCAATGCATTTAACGCCAATTGACCATTTCACATCGCCTATAGTTCATACAACAAGTTCCTCTCACTCAAAAGAATAGTCCCTAGAGTCAACTCAATAAATTTAATATAGTCTAAGGACATTACAAACATAACATGCTTTTACTCCACAAAGACATCCTTCATGCATGCATTGAGAACCATAAGCTTTTCCATTATGTACATCTCCACTAATTAATCCTGGGAATCCAAAATCAAGTAGGACTTTACGGGTTGTAATGTAAGCCTGAGGTAAGAGAGAATGCATTTAAATAAAATTATTGACTTGTCCACCCTAATGCACACGTTTTTATTTTCTGGCGAATTCCAAAACTTTTTCTTTTCTTTAGAACCCTTTTCTCCACATTTTCCACTAGTATTTCCACCAACTTCCTTATTTTTTTTTAATACTTAACAATAGACACCCTCAACTTATATATTTCCCTAAAGTTAAGGCACACATTGTTACAACACTCAAAATGAGATAGGGTGATGTAGAGCCTCACATGGGTTTTATGAGTTAAAAAACTTGTTAAAATAATGATGGATTGCTTTAGAAGTAAGGTTCAAAGATATTTAATGTTAAACGTCAAGGGATGACAAGGACATTGGAAAACTGGTCTTTTGTGTGCTAGTGTGTCCTAATATTTTGTACATGATTTTATGTGTTGATTGGAGTCTAAAATCAGTGGGAGGTAACCCTAAGTTATTAATAATCATGTTCGGGTGCGACTCCCAAGGAACAACGTAGGGGTCCTTGAGGAGCATCCAAGCCTTAGCAAAGTTGTTGCCAAGGCTAGCTTGCGACCAGTAGCTCTAGGGAGTATGTCCGCGTCATGGACTTGCTCCAGCCAAGAAAAAAAGTCTTAGTGTCGCAGAGACATCCCAGACGTTTCTTTTTAGAAAAATTATTTTTAAAAATCATCAGGAATACCTCCGCTATGCGAAATTGTTCCCCGATGATAATTCAAAAAATTAAGGTTGAGTTTGACTTATTTAAAAGGGTCCAATTGATGTACGGGTGTTTTGGGTATTTTGGGGGTTAATTATATATATATTTTTTTTGTCATTATACACTCATTTCCCTATAAAAAACCCCCAAACTCTCAATTAGAATAAAAAATTCCAAAATCCTCAAAAGTTCTTCTCTTCCAAAATTTTCTCAAGCCACCGTTGAAGGTCAAGGTTTTAGAGCTTGCTAGGAGGAAAATTTCAACTGATTTATTCTCAATTTTCGTTAATTTATTGATGAATAAGGTCTGAGAGACCTTTATCTAAATCTAGCTATCACCTTAGAGCCAATTTTAAAGTGATTTCCAAGATTCCAAAGTTTATGGAAAAGTCCAATTTTCATTCTAACTCAACGGTTCTTGCATGAAATGATTTCAAATCATTATATATGATATTATTGATGTCAAATTGATGCTTTCCAATGAAAAACTCCATGAACCCTTGATCTTCTCAAATTGCTAAATTTTTCTTATGAAGTGGTCTATTGCTTATGATCTAATGTTGATGGAATTGTGATTATAATGAGTTGTATAGTTTATTCTATTGTTAATTATTCTGTTATATTTTGAATTGATGAAGATGTTAAGCAATGGTGATGTTGTCCACGGATAGAGGGTAAGTTCACATAATTCCCTTACTAATGAAGAATTGATATAGAACTACTCTTGTTTAGCATGGTCAACTTATTGTGGCGGTGCTTACTTCTTGCTCTTATTGTGATCATGGCCTTTCCAGCATTAGTAAGTGAATTGTAGTAGTATCATTTTAAGGTATATTTGAAGGTGTAATGTAAAGTTAGTTATATTAAGTATTATGACTATGTCCATGGTATTATGGCATATATGAATGTATATAGTGAAGTTATTATGTGATGGATGGGCGATCTTGTGTAGTGTTCATAATGTGAAGGTGTTATTGTGATCTTGAGGTGATCTTAGATAAAGCTATGTGATATTGTGAGTAAAAGATTGTTCATCTAAATCTTGGTATGTGATGATGATAGACTATGGAGGGTCTTTATACCTTGATATGGTGTCTTGTTTAGGTAGACCTAGTTTTCCCTACTTGATGCACGAAGGTTGCATGAAAGTTATATCTTGACTTGGAAGGCTTAGGAACCCCTGTAATGTATGAATGAATGAATGAAAGTTTAGGTACAGTAGACCTAAAGTGGTACCCTTTTATAAATAACTGATGTGAAACCTTGAATATGAGAAGAAGATTAAGAATGTGAAACCTTGAATATGAAAGGAAGTTTAATTAAGAAGTATTGAATTTGTAGACTTAAATGGTGCATCCTTCTTTAGTGGAATGGTGGACTTAGAGGTAGGTTGGCTGGAACGCCATGAAACCATCACTAAGAAATCCATAAGAGTTATCTCAATGAACCTTGATCGGTAGCTCTTGATTACCCCTTCTTGGAAATGATATTATGAGTTCGTAGGGCTTAGTGATGGTACCTTCTCTAATACACATATGTGTACGAATTCACCCTATGATAACAAAGGCAAAACACGTACTGGATATGCTGTTGGAGTAGATCTAGTTGAGTATGAGTCTAGAGTACAAAGAAACCTTTTGATATCCCCTAAACCATGTGCCAACATGGGATTTTTCCTAGTTTTACCTTTGGCAAGTAGAAAACATTATGTGGTGTGGGGTCTTATGACACTGGATTCCATACTTAGCTAGTATGGTCTATATGTCGGTTAATGACTATTCATATCATGCGGGATTTTCACTCTATTTATTTGATGGGTTTCACAATGTGTAGGTAGTGGAATAGGACGCTATCTACATTTGGAAGGAGAAACCCTTGAAGATGCCAAAGAGAATTCCCTAGGACTTTCTAAGATCATTATGTGAAGTCCCCTATTTGTGAGATTGAATTCTAAATAACATAAGTAAAAAAAGTTCACATTAAGGTTAGTATGAATAACTTAAAAAGTCCTTATATAGGGCAACTTTGAAGAACACTTAGGTGTGCTTGATGAACAGGGTGTGTGGGCGGTCTTTTCATGTCTTACTTAGGTGGGTCTTAGTGTAGCCTTAGATATAGAGTGTAAATTAGGGAAGGTTACTTAATGAACATGGGATTGAGTGTTATATATTGATGTTACTTGAAAATGGTCGTATATATGAATGTGGACTTGTGTTATCTTTCTTATAGTTCTTATGATGATGGTTTTTATCAAAATGTAATTAAAGCATGTTTCTATACTAAATGTCCTTTTTGCTTGGTTTTTTCATGGTTTCCATACTTGGTGCTTAAATGTGCTACACCCCATCTTTTCGTTTTTTGACTAAACTGTAGGGATTGGAGGTTTGGTATGCCATGAATGATGAATAGGTTTCTGAGGGTTGGAGATGAAGTTTTCATGTGTCCTCATACATTTGAAGAGAGGACCCACATGTTCCTTTTATATAATTTTAGTCTTGAGTTTGAAGTCTTGTATGGGCTTAGTCCTAAATGTTGTATTCCAAAATATATCAGATGGTTTAACGACATACATTGTAAAGTTAGATATTTTAAAAGTCTTTCGCTTTTTTATTAATGAAAGGATTCTTTGAGTATGAAGGATATTTTAAATTCTTTCTTATTTTTTATAATCATATGCAATAAAAGGTCCACATGGCTTGTATGAGACCTCGAGAGGTTGAAAACGCCGTGTTGCGACTTAGAGGTGCTCTCGGGTTGTACCGAATTTGGTATAAGATAATAAGGTTTCATGTATGGTCTTAGGTTGTATCAAAACCACATATATTGGAGTCATGTTCAAAATGTGAAGCGCGCCACATTATTAATTGGAGGCTATTGGGTGCGAACAAAAGTTTCACTTCTTCATTCTTCTAATCGTGCCTCAGATCTCTTCTTTATGATATATTTCCCTTATTCCTAATATGATTTCCCTTAGAGTGTGGACTTGGAGGAGTTTGATTTTAGAGGTTGAGGGAGAGATAAAGGTTGTTCGTGAATAGGGTGAGAATGGTATTGGTAAGGTTGATGGTTTGTTGATTGAGATTTTTGGTTGTATGTTCATGTTGACCTTTGAGGGGTTTCACCCAAGTAGGGGGAGTATTATATAGGTTTATCCCAAGTGAGTGAGTATGGTCATAGTGAGGGTGTTGGGAGTGAGATTTATCTTTTCCTTATGTTCTTATTCAAGCTTAAAACTACGAGTTCTTAGTATTCTTTTTCATGTTGTTCAATCTTTTGTTAAAAATAAGTTTCTAAATATTCTCCTTAAGATATGAATGTTTTGTTTAAATTCATGTTAAATGAGAAAATGAGTTCTCATACATTTTATTCCCTCATGTTCATATGCATTTAGTGTAGATTGTCTATTAGCTTCATGAGGTTAAATTGTGAACATGCCTAATGTGTAATTGAGAAATTGCCTTTTTAGCCTTTTTGAGAAAATTGCTTGAGTGTGCCTTAATAGAAATGTTGTATAATTGTGGTTTTATGAGAATTTGCATGATGTGCTTAGAAATGTTGAAGTAGTCATAGTATTATGTGGAGAAGTAAGTTCCTCCAAATGTGAAATGAGAAATGTGAAACCTATGGATGATAAGTTTGTAGATGTAGTTCCTACCTTCTTGTTTGGTTTTGAATCTCTTATATGTGGAGTTGATGATCCTCCTAGCCTTTTTTATTCGATATATTGTTGATTGTGTGATAGTGGGCTGATAGACTTGATTGTTTACCTTTTGAAAGTGATGAAAGTATACCAATTGTCATTCAAGGACGAATGTTTTCCAAGTGGGAAAGATTGTTACAACCCTCAAAATGAAATAGGGTGAACAAGAGACCCACATTTCATGTATGCGTTAAATAACTTGTTAAAATAATGAAGAATAGACTTAGAAGTATGTTTTAATGAGTTTTGAAGTCAAACGTAAAGGGATGACCAAGACATTTGAAAATTAGTCTTTTGTGTGCTAGTGTGTCCTGGTATGTTGTGCATGATTTTATGTGTTGATCGGAGTCTAAAATTTGTGGAGGTGACCCTACGGTATGCATAATCATGTTAAGGGTTAAGAAGTCAGGGTACTACTTCCTAAGGACCAACCTAAGGGTCCTTGAGGAGGACCTAAGCCTTTGCCAACGCAGCTTGCGACCAGTAGCTCTAACTCAAGTCTTCTAGCATGAAATGATTTCAAATCATTAGTTATGATATTATTGATGTTAAAGTGAAATTTTCAATGAAAACTCCATGAACTCTTGATCTCCTCTAATCCCTAAATTTGGGTTTTGAAGTGGGTCTATTGCTTATGATCTACTATTGATGGAATTGTGATTCTAATTAGTTGGATAATTGATTTCTATTGTTAACTATGCTATTCTATTGTGAATTTATGGATATGTTAAGAAATGGTGATCTTGGCTAGGGGAAGAGGTTAAGTTGAACTAATTCCTCTACTAATGAAGAATTGATATAAAATTGATGTTGTGTGGTATGGTCCACTTATGGTGATGATATTTACTTCTTATTATTATTCTGATCATGGACTTGTCAGCATTATTATGTGAACTGTAATATTATCTTATTCATGTATATATGAAGTTGTAATGTGAAGTTAGTTAGACTAAGTAATGTGACTATGTGAAAGGTGTTATGTCATACATGAATGTATAAACTGAAGTTATTATATGATATGTGGGTGATCTTCTGTAATGTTCATAATGTGAAGGTGTTTATATGATATTGAGGTGGTCTTGCATAAAGCTATGTGATATTGTGATTGAAAGCATATTCCTCTCAGTGTTGGTATGTGATGATGATAGACTATAAAGAGTCTTTATAGGTTTATATGGTGTCTTATATAGGTCGACCTAGTTGTCCCTACTTGATGCATGAAGGTTATGTAAATATGATCTCCTATATTGGTAGGCGTAGGAACCCTTGTCATGTATATATGAATAAATGAAAGTCTAGGATCGGTAGGCCTAAAGTGGTATCCTTCTATAAATGACTTATGTGAAACCTTGAATTTGACAAGAAGGTTATGAATGTGAAACCTTGAATATGAAAAGAAGGTGAACAAAGATGTTTGGAAGTGGTAAACCCGAAATGGTGTCTCCTTCTTGAGTAGAATGATGGACTTAGAGGTATGTTGGCTGGAATGCCATGAAACTATCTCTAAGAAAGTCATAAGAGCTATCCTAATTAACCTTGATCTGCAGTTTTTGTCAACCCCTTCTTGGAAATGATATTATGAATTGGTAGGGCTTAGTGATGGTACCTTCTCTAATACACTTATGTCAATGAACTTACTCTATGAGAACAAAGGCAAAGCAATCAGTGGACATCCTTAAAGGAGTATCTGTAGTTAAGTATGACGCTATGTTGCAAAGAAACCTGTTGATATCCCCTAAACAATGTGCCTACATAGGATGTGTCCTAGTTCTACCTTGGGCAAGTTAAACACCTTCCATAGTGTGGGGTACAATGACACCAGATTCCATACCTAGCTAATATGGTCTATGTCGATTAATGTCTATACTCATCAATTGGGATGTGCACTCTAATTATTTGATTGGTTTTACAACGTGTAGGTAGTGGAATGAGACGCTATTTACGCATGGCACAAGTAGGCCTTGAAGATGCTAAAGTGTGTTCCCTACGTCTTTCTAAGACCATTATATGATGTCCCCTATTTCTATGATTGACTTGTAAATAACTTAAGTAAAGAATGTTCACCTTATGTTTAGTATATTTAATTAGAAAAGTCCTTATCTAGGATAGCTTTGAGGAAATCTTAGATGTGATTGAAGATGGTATATGGGAGTTCTATTTATACATTACTTTGGTAGGTCTTAGAGTAGCCTTAGGTAGAGATTCTAAATAAGGAAATGCTACTTGATGAATAAGGAATTGAGTGTTATATGCTGATGTTATTATAAAATTGTCTTATATATGAATGTGGAATTATTTTACGTCTCTTAGATTCTTATGATGATAATTTTTATCAAAATATTATGAAAGCATGTTTCTATACTAAATGTCCCTTTTTGCATGGTTTTTGCATGGCTTCTGTAAATTTTTGAAAATCTCAAACGTGTTCTAGAGCCTAACATGATTGTCATAAGATTTATACACTGTTTTAAGGATCATTTTAGTGAATATAAGTTATTAAGGAAGTCTAGAAACCAAAATGTCAAAGAACGTCCATGACGTCTGGAAACTAGTTGAATGAGGTACTAGCGTGCCTTAGCCTATTTGACTAATTTTTTGGAGTCTGAAAATGAGGATAATTGGTGTAAGGGTGTCTAACATGTATTAGAGTTAATTCATAGTTTAAACGTCCGGGCACAACTCCTCAAGGACAAACTAAGGGCCCTAAAAGATTACCCTTGCTTTTGTGGTCAAAAGAATTCCCAAGGTAGTGTGACCATGAATTGTAGTCGACGATCCGTGTCTCAATAGACGCCTGCGTCGATTGCCTCATCGATCAACACTTATTAGTTTTCACCAGGACTATTTCAGGACCAGTCTCTAACCAAAAAGACATATCAATAGGACGTAGGGTCTTGTGGCCATCATGTCACAGGCGGACCGTTGATCGGGGTCTCGTCTGTGAGGCGTCGGTTTTTCTATACATTTTCACTTAATTTCATTAATTAGTTATCTTATTTAGGAATTTAATTAGGGTCTAAGGGCGGACTAATTAAGTAAATTAACAACCTATATGAAGCCCCTAAGCTAATTAGACTAACTTAAGCTCTCATAATTTCCCAAACCCAAAACTCTCTTCCTTCTCTCTTATTTTCTCTCTCCCAAAGAAATCCCCATTGAAGACCAAGATAGAGATGGGTTCAAGGGCTGAAAAGGGTAAATTTTCTCCATCAATCTTCATCAATTAGTAAGGTATGGGATTCATTTCACCTTCGAGACCTCTTTCTTCAAAGGGTTCCATCAAATTATTTTCAAAAGTTTAAGTTTTAAGTGGGTTTTCATCCAATACAAAATTGATCTTATAAATTACTTCGTTGATGATTTATTTTGGATATTATGAATATATTAACATTTAATTTAACTCAATTATGTTATATCTTGATGAATTTGTCTAGTTTGTAGAATATGACCTATTCCCCTTAACCCAAAGTTATGATCTTCATATATAGTGGGTAATGTTGCTTCAATTAACTTGGTTATTGATTGAATTACTACTAGTTGATGTTATTATCTCAATAATGAATAGATTAGGGTAAATTATATTCCCATAATCCTATTTCTTGAGTAATTGAGTTAGAATATGACTTTGATCTACGTCTCTTGTCTTAAGCGAGGAGCTAGTGTTGGATTGTGATTTAGTGATTCAATTAGGCTTGTTATCATGTTGGTTATTTTGATAAAATTATACTATACCTCAATTAGGTTGAGTAAGTGTTGATGGTAAGACCTTGATCATGAATTATGAGGGAGACTTGGTAAGTCGTGTGATCTCTATTTTTTACTTCAATTATGGTTAATTGTGATTACGTCATGATGTTGTATTGGATAATGACTCGTATTAGGATTGATAGGGTTAGTATGATGTTAAAATTCAAATTTCTTGACTATGGTTTGTGAGGTGTTGCTAAGATTTAAACATTATAAGGATGGTGATGATTTACTAACGTGCCTTAATATGATATGACTATGTGTTCTAACCTCACATGTATGAATTGTAATAAAAGGATTATACTCAAGCAAATCTTATTGAACAATTATGATGATGATTAATCAAGGATAGACCCTATGACCTTCATTAAGCTATGATGATTAATAGAGACATTAAAGACATTTCAAAAGGGACTCTAGTTTAGCACCAAGTGAACTAGAGTGAGGAGTGTCCCTTTCAACATAGGGAAGGTAGGATGGCTAATATTCTCTTGAGATTGGAGATTATAATTGATGTATCTTAAAGAGGGTCCCAACTATATCTCCTAGTTCTAGAACTATGTTGCCTTCGTAGGAATACTAGCTAGTGGATCCACATAAATACTACGTTCATTTTTTTGTACAACTTTGGCATGTAGTCTGCCTTCCTTCGGTTAGGGTTCCATGACACTGATTCTACATTAGCTCATGTTTTTAATGTCACTTAAGTTAAGTTGTTCCAAAAAGGTAAAGTAAATTAAATGAATGAACTCTAACTAAGATAACCAAAAGGGTTTAGATTAGTCTATGTAAAGGTATGTGACTCTACCTAAACATCACATAAGTAAGCCTTGAAGGAATTCTATGGAGGATGGTCTTATGTATGAATAAGCTTATAATGGTACATTGTATGTATATTATGATTTTTCACATTGTTGATACTATAAGTTGATTGGTGTAACCAATGAATATGTGTTGGTCTACATTGTTATTGTATGATGATATGTACTCTTAAATGCCATTCTATGTGAAGGGGGATGTTGGTCATGATTCTTGTTGAGTTACTTGATTGATTAAGGTTATGGGTTTTGTTTGGTCATTGCACTGGTTGATTTGATAGGGGTTCATAGTAATTGTCTTGCTTTGGTTATGTTATAATGAACTCCTATTCATGCTTGTGGTTATTATGACTTGATGATTGAGTTACTTGACTATGTATTCAATTATATGATATGCATGTCGAATTTACTAGACTTGACGTTGTTGGTCTTGTGATATACATGCCTATGACTAAATAAATGTCTTATTGTATGGTATAGTCTTGTTGAATATGCATAAAGGTTTTTTTTAATGTTAATTGCATACTTTAATGAAATGTCCCTTTTGACATGTTTCATGATATGTGTGCTTAAGGTCTCATACATGGTACAAATGGTGTACTAACCCCCTTTGTTCCTTTTCCCCAACATTTTATGTTCCGGTTGTTGAAGGGCTTTTGGAGATGACTTTGAAGAAGACTTGGAATTCTTAATAATCCAAGTTAGGTAGGTCCTCACTTTCCGAGGGAAATGCCACTATCAAGTCTATGATGTTGCTTTTGTTTTTAAGACTCTTATGTTATTTCCATTTCATTTGGATATTAAACATTTTATGACCTATATGTGGTCTTATTGTATTGATGTATGGGCTAGACCAAATTTTATGTACTCTTTTTAGATGGTTATGAGATTAGACATGCCTTTGAGACTATGTAATATTTTACATATATCTATGTGCAATAAAAGTAGAACATTACCTAATCTTCATATAAGAAGGGTCTGTTTATACTCGATATATTTGTATTATGTGTATGTAGAGGTCTATGTAAACCTTAATTTAGAAGTAGTAAAAAGTTCTAAATTTCCGTTAATTTTAACCTACGAATGTAGTGATGTAAGCTAAGAGGATATTCTTAGTCCTTGAAGAAGAAGATGATGCTGATAACGTCTACAGAGTATTCCCGAATGTGAGAAAATTTGTATCAGAGTATAAGGTTGAATAACTTTGAATCTACGACTCTCTCAACCACTTGTACATAGATTCATATTCATAATTGTGAAGCGCACAAAACATATGGATAGGAATCTATGTGTTGCTTAGGAAACTCTAACTTTCTTAGAAGTCCAATATCGTGCCTCTAGATTGTTAACTCTATGTGATTTTGCATCGAATCATCTTATTGTGATTATAGGCAATGAATACACAAATAATTGCGGAACGAAGACTTGAGTAAGAGATTGCAATGCGGGAGTTACTCCACGTGGTGATCAAGTCCCTCCACTTGAAGAAAATGTTCATGATGACCAAGCTCTGGTCGATCCTTTTTTTATGGATGGTTCCATAACGGCTGCTCATTTCCAAATGTCCCAAACAATTACTACCCAAGCATAAGCCGCTACTACTCAAGCTCAAGCCATGATGACCCAAGCTAATCGAGAGGTTGTACCCCGAACAAACCAATAAGTTACTACCATAACCTCTCGTCCAAGGGATTTCACTAGAATGAATCCCCCTTCTCTCTATGGGTCCAAGGTTGAAGAAGACCCCATTACTTCATTAACAAAATCTACAAGATCCTCCGTGCTATGGGGTTAACTACTAGTAAGAAGGTCGAGTTATCCACTTACCAGCTCAAAGGTGTATCCCAAACTTGGTATGTCCAATGGATGGACAATATGCTATTGAGGGGTGGACCGATAACTTAGGAAGTGTTGAAGAAGGATTTCTTAATAGATTATTTCCTAGGGAGAAGTGGGAATCTAAAGTGGTGGAGTTCATCAACCATCATCACGGAGTTATGAGTAAGCTTGAATACTCCTTGAAATTCACTCAATTGTCAAAGTATGCTCCTTCTTTGGTTTTCGACTCTAGAGATGAATTGATTTGCTTTCTAACGGGAGTATCGGATGAATTGCAAAAGGAATGTCATTCGGTTATGCTACATGACAGTATGAACATTTCTCGACTCATGGTTCATGCTCAACAAGTGGAAGAGGGAAGGCATAAGAGGAAAATTCTAGATGCCAAGAGGGCAAGATATTTTGATGGTTGTTGTTCAAAGGGAAGGCTTCAGATTGAAGAAAAGCCTACGTTTAAAAGATGGTTTCTAATCAAGTTCTTTCCAAGTTCGCTGAGGCTAGGTATGATAGGGTGTCTAACTCTAAGCCTAAAAAGGAAAGGGATACTAGTTCACCAACCAAGAAGACAACTTGTGTAAAGTGTGGCAAGAATCACTATTGTGATTGCCTCACGAGAATGGATAATTGTTTTGATTGTGGTGAAAGTGGGTACAAGGTTTGAGATTACCCAAATGTGAGGGGGAAAGACAAGGAGAGTGGACAATCAAGTGGTTCTATTGATGCTCCGTAGGATAATTTCTTTTACGCACTTCGCTCATGGGTGAGCAACAGACTTCTCTAGACGCGGTGACCGATATGTTGAAAGTATTTTCCATTAATGTATATTTTTACTTGATACGGGCACTACATTATCTTTTGTTACTCCCTTGATAGCTAAGAAATATTATATCTTACCCGACATTTTAAATGAACCTTTTATGGTGTCTACCCCGATGGGTGAGTAGGTTGTTGCAAAAAGGGTGTATGGAGATTGCCCTATAATGTTACCCAATTGAGTTACTTATGTTGAGCAAGTAGAACTTGATATGTTTTATTTTGATGCCATATTGGTCATGGATTGGTTGCATGATTTCTTTGCCTCTATAAATTGTAAAACAAGAGTAGTAAAATTTAACTTTCAAAATGAGCCTAATTTAGAATGGAAGGGGGAAAATTCTATTCCTAGAGGTTGTGTAATTTCTTGTTTGAAAGCTTGTAAAATGATCTCTAAAGGGTATTTATAGCATATAGTAAGAGTCAAAGATTTAGACTCCAAAATTACTTCCATAGAGTCGGTCCCCATAGTGATGGAATTTCTGAAGGTCTTTCACGATGATTTTCCCGGTATTCCTCCAGAACGGGAAATTGATTTTTGTATCGACTTGATAACAAATACAAATCCAAACATTTCCTCCTTATCGGTTGGCTTCGGCTGAATTGAAATAGTTCAAGGCTCAACTCAAAAATTACTAGACAAGGGTTTCATTCAAACTAGTACTTCTCCATGGGGTTCTCTGTTATTTTTTGTGAAGAAGAAGGATGGTTCCCTTAGAATGTGTATTGATTATCGCCAACTCAATAAAGTCACTATTAAGAATAAGAATCCTCTCCCTAGGATTGATAATTTGTTTAATCTACTCCAAGGGGAGAGCTACTTTTGTAAGATTAACTTGAGATGGGGATATTGTCAACATAGGGACAGAGGTGTGGATATACCAAAAAATCCATTTCGGACTAGATATGGACACTATGAGTTCTTACTAATTTCCTTTAATCCCACTAATGCCCCGACGACATTTATGGAACTCATGGATGAATTTTTTAAAAGTTACCTAGATTGATTTGTTATTGTCTTTGTTGACGACATCTTAGTATATTTGAAAAAAGGAGGGTTATCAAATGGACAATTTGAGGGTGGTGTTACAAGTGCTTAAGGAGAACCAATTATTTGCCAAATATAGTATGTGAGATTCGGTTGAGGTCGATTGTGTTTCTTGGTCATATCATCTCTAGTGAGGGAATTAAGGTTAATCCAAGGAAAACCAAGGCGGTCAAGAGTTGGCCTAGATCATTAACTCCAATCGACATTAGGTGTTTTATGGGTCTAGCGAGTTATTATTGGAGGTTTGTGGATGGTTTTGTGTCCATTGCCTCTTCTTTGACTACTTTGACCCAAAATACTAAGAAATTTTAGTGGTCGGTTGCATGTGAGAGAAGCTTCTAAATCTTGAAAGATAGGATTACTTCTGCTCCGGTGTTGACTTTACTGAAGAGTACAGAGGGCTTCGTTGTTTGTTGTGATGCATCATCAGTGGGTTTAGGGTGTGTGTTTATGCAACATGGGAAAGTGAAATCCTATGCTTCTAGAACTTAAGGTGCATGAGAGAAACTATCCAACTCATGATCTTGAATAAGCGGACGAAGTATTTGCCTTGGAAATACGGAGGCATTACTTGTATGATGTGCATGTTGATGTGTATACATACCACTAAAGTATCTAATATGTGTCTACTCAAAAGGAGTTGAATCTCCAACAAAGAAGGTTGTTGGAATTGTTGAAAGATTACGATATGGGTGTTCTCTATCACCCTGTCAAGGCTAAGGTGGGTGCGGATGCTCTAAGTCATATGACCATGGGTAGTGTATCTCATGTCCAGGAAGCCAAGAAAGACCTAGTGAATGATGTTCATAGGTTGGCTAGTGTGAGTGTTAGGGTGGAAGATTCTCCGAATGGTGGTTTTATGGTCAATCATAACTTTGAATCATCATTGATAGTTGAGGTGAACAAACAACACCTTGATCAACTGTTGATGGAGTTGAAAGAATCGGTTCTAAGCAAGCCTAATGAGTCTTTATCCATTGGGGGATGGTGTATTGAGGTATCGCGGAGGGTTGTGTGTTCCCAATGTAGATTGTTTGAGGAACTAGATGCTTGAGGAAGCTCATGGGTCCCGTTACTCCATTCATCCGGGTTTGACAAAGATCTACCATGACCTTAGGGAAGTGTTTTGGTGGGAAGATTTGAAAAAAGACATAGCGGAATTTGTTGCTAAGTGTCCAATTTGGCAATAAATGAAAGTCGAACATTAAAAGTTGGGTGGTTTACTTCAAGAGATCCAAGTTCCTACTTGGAAGTGGGAAGACATCAATATGGATTTGTGGTAGGTTTGGTTCGAACACAAAAGTAATATGACTCTATATGGGTGGTTATGGATAGGTTGACCAAGTACACTCATTTTATTCCTAGCAAATCTACTTTTCAATGAAACATTATGCAAGGATACTCATAGATGAGATTGTGTGTCTCAATGATATTCTATTATCAATCATATCAGATAGGGATGCACAAATCATATCTAGGTTTTGGAGGTCATTTCAACAAGGGTTGGGTACGAAGGTGAAGCTAAACACTTCTTTTCATCCTCAAACGGATGGTGAAGCGTAGCATACTATTCAAACCCTTGAGGATATGCTTAGGGCTTGTATTATTCATTTCAAGGGAAATTGGGATAAGAATTTGCCTTTAATGGAGTTTGCTTACAACAATAGCTACATTTAATCTATATCCATGGCTACTTATGAAGACTTGTAGTGTAGGTATCCTATTGGATAGTTTGAAGCGGGTGAGTCTTCACTTTTGGATCTTGATTTGATTTATAATACTTTGGAGAAAATCATATCATAAGAAAAATCGCTTGCAAACAGCCCATAGTCGGCAAAAGTCTTATGCCGATCATAAGAGAAGTTAGTTACAGTTTCAAGAAGGTTATAAGGTGTATTTGAAAATTTTTCCTATGAAAGGGGTGGTTATATTTGGGAGAAACAGAAGTGGAATCCTCGTTATGTGGTTCCCTATGAAATCTCACAAAGGGTTGGTAAGGTTGTCTATGAATTATTGTTGCCTAGAGAATTGGCTTTGGTTCATCCGATTTTCTATGTTTTCTATGCTTAAGAAGTGTATCGCTGATCCCGAATCTATTCTCCCTATTGAGGGTCTTGTCGTGAAGGATAACCTCTCCTATGAGGAGGTCGCGGTTCAAATCCTTTATAGGCAAGTAAAGGAGTAAAGGAACAAAGAGGTGGCTTCCGTAAAGGTGTTATGGAAGAATCACCTAGTTGAGAGTGCAACATGGGAGACCGAGGCCGACAAGAAGTCCAGTTACCCTCATCTATTTAATAACTACAGTTAGTTATTCCTATTAATAATGAAAATAATGGCTAAAAATTGATGTTTCTTGATTTTCAGTGAAGTTTTGCAAATATATGCATTTTTGGTGGCATTACAAAATGTGCATTTGGACTTAAAAATTTGCAATTCTTCTTGTTTTGAGTTATGTTGTGCATTTTGATATGGCAAATCTTTATGAAATTATATGCAGTATGTTGATAACTTATGATTTGGCATAATTGACTCATATATGATAATGATGAGCTCATGTAGTTATTGTGAGAAGGAGATTCCTCACAATGTGATTTTGAGCCTTATATGTAGTTATTGAAGTTTTATATTGCCTTGTATAAATGATATGATTGATGTTGTTTTGTATTGTTGTTTGTTGGGCTGTTAG
Source organism: Solanum chmielewskii (assembly GCA_027704785.1). Taxonomy (NCBI): domain Eukaryota; kingdom Viridiplantae; phylum Streptophyta; class Magnoliopsida; order Solanales; family Solanaceae; genus Solanum; species Solanum chmielewskii. Next base: position 38,537,200 of record JAKWIX010000320.1, read on the forward strand.
TCTTGAGTCTATTCCTTCCTTCAAAGGATTGATTTTGTTATGTATTGTTAGGACGAATGTTCCTATGGGGGGATAATCTAATACTTCGAAAGTCTAAGACGTGTTCTAGATCCTAACATGAGTTTCATAAGGCTTACAAACTGTTTTATGGTCCATTTTAATGAATATAAGTCATTTTGGAAGTCTAGAAACCAAAACGTCCAAGAACATCCATGACTTTTGGAAACTAGTTCTATGAGGTACTAGCGTGCCTTAGCTTATTTGACCTGCTTTTAGGAGTCCGAAATGATAAAATTTGTGGAAGGGTGTCTGACATGTATTAGATTCAATTCATAGTTGAAACGTCTGGGCACGACTCTCCAAGGATCAACTAAGGGCACTTGAGGAGGACCCTTGGGGTCAAAGGACTGCCAAGGCAGTGTGACAACGACTTGTAGTCGATGATCCGTGTCTCAATCAACGGAGGCGTCGATTGACACAACGATGAACACTTAGTCATTTTCACCAAGACTTGTTTTTACCAGTATTTAACCAAAACAACGGACCAACACGACGAAGAGTCCTATGGCCATCGTCTTATAGATGGACCATCGATCGGGGTCTTGTCTGTGATGGGTCAGTTTTTATACAGGTTTTCACTTAAGTTAATTGATTTGTTGTCTTTGTTAATTAGTGGTTAAGAGAGACCTAATTAAGTAAATTAACAAGCTATATAAATCCCCTAGGCTAATTAGACTATCCTAAGCTCTCATAATTTCCCAAACCCAAAACTCTCTTCCTTCTCTCTTCTTTCTCCCTTCCAAAGAAATCCCCATTGAATAAAAAGATAGAGGTGGGTTCAAGGGATTCAAAGGGTCAATTTTCTTTATCAATCTTCATCAATTAGTAAGGTATGAGATTCCTTTATCCTTTGAGACATCTTTCCTCAAAGGGTTCCATCAAATTATTTTCATAAGTTGGGTTTTCATCCAATACGAAATTGATGTTATGAATTACTTTGTTTATTATTTATTTTGCATATCGTGAATATATTAACATGTAATTTAAATTAATTAGGTAATAACTTGTTGAATTGTTTTAGTTTTTAAAAGATGAGTTATTCCCATTAACCATAGATTATAATCTTGATATGAATTGAGTACTATTGGTTCAATTGACTTGGTCATTGGTTGAATTACTACTAGTCAGTGACTATAGTAGGGTGAATTATAGTTCAATCATGCTATTTTTTGAGTGATTGATTTAGAATATGACTTTCATCTACGTCTCTTGGTAAAGCTATGAGATAGTGCTGGATTGTGATTTAGTGAATCTATTAGCCTTGTTATCATGGTTGCTATGGTTATATGATGATACTACACCCTAATTGGGTTGAGTAAGGGTTGATGGTAAGACCTTGATGATGAATTATGAAGGAGACTTGGTAAGTCTTGTGATCCCTTTTCTTTACTTCAATTATGATTAATTTTGATTAAGTCATGATGTTGTATTGGAGTATGCCCTGTATTTGGATTTATAAGGTTGGTATGATATTGAATTGAAATTTCCTGACTATGGTTTGTGAGGTGTTGCTCAGATGTAAACGTTATAAGGATGTTGATGATTTACAAATGTGCATTAATATGATATGACCATGTAAATGTGCTAACCTCGCATGTATGAATTGTAATGAAGGATTATACTCATGCAATTCTTATTGACCTATGCTCATTATGATGATAATGCAAGGTATAGACCCTATGACCTGCATAGAGCTATGATGATTAATAAAGAAATTAAAGACATTTCAAAAGGGACTTTATCTTATCACTGTGTGAACTAGAGTGAGGATTGTCCCTTCCCACTCAGGGAAGATAGGATCACACATGTACTCTTGAGATTGGAGACTATAATTCATGAAGCATAAAGAGGGTTCCAACTATATCTCATAGTATTTCAACTATGTTGCACCCATAGGAATACTAGCTAGTGGATCGACGTAGTTGCTATGTCCATGTTTTTGTACTACCTTGGCAAGTAGTTCGTCGTCCTTCGATATAGGTTCCATGATAGTGGATTCAACATTAGTTTATGTGCATTATGTTGGTTAAGGCAAGATATTCCTATAAGGTAAAATGAATTAAAGTAATGAACTCTAATTTTGATAACCTAAGGGGTTAAGCTTAGTCCAGGTAGGGGTATGGGACTCTACCATAACATTGCACTAGTTAGCCTTAAAGGAATTGTTAGGAGGACGTTTTTATGTATGAATATGCATATAATGGAACATGATATGTATATGATGAACTTGCACATTGTTGATACTATATGTTGATTATGTCAGTTATGAATATGTTTTGGTCTATATTCTTAAAGTATGATAATATGTACTCTTAAATGCCCTGCTATGTGAAGTGGGATGTTGGTCATGATTCTTGTTGAGTTAATTGATTGAATAAGGTTATGGGGCTTTTATTGGTTGGACTTGTTTACTTAATAGGGGTGCATGGTTAATTGTCTTGCTTTGGTTATGTTATAATGAAATCCTATTCATGCTTGTGGTTATTATGACTTGATGAAAGAGTTACTTGACTATGTATTCAATGATATGGTATGCATGTAGACTTGACTACACTTGATATTGTTGTTCTTATGATATACATGCCTATGACTTAATGAATATGTCTTATTGATTGATTTTGTCTTTTTGAATGTGCATATAGGTTTTTTGAAAGTAAATTGCATACTTTAATAAAATGTCCCTTTTAGCATGTTTTCATGATATGTGTGCATATGGTCTTATACTTAATAGAAGAGGTGTACTAACCCCCTTTCTTTCTTTTCCCCGACATTTTAGGTTTAGGTCGTTGAAGGAATTTTGGACATGACTTTGATGAAGACTTGAGATTCATAATCATCATAATTTGGTAGGTCCTCACTTTCCGAGGGCAATGCCACTGTTAAGGCTATGATGTTGCTTCAATTTTTAAGACTCTTATGTTCTTTCCTTTTCATTTGGATATGAAACGTTGTATGACCTATATGTCGTGGTATTATATTGATGTATGTACTAGGACCAATTTGATATACTCTTGTTACATGGTTATGATATGAGACATTCTCTTGAAAGTATGTTATATTATATATATATCTACGTGCAATAAAAGTAGAAGACTAAGTAATTTTCCTATACTAAGGGTCTATCTATACTTGAATATATCTATTATGTGTATGCATAGTTCTATGTAAACCTCAATGTAGAAGTAGTAAAAAGTTTTAAATTTCCGCTAATTTTAACCTATGAATGTAATGATGTAAGATAAGAGGATAGTCTTAGTCCTCAAAGAGGACGATGACGCCGTTTATGTCTAGGGGGTATTCTCGGATGTGACAGCTTCCATAGTTTTTGCATAGATGTGCTAACCCCTTCTTTTCCCTTTTTGGATAAAGTGTACGGATTTGATGTATGGTATGATATGGATGATGGATAGGTTTCTAAGGGTTGAAGATGTTGTTTTTGTGAGTCCTCTTAGATTTGAGGACAAGACCGATATGTTCTTTTTATATCTTTTTAGTCTTTACTTTAATTTCTTGTGTGGGATTAGGTCCAAATGTTGTACTCCAAAAGTTATTAGATGGATTAATGAGACATGAATTAAAGTTAGATGTTTTAAAAGTCATTATCTTGTTTATTAATGAAACTATTCTTCGGTGTTAACAATGTTTTAAACTTTTACTTATATTTGAGTAAGATATGAAATGAAAGATCCATGTGGCTTGTATAAGACCTCCGAGAGGTCGAATACACAATATCACGACTTAGGGGTGCTCTTGAGTCATAAAAAACTTGATATCAGAGCAAAAACTTTCTGGTATGGTCTTAGTTTTTTTCAAAACCACATCTAGTAGAGTCTTGTTCATAAAGTGAAGTGTACTATATTATTGATAGGAGGCTATGGGTGCTAAGAAAGTTTCACTTCTTCATTCTTCTAATCGTTCCTAGGAGTTTTGCTTTATGATGTCTTTCCCTTATTCCTAATATGATGACCCTTAGAGTGTCGCCTTGGAGGAATTTGTATGTAAAGGTTGAGGGATAGAAAGAATCCAAGTAGGACTTGTGAATGGATAGGATGAGAATGGTATTGTTAAGGTTGATGGTTCCTTGATTGAGATTTTTGGTGATATTTTCATGTTGACCTTAGATGTGTTTCTCCCAAGTAGGGAGTATTGTTATAGTAAGGGTGTCGGGAGTGAGATATCCTTAAGGATATGCTTATTCAAGCCTAAAACTAAGAGTTCTTAGTATCCTTGTTCATGTTATGAAGTCCTTTGTGAAAAATGACTTTCCAATGTTCTCCTTAAGTTATGCATGTTTTGGTTAGAATCTTGTAAAATGAGAAAATGAGTTTGCATACATTGTATTCCCTTATGTTCATGTGGATTTAATGTATATTGTCTATTTTCTTTGTGAAGTGAAATTGTGGACATGCCTAATGTGTTATTAAGAAACTGTCTTTTAGACATTTTGAGAAACTTGCTCGAGTGTGCCTTGATAAAAATGTTGTATAATTATAACTTTTTTAGAAATTGTCATGATGTGCTTAGAAATTCTTAAATAAGCATGGTATTATGGGAAGAAAAAAGTACCTCAAAATGTGAAATGAGAATTGTGAAGTCCTATGCATGATGAGTTTGTAGATGTAGTTCCTACCTTCTTATTGTGTGTTGAATCTATTATATGTGAAGTTAATGATCCTCCTAAATTTGTATATTGGATATATCTTTGATTGTACGATTGTTGGCTGCTAGTCTTAAGTCTACCTCTTGAAACTGTTGAAAGTGTGTCAAGTGTCATTCAAGGACGAATGTTTTCTAAGTTGGGAAGATTGTTACAACCCTCAAAATGAAATAGGGTGAAGTGGAGACTCACATGGATTTTATGAGTTAAATATCGTGTTAAAATAATGAATAATAGCTTTATAAGTCAGTTTTAAAGAGTTTCGAAGTCAAGCATCAAAAGACGACCAAGATTTCAAAAAATTGGTCGTTTGCGTGCTAGTGTGTCCTAGTATGTTGTGCATGATTTTTGTGTTGTTTGGAGTCTAAAATTGGCTGAGGTTACCCTAAGGTTGTAATAATCATGTTTAGGGTTAAAACCTCCGGGTACGACTCCCCAACGACAAAACTAAGGGTCGTTGAGGAGAACCCAAGCCTTGGAAAAGCTGCTGCCAGGGCAGCCTGCAACCAGTAGCTCTAGTGAGTGTGTCCACTTCAGGAATTGCTCAAACCTTGAAACAAAATTCTCTGCTTTGCAGAGACATTGCGGACACTGCTGTACCAAAAAAAAATTCAAATATCTTCAGGGAACACCTCCGCGACACGGACTTATGTCCCGACAGTAATTCTAAAAATTGAAGTTAAGTTTAATTTATTTATAAAGATCCAATTGATGTAGGGGTGTTTTGTCTATTTTGGGGGTGTATTATATATTTATTTTTATTTTTTTTCACTCAGTCCCCTATAAAAAAAAAACCCAAACGCTTAATTAGAATAAAAATTTCCAAAACCCTCAAATGTTCTTCTCTTCTGAAAATTCTTTCAAGCCACCATTGAAGGTCAGGGTTTTGGAGCTTGGTAGGAGGTCTGTTCTCAACTGGTTTATTCTTAATTTTCGTTGGGTTATTGAAAAAAAGGTATGGGAGTCCTTTATCTAAGACTAGGTATAACCTTAGAGCCAATTTCAAAGTTTTCAATGTTTATGGAAAAGTCCATTTTTCACTCTAACTCAATGGTTCTTGCCTGAAACGAGTTCAAATAATTTTATATGATGTTATTGATGCTAAATTAATCTTTTCCAATGAAATAATCCAAAAACCCTTTATCTTCTCAAATCTCCTAATTTGGCCTACGAAGTGGGTCTATTTCTTTTGATCCAATGTCGATGGAATTGTGATTGTAATGAGTTGTATAGTTGATTATTGTTAATTGTACTATTATATTGTGAATTGATGGATATGTTAAGGAATGGTGATCTTGGCTATGGGAAGAGGGTAAGTTGACCTAATTTCTTTACTAATGAAGAATTGATATGGAATTGCTCCAGTGTGGTATGGTCCACTTATGGTTGTGGTGTTCACTTCTTCTTCCTATTGTGATAATGTCCTCGTCGGCATTAATACGTGAATTGCAGTAGTATCATGTTAAGGTATATGGGAAGGTGTAATGTGAAATTTGTTATATGAAGTAAATTGACTATGTGCAAAGTGTTATGTCATACATGAATGTATAAAGTGAAGTTACTATGTGATATATGGATGATCTTGTGTAATATTCATAATGTGAATGTATTGATGTGATCTTAAGGTGATCCTATATAAAGCTATGTTATATGGTGAGTGAAAGCATGTTCCTCTAAATGTTGGTATGTGTGGATGATAGACTATGAAGAGTCTTTATACGTTGATATGGTGTCTTGTTTAGGTATACCTAGTTGTTCCTACTTGATGCATGAAGGTTATGTAAATGTGATCTCTTAACTTGGTAGGCTCTAGCACACTTTTCATATATGTATATATAAATGATAGTCTAGGATCGGTAGCCCTACAGTGGTACCCTTCTATGAATGACTAATGTGAAACCTTGAATATCAGAAGAAGGTTGAGAATGTGAAACCTTAACTATGAAAACAAAGTTAATAATGAAGCCTTGAAGTGGTAGACCGAAATGATACCTCCTTCTTAAGTTTAGTGATGGACTTAGAGGTATGTTGGATAGAACGACATTAAACCATATCTAAGAAAGTAATTAGAGTTATCCTAATGAACCTTAATCGGCAGCGTTTGTAAAACCCTTCTTTGAAATGGTATAATGAGTTAGTAGGGCTTAGTGATGGTACCTCTCTAATATGCTTATATGAATGAACTTTCTCTATGAAAACCAAGGAAAAGCATCAAGTTTATATGCTTAAGGGATTAGCTCTAGTTGAGTATGAGGATAGAGTACAAAGAAACCTTTTGATATCCCCTAAACCATGTGCCTTCATATGATGTGTCCTAGCTGTACCTTGGGCAAGTAGAACACCTTCCACGGTGTGGGGTCTTATGACACCTAGCTAATATGGTCTATGTCGGTTAATTCATATTCTCATAATGTGGGATGTGCACTCTAGTTATTGGATGGGTTCTACAACGTGTATGTAGTGGAATGGGACACTCTCTACACATGGCATGAGTAGGCCTTGATGATGCTAAAGTGAGTTCCCGAGGTCTTTCTAAGATCATTATGTGACGTCCCCAATTTTTATAATTGACTTCTAAATAACTTAAGTAAATAATGTTCACATTAAGTTTATTATGCTTAAGTAGAAAAGTCATTATCTAGAGTAGGTTTGACGAACACTTAGGTGTGCTTGAAGAGGGTGTATGGGAGGTATCTTCATGTCTTACTTTTGTTTAGAGTAGTCTTTGGTAGAGAGTTTAAATTAGGAAAGGTTACTTGATGAACATGGAATTGAGTGTTATACGTTGATGTTACATGAAAATGGTCTTATATAAGAATGTGGACTTCTGTTATGGCTCTTAAATTTTTATGATGAAGGTTTTTATCAAAATATCATGAAAGCATGTTTATATAATAAATTTCCCTTTTTGCATGTTTTTTCATTTGCTTCCATACTTAGTGACTAAATGTGCTAACCCCTTATTTTCCTTTTTTGACTAAAGTGTAGGGATTGGAGGTTTGGTATGTTATGGATAAAGGATATGTTTCAAAGGGTTGAAGATGAAGTTTTGGTGAGTCCTCATAGATTCGAGGACAAGACCCACATGTTCCTTTTTTGTCTTTTTAGTCTTTACTTTAAAGTCTTGTACGGGCTCAGTCCCAAATGTTGTACTCCAAAATTTATTAGATTGTTTAATGAGACATATTGTGAAGTTAGATGTTTTAAAAGTCTTCTGCTTGTTTAGTAATGAATGTATTCTTTGTGAATGAAGAACGTTTTAAATTCTTACTTATATTTTAGTATCATATGCAATGATAGATCTATATGGCTTGTATGAGACCTCCGAGAGGTTGAATATGCCATGTCGCAACTTGGGTGTGCTCCCGAGTCGTAACACACATTGTCTTGTAAGTACTAGGTCCATTATTAAAGTATTGTCGAAGTTAGCCACCTTTTTACTTAGGTTTTCACTTTGAGTCGACTTCCACAATGTCCACATGACCAAGGTGAATCGCAGTTTTAGGAAATTATGGGCACCATTTCTCTACCTCTTTTCTTTCTTCCCCACAAAACTAAACATTTCAGCCTACTTACTTTTTCCGATGTTTTCACTTTTTCATCTTAAAATAGTGCATTAGGGATTAATTTGGGATTGAAAATAATGGTAGCAATAAAATGGATTCGACTTAATTAAGTTGGTTAGAAAAAAATTAAGGCTATAAGTATCGGTGATACTATACTAGGGACATTCTCTTAAAAGGCTAATATTTACAGGACAAATAAAAAAAAATATTTATCATCTCCGAAATAGAGCACCACTTTTTATTTCGCTTCAAAAACATGGAGGGAAAGTTCTAGACTTAAATCCATTACATGGATACTATAATCCCTCATCCCTCATGACACAAGTTCTACTCAATATGGATCATTCATACGCAACACAATCAACTCATGCACAAGATAAGGTTCTATTTAAGCAGACTTTGTTTTTGTTACAATCAAATATAAGAGTTCCAATGTATTTATATATGAATTTTCCGAACATGCTTTCATACAATACCGTTTTTAAATTTAATGCTTAGCACATTGCAAACCTAAGACTCAATGAAGAAAAATTTCCTTATGACGGTTGTCATTATTTTAAGCTAGAGCGCAATCTCTCCTCATTAGTTGGGATGTCATCATCCACCGATCCATGAAATGCAAGATCGATGCCAAGTAGAGTCTTTACTAGGGAATCCAACAAGTATCTTCTCTCCACCTCCTCTAATTGCCCGTCAGTAGATGCCTGACAACCATTTTGGTAGCGCAACATCTCGATCGATCTACATCCTAGTCATGATCAACTCACTACTATGGCATTCCGCAGTAGTGAGTGTTGGGCCGAAATAAGTGTCGAGCGCCTTAGTATTTAAGATATCTACCATCATTGGGAATATTTTTGCCATTTAGTCCTAATTCTCTTCCGATGCACCTGCAAAGCAATAGAGTGTAGTAATGAGACCACCAAAGGCATATATACGTCCTCTATGAACTTTGGCCTTCCTCATTGTCAATTTCAATACAACCCTAATTTTCAACTCCAAGGGCGTTTTGCTACACAAATAACGCAAGTGTACGTGGTTTTACAAGTAATATATTTCTTTTTAGAAACAAGTTATAGTTCCTAAGGGACTTATGATCAATTTGTATTCAAACTTAAATCCAAAATAGAAAATAAAAGTAACTTTTTCAAGACTTGATGGTTTGTTACTAACTACGAGTACTTTAGCAATAACAAAAAGTAACGAATATTAAACGATTTAAAGATTATATTTCAAGCAAGAAAGAGTCAATTCCAAGGCTATAACATATGTTGAATCTCATGCATCATAAAATTGACTTAGAAATAACTTTGATTGTCAAGTTACTGGTTTATAGGGTTAATTATATGAGTTGGGCTACACACCTCTCGTCACCTACCCCTATTGTATACCTAACTACATCGTTGAGTGGGGATAAGTAAGCTAATTGGCGAGAATTTAAATTTCATACTATTTCGTAAAAAAACAAGTTGTTCGTCCGGGCATCACTTCTTAAGACAAATAACCTCAATCTAATAGGTCGATCAAGCTCCATATATCCTCTAGTCTATCAAATCACTTCTCTCTCGATTTTAAGATTAGACACTAAATTTATCTTATGGTGATCAAGCATAAAATAGTAAAACAATAATATAGCAGTAACTTGTGTTGACAACCAAGAATTAATTCATACTCAAATAATAATCAACATTCAATTCATAGTTGCATCCCCAGAACTAGGGCACTTAGCTACATATAATATTCAAAAACCTGTAAAGAAAATTGTTCATGTGATTTCTGAAAAATAAAAGAGTTAAAAGATTAAAACCTATTACAAAATTTAGTTCTTTCTCTTGCCCACGAATCAAAAGTCGAACTCCAAAAATGACGACCTAAGGGTCTATTTATACTAAGTAGGAAGATAAATTCGAATTCAACTTCAATTAGGAGTCCTATTAATTTCAAATATCCTCAAAATCTCAGATAGAGCTGGGGAACCACGCCAGAATTTCCCATGGTAGGTTGGCTTGCCGCACTTCCAGTGCCTCTGAAACCAACCCCAGTTAAATGGGCCTGGCACATCTCCCCCTTAATAAGCCAAGGTGATTGGGGCACCGCGCAAGTATCTCTCCTGGCTGCATCTCACCGCCTTGAACTCCTTTTTCTTCCAACACTTCATCATTTTCCTTAGTAACATGAAAAATTACTAATCATGTATATTAATGTGCAGTAATCGCAATCTTGAGCCAAAACAAGCTAGTTATATTACATAATGTCCTAAACTAACGTTTAAATATGGGTAATTTGTCGTAATTGGGCATATAAATATGCCCAAGATCACCACCCCACACTTAAACATTTGTTAGTCCTCAAACAAATCTATCTTAATTAATTGCGCTCTTAACACTTTGGACTCTTCACCTAGATTTACAATCAACAAAAAATATTTAGTCTTGAACTTGTGGCGCACTTTATGCAATAAATTTAAACTCTTCTTTTTGGTTTCCCACTCAAATAATTCACAAACTCTATGCATGACCTTTTTAGAATAATTTGAGGCTAATGTAACATTCATATAAACATACCACAAGATTAAGCACCAAATATATTTCGTGAATGCCCTTACCAATATAAGTATAGCCTTTATTTTACCACAAACAGTCAATCGAATCATTATAGTATAAGACCATTTTTTCATAACATGAACTCTCTCACTCCCTAATGAAGTTCTACATATCCTAACATTCCATAAGATTGCCCTTAGTGTACTTTAATTTTCACAAAATAGTCATATGGAATCAAGAAAAGTTTTATTTGTTTGTAAGCTCGGATTTAGGTAAGGGAAGATATATTTGCGTAAACATTAATGACTCATTCTTCCTAATGGACATGTGTTGTTTTCTTTGCTACCATTCACAACTTTTTCTTTCCATATTACATGCTGTCTACTTGACTTTACTTGTACTTGAGCCCCTTCTTTTTGCACAACCCCTTTTTGTATATACATCTTTTATTTATTTATATTTTATTATTATTCAAACATTCAACACTTGGGATCTCATTTGTACCCTATTTTTTCATTTCTTTTCTTCTCCACAAAACCACTACTGCCCTATTCATTTCAACCAAAGTTGTTATTTCTTCAACTCAACATAGTGCATTAAGGACTTTTGGATCAAACACAAGGAATCAATAAAAGGGTTTTGGCTTAATTAAGTGGGTTAGAACAAATTGAGGCTACAAGGCATGGGTCTAAGATAGGGATATTTTATTTATAAGCATACGAGGGACATTTAAACTTGGCTATTCAAAGGAATGCCTCAATTAGATTCCAGAATTCACACATGTTACTCAGTATGAACAATTGGGGAAATTTCTAGATGTTATTCAATGCACAACAAAACAATCATTCTCACAAATAGATCACTTCACACATACGGACCCAAACATGTATCATGCTCACACATAATGCATTACGGTGTATCCACACAATTAAGCCCAACTTCTTAATTTTCCAATTAGACTCAACACAAAGAGATTATGCTTGTTTTTATGGTTACTATCTTAATAATGCAAATAAAGTGTTGTCACCCATGACATCTCTAGCCAATAATTATGAAAAGGTTACAAAGTGCCAAAGATATAGGTTTCATACTTCTACTCCTAATGACTAATCTTCCCTTAAGATGGTCGTCGTCCATCCATCATTGGGAAACATTATTCCTAGACAACTCTAACACTCAATAAAGCGGTAAAATAGATCTAAACGGTTAAAAGAGACTATCCTCGGGAAAAGAACCAAAAACAAAATATGAGAAACCCTACTAAAAATCATAAAGACTCGATAAAGAAATAAACTATGTACAATGAAGTTCAGCTTCCACCCCCACTTAAACAATACAATGTCTTACTTTTAAAATTGGAACAAAGTGCAAAGGTAAAAGAGAACTCCCCGTCGACCTTTAGGCCGCGTCTGAAGCATTATATCAAGTATCAGTGGCCTCATACTCATCCTCCGTCGATCCATTATCTTCATCAGTAATAATTTCATCATTATCGATCAATTCTTGAAATGTCGGGTCTATCTTACAAATGTGCATCGCACTATCTGTTAAAGCGTACGATCGGCTAGTGTGCATCTCCTCCACACTGATAACGAGACCACCAATGGAAATTGTAGTTCATCCACGATAAACATGCTCCCCATCAAAATATTATCATGAGCTTGCCTATCAAGAGCAATCAACACAGGCCCAATTGAAGAACTGTGCGCTTTAGTGCGTGTAACATTAGTCGGGTGGCACACTAGATGGGGGGTGCAGGAAGGACACACATTATGCACTTCCTCCTCAATCATTAACTCCCTAAGGTCACTAGTGATGATACATCCATAATAGAAACACCAACGCTTGGTTGTCCTAAACATAAGCATAATCTGCCTCAAAATAGCCCCCACATTGACCCGTAAGCCCTTCACTAGGCAATATATAAGCACTACCCTCTCCACAGTAACATTAGTCACGTGTTTCCCCTGATATAAACTACTACACAAAATCTTTAGCCAAACCCGAGCCTCCAAGTTAAGGTGTCCATAGTGAAGGGTCAAGTGGCGACTCGTATCCCTAACCCGATCCCACCTAAAAACAGAAGTCACCCCACACAAGGTATGTCGTATGTAACAATAAGGGGGTCGTTAAACCATGGCCATAAACTCAACATGATCACAATTATGGGCACCCAAATAGTCATTTAATGCTTTAACAGAAAAACACACCCACTATTTCTAACATCACCTCTATATACTTCAACATGACGAGTATTCCAACTGCCGTAAAATTCACGCGCCAAACTCAAATTACACTCACCTTGATTAACAAAAACATATTGAAGTCCCAACACACTGATTTTTGCATGAATGTCAGGAAATTTGTGGTGCAATTTATCTTCGATAACGTACTCATAATCGAGGTACTTGGATTCTTTTTGGTCTTTGTATAAATCCGTGCCATAGTGCATAACCGCCTGCTCACCAAACATTGGGGGTAGCTAATTTGAGTCCTCCCGACTTGAACTTTCGGAGGCCACCTTTTTTCTACTCCTCTTTGTTCCCAAACCACTAGCAATACTTTTGCCTTTAGAATCCATCACACTACCCGATTTTTTGAAGAAACTATGGAAAAAAAGAAAAGAAAAATTTAGGGAATATAGTGATGGGTCGGATTTTTGGGTGGTGAAGGGATTTGGGTGGATGTAAGTGGAGGAAGAGTAAGGAGGAGAGTGATTAATAGAGGAATTTTGTAGTGGGGAGAGAAAATGGAGAAGAGATTTTGGGAGATAATGGAGTTTTTGGGAAGATGAATTGAAAATGGGGGCGGGTACGGTTATAGAGGGTGGCTTTTAGGAAATTTAGGGTACTAATGGGTAAGTGGGAGTGGGGAGTATTGTGAATAATGGTGTGTCCCATGATGAGAAACATAATTTTTTTCTCAAGAATTCAAATTCCCATGTCGGGCCTGTTTCTCCTGAATAGCGCTTGGCAGGCTGGTGCGATGCGTCTACAGTACGCCATAAAATAGCCTCATTCAAATAAGGCCTGGCACGGTGCACCTGTTATTCACCAAAAACAGACCTCATTCAAACAAAGCGTGGTGCGACGCTCGTACAATGCACTCACCATCAGCATTTTACCTTCATTGTGGCGCGTTTGAGGCATGTTGCGCTGCTAGTGAGCTCAAAGATCATCTCTGAACTTTTTCTTTGCCGTGATGCGCTGGATTTTTTTCCCACACTGTATTGCTCAGCATATTTCCGCTAATATCGGGCACCTCTTTCTTTTTTGGCCTGCACATCATTCAAACAACATGACCTTATAATGGTGGGTTGCCTCCTACCTAGCGCCTTAGTTATGGTTGTGGCACGACTCGTCTTCTTATCTTTTTCCTTTTAATATTTAAAGTCCTATCTAGCGAACAACTAGAAACAATAAAAACTCTGGCCTACAATTCTAAAACTAAACAAAAATTAAAAAATTAAGCAACACTACTACCTAATACCTATATATCATGGGTTTCGTTACATGTAGCGCGTGATTTAACGTTGTTGCATAACACAAGTTGGATAATTCATCATTTAGCTCAAGAACCTCTGGATCATGATCCAAATAAACACCAAAGTAATGTTTCACTCTTTTCCCATTCACCAAGAATGGAGGGTTGGTCTCTCCTTTTAGTTCCACAACCCCGTGTGGTGTCATTCTTAACACTTCGAATGTATCACTCGATTTAGACCTTAGTTTTCCTGGGAATAACCTAAGTCTAGAGTCAAATAGTATTACCTTTTCTCTCGGATTGAAGTTACGAGTTACTATATGTTTATCATGCACCTCTTAGTCTTCTCTTTATACAGCTTGACATTCTTATATGTGTGACGTCTAAAATCTTCAAGTTCATGCAATTTATCCACTCTTATTCTACCGGCTAACTCAGGTCCAAGTTCAATTTTGTTATTTTCTAATAAGCTTGGTGTTACAATTCTGCTAGAATATATCATATTTTCCCAAATACTATGTTATAATGAGAAGTCCCTATAGGTGTCTTTTAAGCAGTCCTATACGCCCACAATGAATCATGTAATTTCTCAAACTAATCTTTGCTTTGAGCATTCACTGTCTTCTATAAGATCTACTTTACTTCTTTATTCATTACCTCCACTTGGCCACTTGTTTGTGGGTCGTACGCTGTAGCAACGTTATGAAAAATATTGTGCTTAGAAAGAAGGTTTTTCATAAGATTGTTAATGAAATGCTTAACTCTATCACTAATAGTCGCCCTTGGAATGTCAAAGTGAGTGAAGATGTGTTTCTTGACGAACTTAGTCACCACCCTTGAGTCATTGGAGGGAAGAGACACAGCCTCAACCCATTTACTCAAAAAATCCACAGACACCAAAATGTATTGGTTTCCACTAGATGATGGGAAGGAACACATGAAGTCAATACCCCACACATCAAAGATTTCCACCACCAAAATGTTGTTTAGTGACATCTCGTGTCGTCTTGAGATAGTACCCAACCTATGGAATTTTTTGCAATAGAAATTGTAAATAGAGAGGGCCAAAAGAAACCAGATTGTAATAACTTATGAGATATGCGCTCTCCCCCATGGTGACCTCCATATAGACTAGCATGAAAACTCTCTAGCACATTGTTAACCTCAAACTCCGGAATGCATCTTCTCACTACCCGATAGACTCTTTTCTTGAACAAGAACAGTTCATCCCAGATGTAGAACTTGGCATCATGGTTCAACCTTTTTTATGTTAAGTAGTTGCACCCGGAGGATACTCTCCACTTACTATCAAATTCACAATATCCGCATGCCAAGGAACTTGGGATATATGTAGATCCATCAATTGTTCATCTGGAAACTCTTCTAGGATTTGCTAACCCTCATTCACATGTGAAAAGTCCTCCAACCTACATAAGTGATATGCTTTTTGGTTTTAGGTACCTTTTCTATCTTTGATCTCAATGTCAAAATCTTGGAGAATCAATATCCAACAAATTAACGTTGGTTTAGCATCCTTCTTATTGAATAGGTACCAAATAGCTGCATGGTCAGTGAAAACAATTACCTTGGTACCTATCAAATGTGATCTAATCTTGTCGAAGGCGTACACTAGCGCTAGCATTTCCTTCTCAGTCACTGTGCAATTTGGTTGTATAGCTTCAAGGGTATTGCTTGCATAATAAATGGACTGGAACACTTACTCTTTCTTTGTCCCAATGTTGCAAAAACTGCTACATCAATCACATCACACATGAGTTCAAATGGTAATTCACAATCAGGAGCAATTTGAATGAGAGCCTCAATTAATTTATTTTTCAACATCTCAAATGCTCTCAAACACAGTGCATCAAAGTCAAACTTCACCTCCTTATCCAATAGACTTAACATAGGTCTATCAATCTTGGAAATGTCCTTTATGAATCTCTAGTTAAAACATCATGACAAAGGAAACTATGCACCCCTTTTATAGAAATGGGAGGGGGAAATTTCTGAATGACTGCTACCTTAGAAACCTTATGTACCAATACTATCCCTTTCTCTAACTAACAAATGACACTTCTCCTAGTTTATAACTAAGTTAGCGTCTTCAAATCTATCAAGTACTTTATCAAGATTCCGGAGACATACTTCAAAACACTTTCAAAAGAATGAGAAATCATTTATGAACACCTCCACAAAGTCTTGCACTATGTCATGAAAAATGTACATCATACACCTTTGAAAAGTTACCCCTGCATTACAAATTCCGAATGACATGGATTTTAAAGAATATGTGCCGTAAGGACAAGGGGACATGGTTTTTTCCTGATCCTCAGGTGCAATAAAGATCTGGTTGTAACAACAATGGCGCCATCTAAGAAATGATAGTATTGTTGTCCTGCTAGTCGATCAAATATCTGATCAATGAACGGAACATGGTAGTGATCTTTCCGTGTAGCATTGTTCAATTTCCGGTAATCGATTCAAATTCTACACCAGGTAACTCTCCTTGTAGGAATCAACTCATTCTTTTTGTTTCTTACCACATTCATACCTCTCTTCTTGGGAACACATTGTACCGGACTTACCCACTTACTGTCAGATATTGGGTACACAATTTAGGCATCTAACAACTTTATTACCTCTTTTCTCACCACTTATTTCATCAAGGGATTAAGTTGACATTGATGTTGTGCACAAGCTTTGTGATCTTTTTCCATGTAAAGCTTGCGCATACACAACACTGGACTAATCCCATGAATATCATCCATTTTCCATCGAATTACCTTCTATTTGTATATTACAATCCTCAATATCGTATCAACCTGTATTTTAGATAACTCTGTAGAAACTATAATAGGTAATGTTTCATTAGCGCCTATAACTGTGTACCTGAGATGAGTCGAGAGTGTTTTCAATTCAAGATTTGTGGCCTCCTCAATGGAGGGTTTGGTTGGTGTCCCTAAATCACGCTCGAATGGTTCTACTTTCCACTTGTGAGGCTCCATAGTTTCCAAATTTAGACATGTGTCTATTTCTTTGGACTTTTTGTCTTCCTCTTTTGGATGACCTACCAACACTCTTTCTAACCGGTAATTAGGTACAACTAATTATGACTCTACTATCCGATCAACCACTAATATGGCAGAAAACTCTTCATAAATATAGGGTAGTTTAACATCTAAGTAAACATCAAATATATCTACCTTATCATGTGCCCTCATGGTCAATTGGCAAGATGCTTCATCAATTAGTGCACTAATTGTGGCAAAGAAAAGACGTCCCAGAATGAATGTGAGTTTAGGATCAGGTTCAAAGTCCAAGACCACAAAGCTACTGGAAATATCAATGAACATACTTGCATTATCACATCCTCTACTACCCCCTCACGCCTAGTAGTGGATCTATCTGCAAGTTGGAGGATAACAGTGGTCGTTTTGGACTACCCAACCCAAGTTTAAGATACAAAGATAAAGGCATTAAATTTATACTTTCCCCCAAATCACACAACCCCTGGGCATGAACACTTTGCCCAGTAGTAATATGTACAGTAAAACTATCTAGATCTTTCAACTTTTGGGGAAGTCTGTTTTGGATTCTAGAGATGCACTCTTCAGTAAGTGTTAAAGTTTCATACTCTATGAGCTTCCTCTTTCTATTCATAATATTCTTCACATACTTAGCATATTTAGGGATGCCTTGCAAAATGTCAACCAAGGGAAAATTAATCTGAACCTGTTTAATGAGAGGAAGAGAAACTTATTAAAGCATTCATCTTCATTATGCTTTTTTAGTCTGTGGGGAAACAGAGGTTGTAACTTCTTTTGAGGAACGGTTTCCTCAACATTGGAGCTTTATTTTTTCTGCATCTTCCACTTTCTTCTATTGAGCACTTACCTTTTTGTCTCTCTTCTTTGGATCTAATTCCTATGATCGCAACTCACTTCTAATACTTATAGCATTTATTTGCTTTGGGTTGTGTTCACTATCACCGGGAAGCCCACGTTGGGCATGCGAATTCAAATAATTCGCCACTTGCGCAGCTTGTTTCTCTAAACTCATTTAGGACATTTGGATGTTTCTGATGCACTCATCTTGCTTATCTATTCTAGAAACTTTTCCCGATTTAAGACATGAGATTTTAGAATAGATCTTCATTGGTCATCCCACCTGTTGGTATACTTTGGTGTACACTTCAGTTTGGATTTTGGTATTGTTGCACAACCCCTTGGTTACGGTATTGATTTGAACCTTGTGGATATTTTTCATTTTGGTTTCCACTCAAAGAGAAGTTAGGATAGTTCCTCAAACAAGGATTGTAACTATTTCCATAATTTTTTTAGCCTTGGACCCTTTGAATATTACTCACATAGTTCACAAAATCCATGTTTGCCTCATATTGCTCAGTTTCATGGGTTCCACTACCACATACCCCACACCAATTTACTGTTTGTTGCACCACATTTATAGATGCTTGATTCAGAGCGAACTAATTATATTTTACATTCAAGCTATTTTGCATTGCATATATCTTGACATTTAATGCATCAGATTGGTCTAAATCTAATATACCTACAAACTTTTGTGTTGTGGTTTGAGAAGTATCTCCTTCCAACAGTTTATTAAGAAAGTCAAAAAATTCTTCACTTGTTATGGATAGGGCTTGTCCACCTGCTGCTCTATTAAGAAGCGAACGACCATTATCTAAACTCTCAAAGAAATTGTGAGCTAGTACCTCGTAAGTCTGCATGTGGTGTGGTCAAGCATTCAACATTTGTTTAAAGCATGCCAAAATTTTGTACATTTCTTCCCCGTGCTTTTGGACAAAGTTTGCTATTTAATCTCTCAACTTAATGGTTTTCTTGTATGGGTAGAATCGACTCATGAACTTCTTTGTGAGACCATCCCAAATAGTAATGGAGTTTGGTGGTTCAAGTTTTTATGTTTTTCGACATTTTTAGAGTCACCACTTAATTTCTAAAGGAATAATCAAGAAAAAACTATGTTTTTAAAAGAATCAAATCGAAAAATCATTTTGAAAACTTTAAACGGGTTCGGGAATTCCTATTTATATTTTAGTAAGATTTTACGGAACCTAAAATATTTGCTAACTCGCAATTATCCGACCACTAATTTATTTGGATAAAATGTCTAATTTATAAGTTTTTTACATAGAAAATCATTTAGAGTGGTGAGAGTGAATTCGTAGCTTTTATCTAAGTGAAATGTTTAACCTATAAAATTAATTACTTTAAAACTATTTGAACTTGATTTAATTTTATGTCGATAAAACATTACGGTGATTTGAAAGGGTTAAATCTTCCAACCTCAAAACTAACGACGAGTATCAACAAGAACTAAATGCGTCAAAGTAAAAGACAGAGAAAGAGAGAGAGAGTTTGGGTCCAAATTCGGTTTCTGTCCGCCTGGACCAGTATTTGGACCCATTCTATTTTGGGCCTTTTGCCCTTCAATCTATACCTGCACTAAACTAAACGAGATATTAACAAATAATATGACAAAACGATAAGGGATTAAACTCAAACAATAATGAAATACATCATTAAAAATTATTTTGGGTTCTTTAGCCCAATTCTTCAACTTTTTTCAATTCTTCAAGCTATCTCGACTTCAAAATATGTTCATCTATTTTAGGACTGATTGACTGGATTGAAAAACCATGAGTCATTATGACTCTCCCGAAATGCAGGGACAAAGAGGGTCCAGGGGTACCCAAGTGGATTTTTAAATGCACAAAAGGGTAATAGGATGAGAAAAAATTGTGATTCAAAGTGAGCAAACATAAAGTATAGGAAACATATATGTCATCATACTTGAATTATAAACACTATAATGAGTTTAAGAAGCCTTGAGATAATCCAAAACAGTGATCAAGATCAAGCAAATACAAAGCCTCAGAAACAAATAAAAAAATGCCTCATCCTAAAATTTCACAAAAATAAAAATAAAACCAATAGATGACTAGATGACTTTCAAGCAAACATGCACAATTAACAGTAATCCAACTGTAAGTGCTAAAAGAGTAAGCAAATTGATAGTAGTTATCAACAAAGTGATCGAAGGACTGGATACGACACTTACAAACCACTCAATTTAGACGCACCAAAACTCATGTGACAAAATAAAATACTACAAGATGATAGCAAATCGAGAACCAAGTTAACAGTTATCAATTGTACATGATTTAGGCATTATTATGCTTTGACAAATATAATAACAAAGACACCATTGTCAAACAACAAAGGCAACAGACTTCTATAATTGATGTTACTAATTCTAACAGAAATAAAACCGATTAAAGCGATGACATCAATGAAAATATGTATCAACAACATAAACTTGCATATTTCGGACATGGTAAATTAGTAAACCAATTAGCAAATGATACTGTTCAGCAGAATTTTAAGGCAAGAAAAAGGGAGGGTTTCTAGTATTTTCACAAACTTCAAATGACGGAAATAGCAAGGAGGCTTATAGAAAACTATGTTAGTTTTTGGTGCAAATTTTCACACACATGAGCACTACTGTAGAAGCATCGAGAAGCAGACATGCACTAATTTTAGAAAGTAAAAATTGTATCGTCAAGAAGGTCCAATGCTTTTTCATGTTCGACAAATCGACCTATGAGTCCAACTTAATAGAGAAGAGCATTTAATAATTTTAGGAGAAAATGATTTCACGGTGACCAACAAGACTTAAAATTTGAAGTTTTGCACGAGTTAACTTGAGTTTAACACTTTAAGAAAAATAAAATAAATCATGACTCAATGCATTCTAGAACCAAATATAGGGATATATTACAAAGAAATATTGATAAAAATGTCGTTAACAGTGATCAAAATTAAGACAAAAAAATCACTGCAATTTTAGTCTTTATTTATTCATTTTTATTATGTTTTTTAAAAAAAAAAAATTAGTATGTTTTCACTACATCCACGAGAACTTTGTGAAAAGAGATCCACAGGGTACAATCATGGTAACATTGGCGGTCAAAAACAGTGAATTCGGCAAAACTATAAGTGAAATTTCGACCGAACATTGAAAAGTTAAATAAACTTGAAATGAGACCAAATGAAACAAGATGAAAAATCATTCATGCAACAAGACAGTCACAAAAAAACATTAAACTAAATCGATTTGGGGCAGAGTTAGTGATCTAAAACCAAAGTTATACTCATGAATGATTAGACAAATCTCCTTAGACATATCCAACTCATAAAAGAAACATTAAAATCACTTTAACTAAAAGGGGGAAGATACCAACATTATAATATGGACGAGTAAACCCCAAAGAAGAAACACCATGAACTAAAAACAAGCATAAAGACAGATCACAATGAATCACAAAACTATCTTGAGAACGAATCACACATTTAGTATAAGAACCGTTTAACCCCACAAAGACACGATAATGAAGAGTAAAAAAATCACAAGAAAAATTAGAAGAAAGTTATGGAAGAAACACTACGTTTCTTCGAGCAGCGAACTGAGGGACGGGACGAGCAGGACGGGAAACAACTTTCACCAACAAAGAAAATTGAACAAGCACAATCGAACTCACCCTCAAACCCGAAGAATGTATCTATATATGAATATATTTTCTTCTACTCTGTTCCTAAATTTTTTATATTATTTTTTCTATTTTTTTCTCCCAACTTCAAAAAAAATTTCCGACCTTTTTTGTGTGCGCCTCAAAAAAATCCCCTTTCTATGGTGATCAAAAGAGAATATGTAGGAGGAAGATTAGAGTTCTATTGGAAGGAAAAGGGTGAAAAAATTGATGAAAGGGAGGACCACTCAAAATTCAAATCTCCGAACCTTTACCATTTTATGGGAGGAAAGCTTTTGCTGAAGCTTTGAATCCATTACCAAGTGGGAATGAGAAAAGACGGATGGATCAAATCGATGTACTTGGTGAACAACGTGGCTCAATCTCGAGCAAAAATATGGATCTGTTCCTAAATTTATTATATTATTTTTTCTATTTTTTTCTCCCAACTTCAAAAAAAAATTCCGACCTTTTTTGTTTGCGCCTCTAAAAAAGCCCCTTTCTATGGTGATCAAAAGAGAATATGTCGGAGGAAGATTAGGGTTCTACTGGAGGGAAAAGGGTGAAAAAATTTATGAAACGGAGGACCACTTAAAATTCAAATCTCTGAACCTTTACCATTTTAAGGGAGGAAAGCTTTTCCCGAAGCTTTGAATCCATTACAAAGTGGGAAGGAGAAAAGACGGATGGATCAAATCGATGTACTTGGTGAACAACGTGGCTCAATCTCGAGCGAAAATACCGAATCAGGTGCTATTTTGCTAACATTGTGAACTGCAATGGAAGAAGAAAAAGATAAGAAAATAGCAAAGTACTGCTTTCCATCTGCTTCCATCTATCATCATTTTGGGAGAACACGGAGACGTTCCCTTGGCTTTGTGAACTCGCCATCGCCTGGGCTCGTCCAAAGCCTCATTTTGGCATTCACGCGTCTGCTGTTGTTACGCCGTAAAGTCTTTGTGAATAAGATCGTGTTTTGTTTTTGGGAAATTGTTGTATTCTCTGGTCCTTTTAAGAAGGAAAAAGGCTAGGACGGGTTAGTGTGAGAAATGGGATGGACTGGGTCAAAAGAAAAAGCTGGTTGGCTGAGAAGTTGGATTGTTGGGTCACATTTGTATATTAAGTAATGGCCTTAAATGATTTGTCAAAATGAACTAATATATTTGGTAACTAGATAATTAAATATGAATAATAAGTAATTATAAAGTAATTAATTCAAAATAATGTATACTATTATATAATAAAAAAAATTAAAAAATATTTAGACCAAAATAGCATATTTTTGAGGCGACTTTTAAACAAACATCAATACACTAATATTATATATAATTTTGTATATATATCTACGTAAATTGGATATATTATGTAAAAATCTATAATGAGTGATGGGATCAATTTAAAATAGCTTAAAACATTTAAAACTTTATAGAGCTTATTATTTCACATCATTTCAAGATCAAGAATCTTGTTATTTAATTCATATTATCGAGGGTCAAAACTGGGTTTCAACAACTGTTCCTCATTTTATTCTAATTGATGCAAGAAATCCAAGAAAAATAAAATTGACCAAACCAATTTTGACCGACCACACATTCACCTTTTGGAAAAAGGGATATGGTACGGACATTAGGAATTATGGATGGACCGCAGAATAGGGTTTCATACATATCTCAAGTTATATGTGAATTCTGTCCACTTGTAGTTCAACAAGCTTGATTTAATGCATGATTTTTAATGAACTCAAATTCACACAAATACTGAATTGTCAAGGTATTGGGATGCTTGGGAATAAGATTTGAGAACGAATGTTGGAAAACAATCGAGTTTTCAGCATTGAGCCCACCTACATATCCTTAATCCTCTGGAATCAAGCTGCTTGTTCTACGACTCGATCGGTTCAAAAGGAAATCTATTTGTAACAACTCGAAATTTACTATGCTAAGTAATGTTTAACGTAACTAGAATGCCTAGATTAGATCGGGTTCACACGGATTGATGCACGTAGAACCAGACCTCTGAATCTATGCATCAACAAATCCAACCAACATAGTGAGTTACTTGACCTAGGCAAGGTTGGGTCTAGCCATGTAGGTCACACGAATATTAAGATTCACCCAGATGAGTCTTAACTGGACTTGAAAGGGGTAATCTTATGTTTGGAGGATCTAAGCGTAAAATGGTCTTTTCCAGCGTAAGGGTAGTATTGTGATTACCCTAAATATTTAATTAAGTAATTAATGAAAATTGTGGACTTCAGATAGGGTTGACTCGAATTGACCCATTTTCGCGAGTTAGGCTTCACCCGAGTTCGATCCTTGGTGGAAGAAATTATTAAACTTAATTAATTGGTGTGTAACTTTCTGATTTAAGTGAGGAAAAATCATATTTTTTTAATAAAAAAATTATAATAAAATAAATAAATAACAAAATGTCCTAGTTTGACTAATTCTTCAACTAAAACTCCTACTCCTAAACTTACTCTCATCTCTCACCACTCTCATTCTCACGTCTCTCACTCTCATTCTCACGTACATAATTAGCAAAAAGGAAAAAAAATCAAAGTTCATAACTTGAAGAAATTGCACAAAAAACCAAAAAGAAAAACTAAACTAAAAATCAAAAGCGAGAGCATCTTTCAAACGGTTTGCGCATGAGTTTTTTTGGATAAGCAATTGCTTTTCGTGGGAATTTGAAGCACTTGTGATCAGATTTGAATGGTGTTAAACGAAGAGAAAATTTATGGGTTTTCCTTAATATACCGCGGCTTCACGGTATTTTTAATGTTTTTTCCTTAAGTTTAGTGTGTGTCCAAAAGCCTTTTTGTATTAATTTTTATATAAATTTCTTTTTATTTGCAGAAAGTCTGTCTAAAGATGAACGCGGAAGTTTTGAGCAAGAAATGCAGAAATGTACCACCTACGGAGCTTGTGACGGTCCGTCGTCCCTGTGACGGTCCGTAGATGGCCTCGTAGTGAAGCTGATGAAGGAAGATGGGAAAGTCTAACGAAGTGTGGGGCTACAAAGTGCATGACGGACCGTCATAGCCATGACGGTCTGTCCTGCTGGTTCATTATGAAGATCAGAGAAGTAGTCCCAATACCCAAATTCCAAGAGTTTAAGTGTTATGGAACGGAGACCCTAAACGAACCGTTGTGCCTGTGAAGATCCGTCATACCTGCTGCCGAGGGTAATGAAGAGAGAAGCAAAAGAATTTGCAAAGTATGGGACGACAAATTCCATGATGGCCCGTCGTGACCACGACAAGCCGTCGCCTCGTCTGTCGACCCAGCCGCATTTTCACAGATTTTCAGCATATAGAGTCCTTCTTTAATTAGGTTTTTGTTTTTATAAATTGTTCAAAAAACCTCATTTTTAGGGTTACACTCTCGATTATTTTAGCTTCTTTTGTGGATTAGACTTGGTGATTATTATTAAACTTTTGGAGAATCTTTAGTCTTCGATTTCTTTCCATAGTTGATTGTTGGTGATTTTGTCGATTAATCAAGTAAATTTATGGATTTTATTCTTTCTCATTGAATTAAGTGCATGAATTCTTATATTACATATTTGGATATTGTAATTTTTATTATGGGTAAATAAACTCTATAACTAGGGCTGTGGGAACCATGGGCGAATAATAAGATAAAATCTAACTAAAATAACAATTCTAGAAAAGTGTCTTGCATGTATTGATAATTCATTCGCTTAGAAGTCTTTTTAACGGATGGCCAAAATTAGAACTCACCTTAATGCTACTTGCCGGACCAAGGAGGTAGATAATAGGAAAAGAATTATCAATATAGATTTAGTGTATACTTTCTAATATGCTAGTATTGATTGGTACGAGGCAATAACTTAGTCAAATATCGAATACATTGCTTAATATGAGGTAAAGGTAAGGGTTAGTATGGCAACACACGTAGCCGGACCAAGGTGTGGATTGAAATTTTCTAGATGCCGGACAAAAGATTTAGAAATACATATCTTATCACTTTGCATGCAAGATACTAAAAAATAATTGTTATAGTTAGTATTATCAAGTTAGGAACCTGTGGGGAACACGTAAACCCTTGTTACTTTTATTAATTGAGTAAACTCCAACATTTGAATCTGTTAGTTGTGTCTATTAATTTTGCTAATTATTTTCATTCATTTACAAATAAACCCCCCCCCCCCCCCCTTTTTATTGTCTATGTTTTCCAAGGAAATAATTGACTAAATAGTAGTAATAATAGATTGAAGTTATGTCTGAACTATTTTCCTCGTGGGAACGATCCTAACCTCATTAGTTGGGTTCTTTAATTGATACGACAACTTTACTTCTTATTTGAGTAGTAAGTTTGAGCGTATCAAATTTTGGCGCCATTGTCAGGGAAATTAGATTTTAGATTAACTTAAACTTATTACTGTAGTTTAGTAGATATTTTCTTAATTTTACTTTGTTTCTTATTTTTCTTATTCTTGCAGAACTATCTTCCTTGTATGCCAATTACATGGAGAGAAAGAGAACCCTTGTTTCCCTACGATCACGAATTAGAGCGTACACTACGCAACATGAATCGAAACATAGGTATTAATGATGATGATCCAAACAAGAACATCTATGTTTTGGTTGATATTCATGGTAAATTGTTACCCGATGCTCCGGGTGAAAACCAACAGAGGGGACAAAATACCGCTCAACGGCCCAAAGAATACTACAGAGGCTATGACAATATAGCAGACTCCGATGGACCACTTGTGTTGCCCCCTCTACCACCAGGCCACACCTTTGTGGTATCTAGTAGCCTGATGCAAATGCACACTGCTAGAGGTTTATTTACAGGGCTACCTTCTGAGGATCCACATGCCTATATAGCTAAGGTAAGAGAAGTGTGTAAAAGCTGCATAGGGAGGCCTGACTTGGTCTTATATGTTATAGGGCTAAAAGTGTTTTGTCTCTCTTTGACGGGATAGGCTGCTATTTGGTTAACTGAGCTCCCTTATAACTCAATTTTCACTTGGTACTAAGTAAGAGACGTTTTCTTAGAACGCTACTACCCAGTCTCAAAGAAACTAAACCACAAAGACAGGGTGAACAACTTTGTGGCACTACCAGGAGAGTCAGTTAGTTGTTCTTTGGATAGATTCACCTAGTTTTTGAGAAGCGTTCCCAATCACCGTATAGATGATGAGTCACTGAAGGAATACTTCTATAGGGGAAAATATGATAATAATAAAGCGGTGTTGGATACTATAGCAGGTGGTTCTAATGGGGAGTGTCCTTATACTCAAATTGCTGAAAAGCTAGAGAAAATATCCTAGAACAATAAAGCTTGGAGTACTAGAAAGTCAGATACCGGGAGAAATACTTTGGCAATGCAATCCACTCACAACCCAGCCACAGATGAGATTCGTGAAGAAATGGCTCATATGAGAACTGAGCTTGGGTTGGTATTAAAACATATCAATGGGGTGCATAAAAGATAAATGTTGTGAACTACTTTTCTAAACCACCACCACCAAATGAAGAATGTTATTATGCGGAGGATTCCTATGAGGTAAATGAGCAGACAGGGGGTTTCCGACCGAGTGCCCAACGCTCTAATCAAGATAATTGGCGTCAAGGTCAAGGGAACCAATGTTGGATCTATGGTAACTATAACCGTGAGGGTCATTATGTTCGACAAGGAAATTACAACCGCGACAACAACTTCAACAAGGGTAACTATGGAAATAGAAATGATACGAATGTGCCCTATGTTCCTATTGTAAATCGTGAAGTTACTCCTACGGATAGTGGAGGTAGTATGGAGGGAGTTGAGGATATGTTGCATAAAATGATAAGGAGGTTCGATGCTAGTGATGAGCACACCAAAGAGTTAAGGAATGATTTAGCGGGTATTGGGCAGAAAATCGATACACATGCAATATCAATTAAGCAGCTTGAGTTAGAATTGGCCCAATTATCTGCGATTGTGAACACACGGCAACCGGGCACTCTTTCTAGCGACACTGTCAAAAATCCGAAAAAGATGGACATTATATGGCAATCACTACTCGCGGTGGTAAGCAAGCAATTGACCCACCTATGCCGTCTTATGAGAAAAAGGTGACAAAAGATACTGATAAAGTAGTAGAGGTTAATGGTGAAGTAGAAGATAACATTGGAAAAGATGCTGAAGTGCCTAATAAGGTAACTCCCATGCCTAAACTCCCCCACCCCATTTCCTCAAAGGTTAGTGAAAGAGACAGAGGATGGTAAATATCGGCGTTTTTTAACAATGTTGAAGAAACTTTCTATCAATATCCCGTTGGTAGAAGCTATAGAACAAATGCTCGGTTATGCCAAGTTTATGAATGATTTGGTAACAAAGAAAAGATCGGTCACTTTTGAGGATGATGATAGAACGCAACATAGTAGTGCTATTGCTACAAGATCTTTGGTACAGAAGAAAGAAGATCCGGGTGCGTTAACTATTCCTTGTACAATCGGGCTATTACATTTTGCGAAAGCATTATGTTATTTGGGGGCAAGCATAAATCTCACGCCCCTCTCGATTTACAAAAAGTTGGGTTGGGATGATCCAAAGCCCATTGCGATGCGACTATTGATGGCCGATCAAACAGTAAAAAGGCCTATAGGGATACTCCACGATGTGCTAGTAAAAGTGGTGTCATTCATATTTCCAATAGATTTTGTTATTCTTGATTGTGAAGTTGACTTTGAAGTGCCTATTATTCTTGGGAGGCAATTCCTTGCTACGGGAAGAGCCTTAGTATATATGGAAGAGTGGCAGATGAAATTTTGGTTGAACAATGAGGAAGTGACCTTTAACATGTGTAGGTCAATTAGGTAGAGTGGTGAGGTCCAATCGGTATCTGCTATATCCTACAACGTTGGTGAGATATTTGAGACACAAATAGAAGAACGTCTAAGTGTATAAGCATTAGCGGTAGTGATAATGAATTTTGATAACGATTGCATTGAAGAGTATGAGTCATTACTCGCGACTCTTGATCGAGGTGATGTTCGGTTTAAACTGAAGAAATATGAGTTAGATATGAAGTATCGCGAGTCTCCACCCGCGAAACCATCTATAGAGGAGGCTCCAAAGTTAGAACTAAAAGATCTCCCACCTCATCTTAGGTATAAATTCTTAGGAAATAGTAACACTTTGTTGTTAATCATTGCATCAGACCTGAATGAACAACAAGTTGAGAGTTTGGTGAAAGTGCTAAAAAGGTTTAAAAGAGCTATTGTGTGGAATATTGTGGACATTATTGAGATCCCTCCTGGTATTTGTTCTCATAAAATTCAACACATGCCCAATCATAATCCAAGTATTGAGCACCAGAGACGCTTAAATCCACCTATGCAAGATGTCGTGAAGAAGAAAACTATTAAGTGGTTGGATGCCTGTTAATCTATCCGATCGCCGATAGTAGTTGGGTATGCCTTGTTTAGTGTGTACCTAAAAAGGGGGAATGAATGTGGTCCCCAATGAGAAAAATGAACTTGTTCCAATGAGACCGGTTACTGGATGGAGAGTGTGTATGGATTACTGCAAATTAAATGCATGGACAGAAAAAGACCATTTTTCTATGCTCTTCATGGATCAGATGTTGGATAGACTTTCCAGAAAAGGGTGGTACTATTTTCTTGTTAGATATTCGGGGTATAATAAGATTTTTATTGCAATAGAAGATCAAGAGAAAACCACTTTTACTTGTCAATATGGGACCTTTGCGTTCAAAAGAATAATTTTTGGGTTGTGCAATGCACCCGCCACATTTCAGAGATGTATGATGTCGATAATTTTCGACATGGTGAATGATACTATAGAAGTTTTATGGATGATTTTTCCGTGGTTGGTGATTTATTCGAGCGGTATTTGAACATTTTATATGGGGTCCTTACGAGATGTGAAGATTGCAATTAAGTACTAAATTGGAAAAAAAGGCATTTCATGGTGAAAAAGGTATTGTTTTGGGTCATCGCATTACAAAAAAGGGAATAGAGGTTGATCGAGCAATAGTCGAGGTAATAGAGAGACTTCCCCCACCTATCTCTGTAAAAGGTGTGAGAAGCTTTCTTGGGCATGCAGTTTTTTACCAGAGATTCATCAAAGATATTTCAAAGATTTCACATCCATTGTGCAAACTACTGGAGATAGATTGTAAATTTTGTTTTGATGAATCCTGTCTTAAAGCATTCGGTGAGCTAAAAGAAAAATTGGTGTCTGCACCTATCATTATTTCTCCGGATTGGAACAGTCCATTTGAGATGATGTGTGGTGCTAGTGGGGTTGATATTGGTGTAGTTATCGGACAAAGAAAGAACAAAATCCTTCACCCCATTTACTATTCTAGTAAAGCCCTAAATGAAGCTCAAAAGAACTACACAGTGACCGAGCAAGAACTCCCTGCAGTGGTATTTGCTTTTGAAAACTTTTGCTCCTATTTGTTAGGTACTAGAGTTATACTGCATACTGACCATTCAACATTGAGATATTTGATGGCAAAGAAGGATGCGAAACTGAGGTTGATTCATTGGGTATTACTACTACAAGAATTTGAATTTTGAAGTAAGGGATAGAAAAGGGATCGAAAATCAAGTTGCCAATCACTTATCCCGACTAGAAGATGAAGCTATGAGAGAGTTAGGGGATAAGACTGATATTGATGATATTTTCCCCGATGAGCATGTATTGTCTACCTCACAAGACTTTATTCTATGGTTTGCAAATTTTGCAAACTATCTGGCTAGTGATATTATTCCATCGGACTTGTCCTTTCATCAAAGAAAAAAGTTTAAGTACGATGTGAAGTATTTCGTTCGGGATGAACCATATTTATACAAGAGTTGTGCCGATAGGCTTATTCAGCGTTTTGTGCCAGAATGTGAGATGTTGGGTTTTTTTAGAGGCATGCCATTCCTCACCCATTGGTGGACATTATAGTGGTATCTTAACTGCTCAT
The DNA here is from genome assembly GCA_027704785.1 of Solanum chmielewskii. Taxonomy (NCBI): domain Eukaryota; kingdom Viridiplantae; phylum Streptophyta; class Magnoliopsida; order Solanales; family Solanaceae; genus Solanum; species Solanum chmielewskii. The sequence continues at coordinate 38,568,040 of JAKWIX010000320.1, forward strand.
AAGATATTACAACGTGGGTACTATTGGCCAGCTCTTCATCAAGATGCTCATGAGTTTGCTAAAGCATGTGATAGATGCCAAAGAGATAGCGGCATTTCAAGAAAGCAAGAGCTCCCTCTAAACCCAATTCTTGTGATTGAGTTATTTGATGTTTGGGGTATTGACATTATTGGTGCTTTTGTGAGTTCTCATGGAATGAAGTATATGTTAGTAGCGGTTGATTATGAATCTAAATGGGTGGAAGCTATCGCCCTCGAAAAAACTGAAGGTAAGAGTGTCATTGCATTCTTAAAAAAGAATATATTCTCTCGTTTTAGCACCCCAAGGGCAATTATAAGTGATGGGGGCTCCCACTTTTGCAACAGATTGTTCAAGGGGTTTTTGGAGAAATATGGGGTTTGCCATAATGTTGCCACCCCTTACCATCCTCAAACTAGTGGGCAAGTTGAAGTGTAAAATAGGGAGATCAAATAGATATCGTCAAAAACAGTGAACGCTAGTAGAACGGATTGGTCAAGGAGACTTGATGATGCTCTTTGGTCCTACCGGACAGCGTAACTCCCATAGGTATGTCCCCACACAAACTTGTATATGGGAAAGCTTGTCATCTTTCGATTGAATTAGAGCATAAAGACATGTGGGCAAGAAGAAGTTGAAAATGGATTGGAGCGAAGATGCATAACAACGGTTAACTCGATTGAATGAACTCGATGAATTTCTCCTGAAACCTTATGAAATCTCAACCCTCTACAAAAAAAAGATAAAGAAGTACCATGACCTAAAAATTGAAAAACGAGAGTGTATGGTTGGGGATTTGGTGCTTTTATTCAATTCTAGGTTGCGCTTGTTTCCGGTCAAGCTCAAGTCCAAATGGACTGCTCCTTACTTTGTTACCCAACTATTCCCTCATGGAGAAGTTGAGTTGGAAAATAAGGAGGGTGTGCGGTTCAAGGTGAATGGACAATGCATAAAAATCTATTTCGGGCATGCTGAATCCGCGAATGAAGTGATCGAGGCATACCATCTTGATGAAGTCTGAATAATCAAGTGTCCTCAGTCATGCCGCGACGTTGAATCAGGCGCTTGTTGGGAGGCAACCCAATACTTATAGTTTTTCTTTCTAGTAATGGGTTTTTTAATTTGCATGTATACCACCAGGAAATTCTGCAGAAATTCACTCTGCAGCAGTCACTGACGGACCCATTGACGACCCATCACGAATGCGATGGACCGTCACATGAATCCATCATGCCGGGTACGTCTTTTTGTTATTTTAAAAACTAGGGCAGATGCAGCGGAACCCATGACGAATCGTCGGTTTTGAGACGGACCATCGTTGGTGACTCGTTGCATTATTAATGAAGCATACCTGACCCGACCCGGCTAGGTTTTTTAAAAATATCTTAACATTTAAAAAACCCACCCCTTCATTTCACTCATTTCTTTCCCTCTTCCCCCCATTTCCCTCCCTTTGAAACTTCAAATTTCCTACCTCTCTTTCAACCGATCATTTTCCCAAATTCCCCTGTTCCTAAAAATCCATTCTCTAATTGTTGGAGTTTGCTGTTGTAGATCTCTACTTGATCACCAAGTGCCTTCCTCGCTTGTTTTTCTCAAATGCTCAAGTATGTGTCTCTGATTTCTACCCATTTACATTTATTTTTGTTTATTAATTAGTATTAGCTTATTTATTATTGATGGGTTCATTCTTTAATACATATTCTATCTGACCTAGGTTGAGAATCCTCAATAGGTGCTTTGGCATTGCTAGTTTACTAGGTATTTAGGTTTGACACATATAGGTTAAAACACTAAAAATTCCATTTGAATCATAGGGGATGATTGTGGAATCCCCAGTTCTGTCACTGAATGACAGAACGAAACCCCGATGACGGATCGTCGTACCCATGATGGACCACCATAGGGACCGTCCAAACATCCCCAGCACCCCACTGTCCAATTTTTTCTAAGTGTCCACAAACGGACATATGCGACGGACCGTCGTTCCCACGACGGTCCGTCCTGCACAACCGTTCTGGTTTTTGGAGACCCTATTCCTAAGGGTCTATCACTTTTTGTAAGTGTCATCCAACAGACACATGAGACGAACTGTCGTACCCACGACGGTCCGTCCTACACAACCATTGTGGTTGTCATAGACCCTATTCCTAAGGGTCTATCAATTTTTCTAAGTGTTCTCCAACGGACACATGCGACGTACTGTCGTTCCCACAATGGTCCGTCATGCACAACCATGCTGGTTGTCAGAGACCCTATTCCTAAGGGTCTCTCACTTTATTTTAATGTCCTCTTAAGGACATCTACGATGGACCGTCATACCCTCGATGGTCCGTCCTGCATAACCGTCATGACGGTCAGAGACCCCTCTCCTAAGGGTCTCCAACTTTTTCCAAGTGTCCTCTTACGGACATCTACAATAGACCATCAGACTCTCGATGGTTCATCTTGCATAACTGTCATGACGGTCAAGACCTCTCTTCTAAGCGTTTCCATACTTTTTCCAAGTGTCCCACGACGAACATCGACGACGGACCGTCATCATCACAACGGTCTGTCATGCTTATCCGTCATAACTTTCAGAGGCTTTCCTTCAGGGATCTCCATATAAATATAGTTTAATTCATACATGACGGACCCCTTGATTGTCCGTCGTACTCACGATGAGCCGTCACCGGGTCCGTCGTGTTTCACTATTACTACAGAAATGTCATTACATATTGAATCTTTTATTTATTTTGTGTCCTTTTTCTTGTCTTGTTTAATCCTTCAAGTACTAATATTGATTCTTTATACATATTATCTATTATGGAACAAAAACAAGATCGATTCTATGCACGTGGGCGATCGAAGTCCGTCGCCCCATCTGCCCGCCTCGTCATTGGGTTTGATGATGAGCGTAACCCCGAATATGTGCCCCCAGGAACTTCCACCCCATCACGAGCTGCACGTGCTACCAGAGTCACACCCAAAAAGTTGGCGTCCGACATAGTCACTGCCTTCCAGTCTGATGAGGAGCGCACACTGACCGGTACACCTTCTGGGTCAGCTACTCATGAAGAAGGAGCGTCTGGCTCAATAGGAGTTTCGTGGTCGGAGGAAGCCTCAGGGTCTGTTGAAGTCCCTGCACCCACCACAGCTGCACATTATGCCTCGTCTTATGAGAATGACAGTTCAGAAACCACACCCAGCTCACCGACTTGTGCTCTCACCTTGGTTGTTGACCAGCCCAACCGGTGTTGTGTCGATGGGCAGTATCAAGTTTATTCAGACGCAAAGTTTCTGAATGACAAAGGGTTCATGACACGGACCCTTACATTTTAGAGGCGGGTCCTTACGGGAAGTCTCCCGACTATGCCAAAGATCCACACTCTCATCACCAGACATCGCCTGGAGTGGATAACGCGTTCGTTGGGACATTATAGAGAAGAGTTGGTCTGAGAGTTCTACGCCTCCTATGTGGCTACTCTTAGATCATAGGACCTACTGGAGCATATTCGAGTACATGGAATTCAGGTTGATATGTTCCTGCCTGCCATCCGCCGATATCTATACGGTGAGGCTGTTGATGCCAACCGGACCCCTCACACCGTCGAGTTTGACTACCCGTGGAACATTGTCAAAGAAGGCCAATTCTTGTGTGAGCCATCTCTTAGAGAGACCACCAAGAGATGGATGGCCATGCACTTTTCTGTTGATGGAGAGGGTGGTGACTGGGTGACCGAGCCGAAGGGAGCCATCAAGAAAGCTAACCTGACCTTCACGGCAAAGTTCTTATGGTTGATTGTCCGCCACTGCCTTTCTCCCACAGCCGCTGATAATATAGTCACATGGGATCGTGTGATACTGATGGTGGCGATGATAGCCGGGTTTGAGGTGGACTTTGCTTGGCTTCTACAGGCGGTCATGCACGAGAGGGATTTTAAGGTCACAACTACTTAACCTTTCCCTTGTATGGTATTTTCTTTATGCAGGTCCGCAGGTTTGACAATCTGGCACATTGATCAGCTCAAGACCCCGCAGGGCACTGTTGATATCGGCCTCATCAGGGATGATACCAACGAGTTTTCTCCACGCAGAGGGCCCCGTCAAGAGTTGCCTCCACTTGGTGACAATCTGGCTGATACGGTAGCACAGGCTCGCACGGCTACGCAGGCTGCTTCTATTGATACTACCTCGGTCGAGTCTGTCTCGAGTAGAAGCACTGCCTGAGCTCCTCCCGCTCAACCCATATTCCCGCTCTCAACCCGCTTGCTAGGGTGCAGAAACTAGAGGCTAAGATGGCTACACTTCTGCATCACATCCAGCCTTAGATGCAAAGGTCTATTGCTGAGGAAGAAGAGCGCTTGGAGCGGAGAATGGTCCAACACACAGAGTGGAAGATTGCTAAGGTTCATCAGCGCTTGGACACTTTTGAGTTGCGGTGCTAGCCCGGCCAGCCCCTCATGTGGATGTGTCGTACCTTCAAATTATGGTCGAGAGTCTTCGTACAGACATCGATATGATCTTAGAGGCTAGGGTGCCTGAGTCTGAGGCACTTTCTGCAGAGCCTGCTGAGGACACAGTGATGACGATCTTATTCGCCAATTCTTGAGATTCCACCACCTCCCCCTCGGGAGCATACCAAGAGGCGTAGGGGTCGCGAGGAGGATAATACTAGAGCACGGAAGAAGGAGCGTCATGAGATGGAGGATTCGAGGAGACCCTTGCTTGCTGATGAGGAGGTGCATCGTATGAGGACTTTAGAGTTAGATTTTGGGGCATCTAGATCCAGAAATGTGGAGATTGCGGGAGACACTACTGATAGTGTTGTTTTTGATGAGGACACTACTAAGGGTGTCCAGATTACAGAGGTAGTGGGTTACGAGGAACCAGATCCACCAGCTTGCTGATCCTCGACGCTTTGCGTCCCAGGTTTGATTCACCTACCACTCTTATATTTCATATTTTTTATGCATTGGGGACAATTCCATGTCTTTTTGTTTGGGGTAGGGTAAATGGAAAGTTAGTGCTAGGGTGAATTCTGAGTAGCCCAATTCACTATCTTCTTTTGGGGGTTTCTTTCCTGTGTTTTTTTTCCCCAAGAGACTGATTATTTTTACTATTGAACCGGCATGTCTATATCTTGTGTACATAGTTTAACTTTGAAGCATGATGGCTAAAATGATATCCTAATGAAATGAAAATGATGCATGACTAAGCATAGTAATTTATAAATGTGTGTCTCTAAGCCTGATATAGAGATACACACCTGCATGACCCTAAGTCTAAAATTCGAACTACGTGGCTGATAATCTGGTAGAGTAATGAGATGTCAACTGAGTGTGAGGAAGATTTGAATAGTCCACTATTTGTACTGAGCTAGAACTTGCCTAGTTAGTTCTGCTAAAAGTAAGTTGTAATATACAATTAGGAAAGGATCATAGGCCCTTGTTCAATATAGCCCATTTTTAGCCTTAATAAAAGAAAGCTAAATGAAATTAATCTTTCTTTGATCCAAATGATTTGTTCTTAAACTAGACCTTTCTTTTTCACCCCAATTGATCTTTTCAGGGAATAATGTGTTGGCCCTGGTTCCTCCTTGGACATGTGCACGTCAGCTTATGCCAAAAGCATAAGTTGAGGCTAGCTAATGCAGTAAACAACCTTTTATGGCCCTGACCTAACTTTGGGTATTGTGTACTTTTACTCATGGCAAAGCCATGCGTTGAGGGTTGCTATGAGGAATGCTCTGGAAAGTGGGGTTGAAAGAAAAAAGACAGAGAAAGAACACAAGTAAAGTGACTCATGAATCAGTTGAAAGAAAAAAGAGAGAGAAAGAACACAAGTAAAGTGACTCATGAATCAGTTGAAAGAAAAGAGAAATAAAAAAAATACAATAAATAGAAGCAAGGAAAGTAGAAAGTCACTTACACAAATGAAGAAAGAAGGGAAAATAGTAAGGTAAAAGAATATGGGAAATTGGGAGAAATAAAATGATGAAAAGAGGTATGTTTAGCCGATATGTCAACGAGGGGAAAAAGTCACAAAAGTATACCTGAATATACCCTACGTTACAGTGAGCCTATTTTACTAGCTAAGAATGTCCTATCGTAATCCTAAAAGTTGTATAGACAACATAGAGCAGTGAAAATAGGGGCAAGCTTATGGCAATATGTATGAATGAGTTTTTAATTTGTTCTGATAGTGAGTTTTGAAAATAAATCCTTATACTCAAACTAAAATCATTGTGAGAAAAATGAGGATATTGTTTTGAAGTGAGGACACTAGTTGCAATACCAGAAATATTAGCACATTGGTAAGAAATTGATGATGATATGTGTTAGTGCATGGTGAGTCTGTGTCATGGTCTGATTCCACATAATTACAAGCCTAATAGTGATAGCATGAGTAAATATGAAGAGACTGATCAGGATTGATAGCCAAGTAATTGTGAACGATAAAACATGGATACTATTGTACAAAGATTTCGTAGTGAATCATAGTGCGTCGCATGAGGACAACCAACGAATTTAAGTTGAGGGTGTTGATATACCGTGGTTTCACGGTATTTTTAATTCTTTTTCCTTAAGTTTAGTGTATTTCCAGAAGACTTTTTGTATTAATTTTTATTTAAGTTTCTCTTTATTTGCAGGAAATCTGTCTACAGATGAACACAGAAATTTTGAGCAAGAAATGCAGAAAAGTACCACCTACGGAACTTGTGAAGGTCCATCGTGACTGTGCCGGTCCGTATGTGGCCTCGTGGTGAAGCTGCTTATGGAAGATGGTGAAGTATGACCAAGTGTGGGGCTACGAAGTGCGTGACGGACCGTCCTAGCCATGACGGTCCGTCCTACTGGTTCCTCATGAAGATCTGAGAAGTTGTCCCACTATTCAAATTCCAAGAGTTTAAGTGTTATAAAATGGAGACCGTTGTGCCTGTGATGATCCATCATACATGTCGTCGAGGGTAATGAATAGAGCAGTAGAGGAATTTGCAAAGTATGGGACGAAGGAGTCCATGACGGCCCGTCATGAGCACGACGACCTATCGCCAGGCCCGTCGACCCAGCCGCGTTCTGACAGATATTCAACAAATAGAGTCCTTTTTTATTAGGTTTTTGTTTTTTATAAATAGTTCAAAAAACCTCATTTTTGGGGTTAGACTTTGATTATTATACCTTCTTTTGTGGATTAGACTTGGTGATTATTATTACACTTTTGGAGAATCTTTAGTCTTCGATTAATGTAAGTAGTTGATTGTTGGTGATTTTGTCGATTAATCAAGTAAATTTTTTGATCATATTCTTTCTCATTTAAGTAAGTGCATGAATTCTTATATTACATATTTGAATATTTTGATTATGACTATGGATGACTAAACTCCATAACTAGGGTTGTGGGAAACATGGGAGAATAATAAGATAAAGTCTCATTAAAATAACTATTCTAGAATAGTCTCTTGCATGTATTGATAATTCTTTCGCTTAGAAGTCTTTTTAACGGATGGCCAACGTTAGAACTCGCCTTAATGCTACTTGCCAGACCAAGGAGGTAGATAATAGGAAAAGAATTAACAACATAGATTTAGTGTATACTATCGAATAGGCTAGTATTTATTGGTACAAGGTAATAACATAGTCATATTTCGAATACAATGCTTTATATGAGGTAAAGGTAAGGGGTAGTATAACAACACACGTAGCCTGACCAAGGATGCATAGTGAAATTTTTTAGATGCAGGATCAAGGATTTAGAAACACATAACATATCACTTTGCATGCAAGATACTAGGAAAGAATTGTTATAGTTAGAATTATCAAGTTAGGAACCTGTGGGGAACACGTAAACCATAGTTACTTTTATTAATTGATTAAACTCCAACATTTGAATCTGTTTGCTGTCTCCTTTAATTTAGCTGGTTATTTTTATTCATTTAGAAATAAAACCCCCCTTTTTATTGTCTATGTTTTCTGACGAAATAATTAACTAAATAGAAGTAATAATAGATTGAAGTTAAGTATGAACTATTTTTCTCGTGGGAAGGATCCTAACCTCATTAGTTTGGTTCTTTACTTGATATGACCGCTTTATTTCTTATTTCAAAAGTATGTTTAAGCATATCATTCTTCGTATTGGTCCCTTTCCCAAGAGACCCCTAAATTCAAGTCAAATTCTAATAAGGAAACTAGGAATGCTCCCCTTTGCATGTACTTGTCACTAGCTCCTATCGAATTTGTAGGTTTGGTATGTTTTTCTAGTAGAATTTAGAGATGTAATGTGTTTTGGTGATGATTATGTTAAATTATGTATGTTCGGATTCATGTGAGTAATAAGCATGCTTTCCGAAATTATGTGTTAAATGTGTGTGTGTGCATTGTTTATGTCGTGGCTTTGGTCATGGGTTGAAATGTGTAATATGCATGTTAAATTCTTGTGTTTTGTATACAATTACTTGAAGTAAATCGTGATGTTCATAAGTGGTGCAATGTTGCTGAATTGAGTGAAAATGTTCATCAAATATAACCACGATAATGCACATAATAAAAGTATGAAATGTCCAATGAATTGTCCAAAACTCTAACGTAAACAATGTTGAGGCAATTGACTGGAAAGTGCGATCAAATTTCAAGATTTGCTGGAAATTTGGTTCGACCAAGTTACTGGAAAACTTTTGAGTTTTTAAAAATAATTTATAATGTATGAGGTCATTGGGGATTAAACCCAAGACCTCACCATATGCAAGCTGTAAAAAAAATCAATAATAAAAAAGAGGTAAGGGGGATTTTCGAATGGGGTAAGGCTAAAGTTAATAGTTAGGAGAAAAATGAATGAACAATAAAATGATAGGTGTGGCAATCGAACCCACAACCTCTTGGATAGGTGAGGAAATTAGGAGAAAAACTAAAGGAAAATAAAATGAGGTTGTGGGGGATTGATCCCACATCCTATCGGTCTAAAATAGAAAAGTCAAGGAGAGAAAAGTAAGACAGAAATGTAGGTGTTGGGATTCGAACTTGGGTCCCCAAGCTGAAATTTTAAACCAAAATTTAATATAAAACTAAGTGTTTCTCAAGGAATTTGAAATCGTGTTCCCTTGACCAGTTCCGTATTGATGCTTAAGTCTTATGTGAATAAATACTTAATGAAAGCTGCCTATAGGAATTGAAATCAAGACCTTGGCATACCTACAAGATGCATAAGTCTTGTAACATATAATCTTGGGTAAGTATTAATCACTTGGACGAATTATGAACAAAGCCTTATGGCTTGTAAGTATGGATTCTTAAGTTCAGCGTACGTTAAAAAATAAGTGAACCTAAAATGTATGTGATGAAATGGTGTGACTCCCGGAGGGTTATGTAACAATGTGAAACACACTAAAAGGACAACTGCATTGGCATATGTGGAAATGAACATCCACATAATAATATGAGTAATTATGTTATACTATGATGCTAATGAAAATAGTGACAACATGACTATAGGCTAGTGCAAGTGAGACAAGCTGCATCTACGCCAAAAAATCAATGTCACTAAATGGAATTTCTAAGAGAGTATATTTATGCGAAACGATGAATAAGCAACGAAAGAGTGACTACATGAGGATAGGCTAGTACAAGTGAGACAAATTGTATCTATGCCTAGAATAAATGCCCCTCAATGTAATTTTCAATAGAGCATATGTATGTGATACAATGAACAAATAATGAATGGTGAGTAAAGATGAAATGAAAAGATTTTAAAAAAGAGCAGGGTGACACAACAATATGAGGCAAGTGAAAGTGAGACAAGTTGTACCTACGTTAATATAAGGTAACCAAAAGTACTCACCTAAGAGAGTTTTGAATATTAAGAGACAAGTCTCAATTACACTATATATGTAAGTGTAAGAACAATTCAAACTTAATACGTAAAGAAGAGATGATAAATAATCAAATGAGCTATGACTACCTCATGCTAGAAGCAAGCTTTGACGATGTATGAGTTGAATGTAAATAGGAACTTTAAACAGAGCACCAATAGGTTATCTATGAGTGGTGATGCCTTCATTCGGGAAGGACGGAGGTTTACGTAATTCTCATGAGATGAGATAGTCCATCAAAGTGGGTATGTGTCTCCCTAAATCTCTTAGTCTTTTAAATATGCTACCAACAAAGGGAAGTAGCTAGTGGTTTTCCACCTAAGCTAGCTAGTGATTTTTGGTTTCACCCTGGCCAGTGACTCCACCTCTTTTTGGTGTGGGGAATACACTAGATTTCATGATGAACACATGATTTATGTCGGTTAAAGTTGAAGTTTCTCAAAATATGAAAGATAATGAAATGAATAATACCTAAGGTGTTTGCATAGGATAATCAAGAGGTGAACTAGACTCAAGTAATGACACTAGCTCATTCTTGGTCATTGCATAGTGAACTCGATGAGAGTCTTAAACAACATTCTAGGTATAGTTGGTGTTCACACCGGCCTACGAACGAATGAAAATGAAGTACGTATGGATGAATGAAGCGGACCTGTATTTGCTAAAGAAGACTTCGAAGTTGAAGTCCCATATGTTTAGCCTAAATTTGGGAAGTCCTAATGTTAAGTCCGTTATTCCATGGTCTCATGAAATATGAACGAATGATATATAACATATGTATGTGCTATATAAAATATGTTATGTGTTGTGTGCAATATGAAAAGAAAGATGATGCATGTTATTCTCATAACATGACTTTCCTAATGTGATTTGGGAAGTTCAACTAACATGGCTTTCCATAATTCATATCGTTCAGAGAGAGCTCTTCTTAATAATGCTTGTCCTTGGTGTGTACTTGCATACAACCATACTCAGTACAAGTGTGTACTAATTCCATACTTTATACTATTTTAGGTGAAAGTTCAGGAGGGTATTGAAGATATTCATTGCAGCTGTTAGGAAATCAGAGCTTTTCATCCGGACTCGGTAGGTCCTCATATTTACGAAGTTTCCTGCTTTTATCTTCTAGCTTAGTCATAGGTTTGGGCTAGTGGAGCATGTTCCACTAGTATTTCTTTCCTATTCTGTTCAGACTTATTTAATGGAGCCAGTTTGGCAATTGTTACGTATGCTAAAAGACTATTTATTTAAAGATTGAATGATGCTTTATTTGATGGTTGATACACATGAGTAATGAACTTCTTTATACGCGTATGCGTGCTATAACTATAAAGTCTATATACACTTCAAACAAAACAAAATGTTTCAAATTATTCGCTAAAATCAACCGAATGATTGTAATGATGACGTAAGTAGGCTTGTTTACGATCTCTGAGAGGTCAACGACACCGACTTCAGCTAGAGTCTAGACCCCGATCGTGACACTGTTATGCTAGATAACCTTTTCTTCTAGACAAGCGAGAAATGAAGTTGAGTATAAAAAGGAGGCTTGTAACCTCTTAGCCATGAATGTGGCATGCTTCACACCCACAAATAAGAACTTACATGGACATAACTTCCAAATTCTTGGTGTATGTCACTTCGATTGGAAAGTTCCATCTGGTAGAAACAATTTTTTTTGATGCATGACTAAAATTAAAAAAATTAAAGGAAAACCCACATGTCTTCTGATAGGGTTGTGGTTTGATTGTGGTGGAAGTTGCTCCTTTGCTCGCGTCCTGAGGGTTTGGCATTCCTCTTAGGACTATGTCCCAGTTCGGTGCTAAGAAAAGGTTTCACGTTGTGCTGCATCCCTTTTGGTGTCGTCCACACCTGTGGTTTATTTTGGAGAATTCATCCTTTCGGATGCTCTCGACAAAGACTAAGATAAACTAATTAGTATAAGAATGCAATTCAAATGGGAGATAGTGTCTTTTACCGTATTGACACTTAGTTGTTCTCCTTTGACGTCAACTTCATTGAGATGGATGTAAACCAACTAAAGCTTAGTTCTTATGATGCAATATGATCTTTGATAGGTTCTTCATTTGATGTCAAAATAATTAAAATCTAATGCAGTATGCTGATATTTCTCTTCGTGTCGTCTTTGATGATTCTCTTTGTGTTTACTCTTGACAAATAAAAATGAAGCTGATATTGCTGGGTAAATATTTCTCTTGGTATGACGATCTCTTTATACTGTAGTGAATTCTTTTTCTTCCACAATGCATGATTTTTCCGCGATGCATGAATATTAACTCACGATGCATGATTTTTCGATGATGCACGAATATCTTCTCGATGCATGAATATTAAATCGCGATGCATGATTTTCCAAGATGCATGAATATTTTCTCGCGATGCATAATGTTTTGTGTGGCATGATTATCTTCCCAAGATGCATGATTAACTAGCGATGCATGATCTTCCGCGATGAATTCACATTAACTCGCTATATGTGAATATTTACTGGCGATGCATGATTTTCTGCAATGCATGAATATCTATCGCGATACCTAAATATTTACTCGCGATATATGATTTTTCGACAGGCATGAATATCTTCCCGCATTGTGTGAATATTAACTCGTGATGCATGAAAATTTTCTCGCAATGCATGAATATCTTCTCGCAATGCCTAATTTTCTGCGGGGCATGAATATCTTCCCACGATGCATGATTAACTCGTGATGCATGATCTTCCGCGATGCATGATTTTCTGTGATGCATGAATATCTTATTGTGATGCCTGATTTTCTATGGGGCATGAATATCTTCCCACGATGAATGATTAAACTCGTAATGCATGATCTTTGGTGATGCATGAATAATAACTCGCGATGCATGTATATTTACTCGCGATGTATGATTATCCGCAATGCATGAATATCTTCTCACGATGCCTGATTTTCATAGGGCATGAATATCTTCCCACGATGTGTGAATATCAACTCGTGATCCATGATCTTCCGCGATACATGATTATTAACTCACGATGCATGATTTTTCGCGGGGCATAAATACTTTCCTACAATGTGTGAATATTAACTCTTAATGACATCCATGGTAACAAACAAAGATAATGCTTCAGTCGTGCTACATAGTTATCTTCTAGGTGCCTTCTATATAATGGTATCGTCTCAGCCAAAAATATAGTAAAATAACCCTCCAAGTAGTGTATCATCCCAATCGACATTAAAATAAAATGACCCCTCGGGTAGTGTATCGTCCTGATAGACAATATAATAAAATGACCTCTTTGGGTAGTGTATCGTATCAACCGACAATAATAATAAAATGACCATTCAAGTAGAGACACTATCATGTCTGATAATGCGATGCAGATAATGTCCCAGATAAAAATTGTAAACTATCATTTTTTGTGTTTTCAGTTGATTCATCTTTGAATCTAGCTGGACGCTTCCTTATAGACTTCATTATGTTGAGAATTGAATGATATAACGTTATTCATATTCCCAAGTCTATGATATGTCAATATAAAATATTTTTTGTTTCCATAGAAGAAAAAAATCGTAAATTTTGGGAGAGCATTTTGCCACCTTGACTTTTCCATACTCTTCAATCGATGAAATTTGGTGATTTTAGAACAATACTATAAACCTGCACCCACAGGAAAATTGTTAGTTCTAAAACAAATTGATCTGTCTCAATTCTGCAGTTGTCTACTCCCTGTACAACTATCTCCGGTTGATTTTCTAATTTCCCGAATCTTGATAGATAAGACAAAATTTTTTGTGTCAAAACAAACGAAACACAAAGGGAAAATTTAAGAAAAGTATTTTTGAAAAGTAGTATTTTAAAAAAGGTTTATTGCCAAGTATAATGTCACGTCATGTTTAGCGAACTTTTTGTAGCTGATGCTTGGAGGTCTATATGATCATTCGTCGGGGAGTATTTAAAGTCTCTCAAGACTGTCGATAAATCCCAACTGAAATTTTAAGGCCATCCTGAAAATTTCTGTCCCAATTACATGACTTTGACTTATCTTTAACTATTGGTTTATAAATCTCGGAATTTTGAGATCCTTTCAAAAATTCTGTAGAAGTTGCTAATTTTGAAGTATCTTCAGTTTTGACTTGCTGAGGAAAAATCTTCTTTTCGAGAATTTTTTAGTCCCTCTAAAAATTTTTGTCCCAGTTTCTATTGTAAAGAGGAATAGAAATCATACGGGGAATATGACCGAACCCTTGTGGCACCTATGTATCCCATAGAGGCATGAATAAAGTCAAATGTAGTTTCCTCTTGAAAGTTTAACAAAAATAAAATTACAAAGAAAACTGACCGAGGTTGACATAGGCCGCCTACGTATATCATTCTTGAGAATTCAGTTCGAACGTAATTCGAATACAAAGAACTATTAAAAGGGATAAATGAGGTGATCGAAGCCGACAGAGGCCACTTACGTATATCATTTTTGAGAATTTAGGTAAGACGTAGTCCATTCTAAAGAGGGATAACATTTTTAACAAAACAATTACATTCAAATAGGAGGATTTACAAGAAAATAACAGAAATACAAACCAAAGTTTCAAAATAGTATCTCTTGACATCATGTGAGTTGATCAGTTTCGGCTATGCGGTGCCATCCATCTCCAACATGACCAAAGTACCTCCAGATACTACCTTGCGAACCATGTAGGGTCCTTGCCAATTTGGTGCGAATTTTCCTTTGTACTAATCTTGATGGGGAAAATGCGTTTAAGGACCAACTGACAAATTTAAAAAATTATAGTTATTACTCTCTTGTAAAAATCATAAACCATTCTCTGTCGATATAATTGCCCATGACAAACGGCAACCATTCTATTCTCATCAATCAAGTTAACTGGCTAATCCTCTTGCTGAATCATTCAGCATTACTCCACTCAGCTTCTTGGATGATTCTCAAAGACTGTATTTCAACTTCAACAGGTATGACTGCTTCAACTCCATATACTACAAAGTATAGAGTAGCTCCAATCGACCTTTTTACAGTCTTTCGGTATCCCAACAAAGCATATGGAAACATCTCATGCAAACCTTGGTTACTGTCAATAATTTTCCTTAGAATGTTCTGGATATTCTTATTGATAGCTTCTATAGCTCCATTAATTTGAGGATGATAAGCGGTTGAGTTTCGCCGAGTAATCTAAACTGCTCACATATATCTCTCATCAAGTGACTATTGAGATTTGCAACATTATCAGTAATAATGGATTTTGGGAATCCAAACCTGCATATCAAATTGTTGCGAACAAAATCAGCTATGACTTTCTTGGTCACCTACTTGTACGATGCTTTTTCCACCCACTTGGTGAAGTAATCAATAGCAACCAAAATAAATCTGGTTTCCATTAGAAGTTGCTGGATCGATTGGACCGATGACAACCATGCCCCAAGCTACAAAAGGCCAAGGTGAACTCATAACATTAAGTTCGCTAGGAGACACTCCGATCAAATCTCCGTACACTTGACATTTATGGCATTTCTGCACAAACCTACAACAATCATGTTCTATGGTCATCCAAAAATAACCGGCTCAAAGGATCTTCCTTGCCAAAGTGAGGCCATTCATATGCGTGCAACAGACTCCAGCATGTATATGTTCAATAAGCATCGCAGCTTCAATAACATCGACACATCTGAAAAGACCTAAACCCGGAGTCCTCCCATAAAACACTTCTCCACTTTGAAAGAAGTTGAGGTCCATATGTCGTATTGAGTTTCTCTGGCTGGATGTGTCATCTTTAGGATATATTTCGGACTCCAAATACTTCTTTATATAAAAATACCATGGCCAACCGTCCGGTTTTGCTTCAAGATGTGAACAATGGACTGGATATTCCTTTAGTTCTATATCAAGAGGACCAAAAAATCACTATCTGGATGTTTCATCATTGAACAGATGGTGACAACAGCATCGGCAAAATCATTCTATAATCTGGGAGTATGTCTCAACTCGATCTTACAAAATCTTTTGCATAACTTTTGTGCATACTACACGTAAGGCATAATCTTTGGGTTTTTCACGGCCCTCTCTCCTTGAACCTGACAAATCAATAGATTTGAATCTCCAGTAATCAAGAACTCTTGGACATCCACGTCGATGACTATTTTCAAACCAAGAATACAAGTTTCATACTCAGCCATGTTGTTCGTACAATCAAATCGGAGCTTAGTTGCCATGGGATAGTGTTGACCAGATTATAAAACTAAGACCACTTTGATACCTTTACCTTGTGGAATTGCCTCTCCATCAAAGAATAATCTCCATCCATGATATATTTCAGAAATACATTCACCTACAAACAATACTCTTCATCGTGAAAATATGTCTTGAGCAGTTCATACTCTTCATTAATAAGATTTTCTGCAAGATGATCAGCCAAGGTATGAGCCTTTATCGCCTTCTGAGTCAGATACACAATATCAAATTCACTCAACAACATTTGCGACTTAGCTAACTTTTCGATCGCATCACCTTCTGGAAAATATACTTCAGCGGGCCCATTCTAGAAAGGAGTTATATAGTATAAGAAGACAAATAATGTATCAACTTCTGCGAAAGCTATGTCAAATCACAACATGTTCTCTCCAACAGAGTGTAGCGAGACTCGTATGGAGTAAACTTCATTCTTATGTAATAGATATCTCTTTCCTTCTTTCCTGTCTCATCATGCTTCCCAAGAATGCATCAAAATGCATTATCAGAGATGGACAAATATAGCAATAATGGACTCTTTTATTGCGGATGAACCAATACAGTAGGATTGGACAAGTAGTTCTTGATAGCATCAAAAGCACTCTGACATCATCAGTCCACTTTGTGAAACCGTCTTTCTTCAAAAAATTGTAAGATAGGTTCACACACCATAGTTGATTGAGCCATGAATCGACTGATGTGTTCAACCTCCCTAAGAAACACATCACTTATTTCTTCGTCTTCAAAGGAAGTAATTCTTTAATTACTTTAACCTTGGAAGGATCGAGATCAATACCCCTTCTGCTGACTATAAACGCCAAAAACTTTTCGGCTGGAACTCCAAAAGGGAATTTGGCGGGATTTAACTTCAAGTTGCAACGACGCAAGCTATCAAAGAAATTCTTCAAATGTTTCAAGTGGTCCAAACTATTGCGGTAATTGATTATGAATTCATCTACTACACCTCTATTTCCTTAAGAATTATATCATGAAATATGATCTTCATAGCCCTCATATAAGTAGCGCTAGAACTTTTGAGGCCAAATGGCATCACCCTATAATGATATACACCCAAGGTGTAGTAAAAGATGTCTGTTCTACATCTTCCTCATCCATCAGAATTGTACGATAACCTGCGTAGCAATCCACAAATAATTGCATTTCATGCTTAGCACAGTTATCGATCAAAATATGAATGTTCGGTAATGGGAAATTATATTTTGGGCTAGCTTTGTTGAGATACCAGTAGTCGAGACAAATTATAATCTTCCCATCTTTTTTGGCTGCCGGAACAACATTATCCAACCAAGTCTAGTATTGCATCACTTCCACCAATCGAGACTCAATCTTCTTGGTGATCTCTTCTTTGATCTTTAAGCTCAATCTGGGCTTAACTTACGATCCTTCTGTTTCACCAAATTGAACCCTGGATTATTCCATAATTTTTTGAGTCACAACATTGGTACTCAGCGCTAGCATGTCGCTGACTTCCCAGACGAACACATCAATGTACTCGGTGACTAAATAAATCAGGCCCTTTCTATGAGCTTCATTCAAGTGAACGCTGATTTTGACCTCTTTGACACATTCTTGGTCTCCCAGATTTTAAGTTTCAGTTTCCTCTAAATTCGGCTTATGTTGATTTTCAAACTGCAGAAACACCTCAGCAATATATTATGATGCCTCATTTTCCTCTTCGTATTAATCAACCTTGTCGTCACCTACCTCATTTTGTTGATTCAGCTCGTGACATTATATGACATTGCAGGGTTTAAATTAAATTTTCTGAAATTATATATAAACAAAGTTAGGGAAATTAATAGCAAATAAATAATCAAGAAAATTTCAATAAAGGAGGATTTCAATTAAATTGTTAAAATGGCGCAAACTTTGGCCATGAAAGATCCAAGTTTCCTTTTTATAAACATCATATTTAAATTTAAAAGTTCATTCTATTAAAGGAAAGAAAAACTTGCGGGTCTCGGGCTACTTCCGGACTACCACCGATTTAAATATGCATAAATGTTGTTCTTATACCAATTAATTCGGGGAATCACAATTGTCATGGAGGTCAAATTTTGTAGCATCTTCCCAAGCTCAACATCATGTATTGTTACCATCTCGACCACGTTCTTAATGAAGACATCAATCTCTTCAAAAAGGCTATAGAAGCCTTCCCTGAGGTCGTCGTGATTGGCGTACACCCATACTGGAAATGATTGATATAGACGGGGGATTGGATTAGCCAATTCTTGATCATTGCTCTTCTTCATCGTCATATCATCATCTGTGGGGGTGTACCCCAAACCATATCTTACTCATTTGACGAGAACTTGAATACGCTCAATAATCCCTTGGGAATTCCTTCCTAATCTGAAACCTGGTCCGAATCGATTCTACAGCATCATAATGGCGATCATCTTGTACACGGCAGGCATAAGAGGATACGGGGCAAAATCCTTACCGATGGCATTTACCAGCTCCATTGTGTAAAAATTTGTACCTCACAATACTACATCAATAATTAATGTTTTCCTGCCACAGTGACTCCCTTCGGTGTGAATAACAAGTTCTTCATCCTTTCAAACAAGTTTCATCACCTGATGAAGAGTAGAGGGCACATCCAGAGTTATTTTGATGAAAGACATTACAGAAGAATGTTATAGCTGGTATCAATGTCCAAGACCTGAAATTGTGCGTTGAACTTGACGGACCTAGTTGAACGGCGAAGTTCACTATTCCCAATATGTCTATTTGAACCCCGACCAAGTCTCTTATATTTACTTGGGTTTTTTCCAACTTTTCCAAATCGAACCTTAACTGCCTTAGATTTGACTGCGGGCAAATGTTCAGATTCGATCAATCATCCACCAAGACGTGATTTATGACGTTCTTTTGGCATATGACAGTGATGTGGAACGCCTTGTTATGTAACTTCTTTCAAAAGGAAACTTGTCGTCGTAATGGCTAATCTGATGCCCTCGGATAACTTGGTTGTTCATAGCGGCCACATTATCGCTTCTTGTGCCCACGGGCACATATGCATCATCAAGAGACTTCATCAAGTCCTGCCTTTGCAGCTGGGAGCTCCTTAACAGTGCCCACACAGAAATATCGGCTAGAGTTTTTCCAAATGCTTCATGATCAAATAGTCTTTTGGCTACATCTTTTGCTGCATCTTTCACCCGAATTCCTCTGCCTCACCTTCTCTTATCGTTCTTCTAGAATGATCCTTCTTTTGTCCTCCAAGAGCCAACTCTTTGAGATTATAACACCTCCCAGATCGGGTCATACCCTTAGCGGTAGCAGTTTTAATAACAAATTTTTGCCTGACAAGAGTTTCTAATGGCACCAAGACAATAACCTTTGCTGGTGTCAGGATCAAGACCTCTTTTTCCTCTTTAACGCTCAATGAGGAAAAATTTCTTTCTAACTCGTCATGAATAATTGGAGTTATCACCTTAGTCATGCACCACTCATCATCCATCTCTATCATGTTGATATAAATGCCTCTATGATTCGGTAAAGGGTTGGTGTTGACATTAGGCGCAGCTGCTTGAAGAGAAACTACCTCTTGGTCGATTAGATCTTGAATCTTGTGCTTTAGGTTGATGTAGTCTTCGATATCATGTCCAACACTATTGGAGTGTTACACACATCTTTGATCGGGCCTGTAGAATTTGGAACTACTATACACCGGCTTGGGCCCCACTAGGTTGATATATCTAGCTGCAACTAGTCGCTCGTACAACTTTTTTCGGCTTTTGGCAAGCGTGGTAAAGTTCCTGGGAGGCTTCTTCTTAAATCATTATCTAGGTGGATCATAACTTCCTTGTTTGGGGGAAGGCATCTGTTGATAGTTTTTGGTATTTGGATGGGGAGCTTAGTTTCTCGGATAAGGATTTGTTTGATAATTTGTCGATGGATCTTGGTAATTCAGAGGAGTATTCTGTTAGAGTGAAGCTTCGACTTGATATATGGGAGGTGGTGCTCTGTATCTCGACAACACATTGGCACAGATAAGAGCAACGTTTTGGTAGACTGGTGATGGAATTCGGTAAAGCGGAGAAGAATTTTGGTAAACAGGAAATGGACTTTGGTAATTTGGAGGGAGGCATTTTGTATGTGGAGTTAGCATTTTGGTAAACAGAAGGAGGAGTATTTAGATTACTAGATTGCTTGTAGCAAGCCTTGTAGGAGTTCTGGGAAGGCTGAGGGCGACCATGAGAGGACGACAGTTTCTTCTCTCTTCTTCATAAACAATCCTGATGATCCGGGCGATGCGGAAACACGACTATTTTCCTTGTTTTCAAACCATCTTATATAGTCTCACCAATCTTGACTATCTCAGCAAATTTTTCTCCGATGAGCAACATGATTCTATCACAATATTCGGGCTCCTACACATGTACAAACACTTCAACTATTTCTTTCTCGAACATAGGTGGCCTTACCTTAGCTACTTCCTTTCTTCACCTGTAGGCTAAGTCTCTTTAGTTTTCAGTGGATTTTTTCTTCATCTTTTCCTAGGAGTATCGATCGGGAACAATTTTGATGTCGTAAGCAAACCGATCAATAAAATCCTTGGTCAGGGCATTTCAACTGGGCCATTGCATTGTTTTATGAGAGGCGAACCATTCTATAGCCTCCCTGCATAGAATTTATTTACAGAGCGCATCAAGAAAGCTTCATCTCTACAAACTCCAACAAGCTGGTAGCAGTAAGATCTTATATGAGCCATAGGATTCCCTACTCATCCAAAAGTATCAAACTTTGGAACTCTTTCATTTTTTTCTTGATTTCTTCGTTTATATCCATCTTTGCTCTTTCCTTTTCTCTGCATTCTCTTTCCTGCTGATCATAATGGTCCAGCTCAGAACCATGCACATCGTGCTCAGTCTGGATGGGAATTTGGAAAGTTGTTTTTTGGGGTAGGAATGGAGCTATGGAACGATTTTGGGCATTCTGTGTAGTTTGGTAGTTTTGTGGATAGGTTTGAAGATTGGTGTTTTGACTTAAGAGGTGGTGGGAATTTGGGGGATCGAAAGTATTTTTGTTTGGATTTTGGCTTGGGTTTTGTAGAGGTGGAGTGGTTCAATGATGGGTATTCAGGGGAGGAGGTGGTATTTGAGAGTGGTTGTTTTAAGGAACAGGTGTTAGGTAAGATACCGAAGCATATTAGGGGTTTTGAGCAGTGAGTTCTATAATGGAAGGATTCTTAGCAGGTGTAGATGACAGATTCTGAGCTGGATCCATATTTGAAGAAGGGAAGTAGCGAGGAGTTCTCCCATCAGCAGCGTTCGCAGTAAAACCTGGTGGAGAAAGATTATGTCTCCTTTGAATCTTTACCCTCATTTACGCAATATGTTGCATTAATTGCATTATCAATTTGTTCTAGTACGCTATGGTGGGTTGATCCACCACAACGTCGGTGAGACTGACTTCTTCATTGTTGTCCCCCATTACCTCTTTTCCTTTGTCTAATTTTTGGTCATGAACGAATTTGCGGGCCCTTTAGATCTAGTTAAGTAGGGATGATCTTCCAGCTTAATCGACACAGACAAGTTTCAAATAGCTTGAGGTACAAAACAACTCAAAGGAGAATTTGTCATTTAGAGTATTGAATAAAAAAAGCACAATATCACACAGAGAGCATATAAACACACAAGTCGCTTTGTTTGAGGATATTATCAACCCACAAGTAAGGACGGAAACAGATTTTTTAACAAGCATGAGTTTAATTGCTTCTTAGTTCAACACCATTTGAGAAACTCTAAATCACGTTGAGCTAAGGTCTTCTTCCAGCTTCTCTTTGACGTCCGCTGATCTGGTCTTCACTTTTACTTGTAACATGCAAGAAGAGAACGAAAATTTTCAAATATAGCATCCGGGCCTCGAAAGGCTGCCTACGTATCTCATAAAGAGAATTCAGGCTAACGTAGTTCGGGAAGAAAATAAATATTGATTTCCATTCATTCATTCTATATGGTTACATGGAAATTGAAAGGTAACAACAAAACATTAAGGATAAATAATTACTGCACCTCAGTCATTCCTCTTCTCAACATCATTTTAGCCACGGTGAACAATTTCTACTCGGATGTTTCCCAGATTGAAAATAGTTTCTACATCATAGGAAAAACTGAGACACCTTGAGAGGTTATGATCTGTAGCGTTATGGTAAGCACAAGGTTTTCAGATTTCTACTCCAACGGGATCGAGAACTCTGTCATCATCGTGGATAGAGGCTAAGACCCCATTCTGAACCAAATAACTATAGATTTACACTAACGTGTTCTTAAACGGCGTGAAATAATGGAAAATAAATTGAGTGTGCTCACTATGCTCTGACTGATCATAGGCAAGGACAGTGTTTCAACCCAAAAAGTGTAATATGTTCCCAATGTCGATCAGATGACAAATCATTTCTTTAAATGTATACATTCCTCTGTAGTGTATCGTTGCAGGTTTGGTGGAAGGCACACACCTCTTAAAAATTCTCATGTTCAAAGCACGGAGTTATTCCCTCATGAGTTAACCATTTAATATGCTCGCACAAAAGGACGCACGACAACCTTCGCTCCAATGCCATGTATCGAATCGTAATACGGGAGAGTGATCCACTTAACTCCTCTTCTTAGACAGCCAATGAATAGAGTCCTGTATACAATTTCCTCGTCGACATCCTCCCCAGATGATCCAGGGTGAGTGTTATCGGGACAACTACTAGCATCTTACTAACGGATAGAGTATGTTCCGCGCATTTTCTGAAGTTTGTCGATCATGTCATGGTGGAATACTTTGTTCTTCTTCCTCAATTTGGTCATTCTTTCTCTCATGATAGTGAATTCCACCATCTCAACCATCCATTCCTCATCAAGTGCCGCATTTCTGGCCAGCATATTTGTGATTTCTGAATCTATCTCTTATTCTCTTAGTTCCTTTTCCTGAATCCTTAGTCGAAGCATATCCAACTTGTTGTCTAAACCCCTTCTTTCACATCAATGTATTTCTTCTTTTTCATTTTCGACACAAAATCCTTATCCAATGCTGCACATGTGGCTTTGTAGGCCGATGCGGCAATTTCAACCTTGACTCCTTCTTCTCTAACTTTTTGAATTTCCTGTGTGATTTGTTCAATCTTTCTTGTATCTCCTCTCCAGTAAGTTCCATATTGACGCTCTTACACTTTTCCATAGCTTTGATTCTTCCTTTCCTGGGACGATAGAGTAGTGTTTTATGTGATAGGATTTTTCTTTTGTTTGGAAAACTCAAGACTTGAAATATTTGGTCAAACTTTGTAGTAGTGACTTGTACATTTGTAGAAATTTGTGACAGGGAGTAAATTTACCATGTCGTCATTCATAGCAGCATAGCACATAAACAGTTAATAGCACATATATCACATCCTAAAAATACAGGGGACCCTTTTGTGTCAAGGGTATCCCTAGCACATTTGAATGATGTACACCTGAACTTGAACCAGATAATTAACGCCCCCCTCCCCCCGCCAAAAAAGAATTCACAAATGAATACTCAATGTTCAAAAGGGAAAATAGAAGAGCAAAATACAACATGCCAGGCCAACGCATGGGCCATTTATATGTACTGAAATTCAACAAATGAAGGCCCACACAAGGGCTCAAAATGACAAATATACATGTAGAAAAACCCGAACATAGGAGAAATCCACTATGTCGTCCCTGATGAAGCTGCTCCCTCGCTGTTTTCCTAAGTCTTGTATTATTGAAAAATGCATCATAGTATCAGCAGGAAACCTTCACCCAGGAGTCCTTTTTCTTCCCAGCTCTCGTACTGTATCTTCTCTATCTTCTATTTTACCCATGAGTCAAATTCATCATAACCACGTCTTAGCTCTTTCACTTCTTGAGTTGCCTTTTCAGAGAATCTTGTTTCTCAATAAACTTGACGTACATTTCTTGGGATTCACGTTTTAACTCCCTTAGTTTGATTACAACTTTTGCCTCCTTGTCTTCTATACTGCAAAAACTGTGTCGGATCGGAGAGGAGATACTTTTTATGTTATCTTTCAACAAAGATTTGTAATTCTTATCATAGAAGGCGTTGAATCGTCCTGGGGAAATGGTGTATTTATCCATCTGCTTGGCCCCTTTCCATTCTCTAAGCATTTCTGAAGCATCGTCCACTCTATCGTCCCCAATATCGTAAACATAGGCGTTATAGTATTCCTCTCGAGGTGTTGTTTTCCTCCTCCCAAACTGTCTTAAGACTCGAAAGGGTGCATAAGGATAGATTCCCCGAATACCTGGTAAAAGACGCACATGCTGTCTTCTTATCTTAGTTCGGAAAAAATCTGATCCCATCTTCCCCTAGTTCTTCAATTCTCCAGATTTGCCCAAAACAAAATGTCATTGAAATATCTAAGAGTGATCTTATTATCCAAAGTATGAATCTCTTTAGTCACATTCCTTTTGCCGGATGACTTAAAATCCACGATTGAGAGCAAATTACATCTTTGGATGTAGTGATGCCCTTCCTTATATTTTTGAAGGGATCGATACATGTCGGACAGTTAACCGGAGCGATGGCATAATATTTCACTTGCCCTTGATTCCTAAATCCTTTGAACAATGTGTGTGCAAGAATTATGACTCGAGTTTTGATACTCAAGCTCGGGCCGTGTGGAAAGACCATTGTTCCCAATAATGTGATGGAAAATACCAAGGGTCAAATCTTTTTCCATTCTCTGTAGGTAATTTTGAAATCTTTGTTGTAATTTGCATGAAAGTTCGCATGTCCAAATCTGACATAGATGTCTCTAAATGATATGTTAGACTCTTGGCACAAGTATACATAATTGTTACCTAACCCGAGCCAGTCTGCGATATTCTCTACTGAAGGTTTGTTAGGTATGAATATATCTTCTTGATTTCTCACTCTTCTTTCAAACCCTGTACCCACTATGTCGATGCAGTCTCGAATCTCATCGATAGTCATGGTGATTTCCACAGTTCTGAATCAGAACACCATTCATTCATTATCCTAGTAGCATGTGAGGCCTTTAATTAAAATTGGCCAAATATTCATGTTGAGCAACTCTGTCAGGGCACTTACGTATTTGTTAAGATCTCTTGTATGATATTGTCAAGGTCATTGTACCATATTTTTAGTAGACGTGGTGTTTCTACGACAATGTCAAATCTGGGAAATCGATTCAGACCTACGAAATAGAAACCTAGTTAAGTTAACCTACCCAACATTTGGTTTCCACATTTACATAATTCAATGTCAAGGAAAATTATATGTCGTGAGGTTGGAGACCTTGGACATGATTTTGGCGTTTTCAACTAATGGACTTAATACGCCTTGATTATTAAGCCGCTTAGGTTAATGTTATGTTTTATTTTAGTTTCGCTCTACCTTTGGTTGACTATAAATTTTTTCAAAGTGACGGTTACACGAGTCAGACAGACAACGGAATGAAGCTAACACACGGCGTTGCATGACCGCAATCCAACTATTCGTTTGTTAATTCCAAATGAAGACTTGTGTATTTCTGAAATAAGTCATGGTAAGACACGTAACTTTTGTTTTCCTAATGCAACTATTTGTCGTTTAATGGGAAAAATGCCATGAAAATGCAAAAGTTTTAATAACACGATAAAGAAAAAGCAAGAAAGCAAGTTATTTCACGTAGCAAAATAAAATTAATCTTAAGGTTAGAATCGTCAAATTCCCCATTAGAGTCGCCATTTCTATTTATTAACTTTTGGAAAAAATATATAATATTATGTTTTTTTGACCTTTTTAGAGTCTCTACTTATGTTTGTATGGAAAAATAAAGAAAAACTATATTTTCAAAAGAATCAAACAGAAAAATCATTTTGAAAACTTTAAAGGGGTTTAGGAATTCCTATTTATATTTTAGGAAGGCTTTAAGGCACCTAAAATATCTGCTAATTCGCAATTATCTTGCGACTAATTTATTTGGCTAAAATGTCTAACTTAAAAAAAATTAGATAGAAAATTATTTAGAGTTATTGAAAGTGAATTATAAGCTTTTATCTAAGTTAAAAGTCTAACATGTAAAATTTATTATTTTAAAACTATTTCAACTTGATTCAATTTTAAGTCGATAAAATATTACGGTGTTTTCTGGGGGATTGAATCTTCCATTCTCAAAACTAAATGAAAAATATTAGCAAGAACTAAATGAATTAAAGTAAGAGAGAGAGAGAGAGAGAGAGAGAGAGAGAGAGAGAGAGAGAGAGAGATTGTGTCTGAATTTGATTTTTGTCCGCCTGGACCGGTATTTCAACCCAAATTTGTTTTGGGTATTTGGCCTAGTCAATCTGTACTTGTCCTAAACTAAATGATATAGTAACAAATAACAAAACAAAACGACAAGGGCTTAAACCCCAAAAATAATAAATAAAATCATTAAAAAGCATGTTGGTCTCTTTGGCCCCATTCTTCAACTTTCTTCAATTCTTCAAGCTATCTCAGCTTCAAATATGTTCGCCGGTTTAGGACTGATTGACTAGATAGGAAAACGATGAGTCATTATAAATCTCCCAAAATGCGGGGACAAAGAGGGTCCATGGGTACTCGAATGGATTTTCACATGCACAAAGGGGTAATAGGGTGAGTAACAAATTGCTATTCAAAGTGAGCAAACTTCAAGTATAGAAAACATATATGTCATCATACTTGAAGTATAAACACTATAATGAGACTAAGAAGACTTTAAATGATCCAAAACAATGGTCAAGATTAAGCAAATAAAAATCCTCATAAACAAATAAAATGATGCCTCATCCTAAAATTTCCCAAAAATTAAATAAGAATAAAAATAAAACCAATAGATGACTAGATTACTTTTAAGGAAACATGCACAATTAAGAGTAATTCAACAATAAGTGTTAAAAGAGTAAGTAATCCCACAGTAAGTGTTAAAAGAGTAAACAAATTGATTGTCGTTATCAAGAAAATTCAAAGACGATCGAAGGACTGCATACTACACATAGAGACCACTCACTTAAGATGTAACAAAACTCATGTGATGAAATAAAATACTAGAAGATAATAGCAAATCGAGAACCAAATTAATAGTAATCAATTGGATATTATTAGGCATGATTATTTTTTTGCAAATATAATAACAAAGAGACGTTGTCAATAAAGAAAGGCAACAAAATACTATCATTGATGTTACTAATTCTAACAGAAATAAAACCTATTAAGGCGATGACATCAATGGAACTATGTCTAAACAACATAAACTTGCACATTATGGATAGGGAAAATTAGTAAGTCAATAAGAAAATTCTACTGTTCAACAAAAATTTCAGGCATGAAAAATGGAGGGTTTCTAGTATTTTAACAAACTTCAAATGAAGGAAAATGCAAGGAGGCTTATAGAAAACTATGTTATGTTTTGGTGCAAATTTTCACACACATGAGTACTACTGTAGACGCATCGAGAAGTAGGCATGCACTAATTTTATCAGCCAATGAAATTAAACTTTGTATTTGAATGCGTAAATAGTATTGTCAAGAAGGTCCAATGCTTTTTCATGTTCGACAAACTAACCTATGAGTCCAACTTAACAGAGAAGAGAATTTACTAATTTTAGGAGAAAAAGCTTTCACTGTGACCAACAGGACTTAAATATGACGTTTTGCACAAGTGATCAGGAGTTTGACACTCTAAGAAAAATAAAATAAATCACTACTCAATGTATTAAAAAATTAAATATAGAGATATATTACAAAGAAATATTGATAAAAATATAGTTAATAGTGATCCAAACTAAGAAAACAATGACTGTATTGTTAGTTTTTATTTATTCATTTTTTTAAAAAACATTAGAAAATTTTAATTACTTCCATGAGAACTTTGTTAAAAGATATCCACATGGTAGAATCATGGTAACAGTAGCGGTCAAAACAGTGAACGCGACAAAACTATAAGCGAAATTTTGACCGAAACATTGAAAATGCAAAATAAATTAAAAGGAGACCAAATGAAACTAGACGACAAATCATTCATGCCACAAGACAGTCACAAAAAAAACATTAAAGTAAATTGATTCAGGGAAAAGTTAGTGATCTTAAACAAAATCTAAACTCAAGAACGATGATACAAATCTCATTAGACATATCAAACTCATAAAAGAAACACTAAAACAACTTTAACAAAAAGGGGGAAGAAACCATCATGACAATATGGTTGAGTAAACAGCAAAGAAGAAACACCATGAACTAAAAACAAGTATACAGACAAATCACAATGAGTCACCAAACTATCTTGAGAACGAATCACACATATAGTATTAGAACCGTTCAACCTTACAAAAACACGATAATGAAGCGTAAAAAATCACAAGAAGAACGAGAAGAAAGTTATGGAAGAAACACTAGCTTTCTTCGAGCAGCGAACTAAGGTACGGGACGAGCAGGACGGGCAACAACTTTCACCAACAAAGAAGCTCGAACACTCACTATCGAACTCACCCTCAAATCCAAAGAATGTATCTATATATGTATACATTTTCTGCTGCTCTGTTCCTAATTTTTTTACTATGATTATTTTTTTCCCAACTTCACTAAATTTTTCCGACCTTTTTTGTTTGTGCCTCTAAAAAATCCCCTTTCTAGGGTGATCAAAAGAGAATATGTAGGGGTTAAGACTACCAAAACCAAATTTTTTTACAATGATGTTGGCATCAAGGAATTACTAGCTCCTAGATCACACAATACTTATGCATGGATGCTTTGCCTTATAGTTATCTGGATCGTGAAGCTACCTAGATCTTCTAGTTTGGTGGATTACTTATTTTGGTTTTGGGAGTGGCCCGCTTGAGAAAGTTCTACATTTTCATATTTGCTCATCTTTCTCTTGTTTTTCACGATCTCATTCACATACTTTTCATACCTTGGTATACCGTGCAAAACATCTACCAATGTAAAATTACTGTGAATTTGAATTAATAAATGGAGAAACTACCTAAACATTCATCGTCTTTCTATTTTATTAACTTTTGAGGGAATGGAGGAGGTTGTTTCACTATCGGTTCCACTCTGTCTTCCTGTGCGACAACATCACTCTCCGAAGGTTCACTCTCCTTATTAGCAAATTAAACATTTATTTTCTTTGGAGCCATCTCATCCAACTTCAAACTGTTGCGTGTCCCTACCACATCACTTTCTTAGGATTAGGATCAATGTTTCCTGACTAACCTCCTTGCGGTTTGTTGTGAGTTTTGGGCACTAGAAAGCTACCCAAATTTTTTATCTAGGTCTTAGGAAGCTATCTAATTATTTCTAACCCTTATCAATAGCATATATATGATTTTCATACTTCATAGAAACACAATCAAAGGCCAAACATCATAGAAAAGCACTTATAGAATTTTAAGTCCTATTGGAGGTCACTTTACAGTGACCTCCTTCCTCTTTACAATGAACTATTTCTTTTAATTCATTAGTTTCCCAAGTACTCCTTTAGGGATACTTGATGCAACGTATCACCTTAGTACCACAAGGTAAAATCATTCGTATAATCTACACAAGACAACACATACCATCATAGAAGTATAATACCAGATAGACATAATAAAGTCAAGACCTTCATCAAATAGTCGACAATATCATCGTCATGCATAAAGACTTATGTAATGCACATATTCATAACAAGTAGACAAATACTTAAATGTCATGCACAGGGAACACATACAGAGTGACATGCATTAGAAAACCTTCCTAGAACTTCCTAAGGAGCTACTTGGGCAATGTCTAGATGGGTTCATTACTTCCACATACCCTAAGTAACTTCCCTTATAAGTCATTCTATTTAGTGTCCTAGTCATTTAACTTCCATTGTCCATTTTACTCTAGGGAAACTATAGCCTCAAACGACACTAAGACCATGGGTGCTAAACATGAAATTAGGTGTTGTAGAGCCTTACACTAATCGAAGGTGTTCCTACCTAGCTAAGGTAGAACATTAAGATACATCCTAGCATCCTAAGTGAATTCACTTTGCTACATCCTATTTGGCAAGCATAGTTTATGGAACTTAAGTAAAATCATGGAAATATCAACTCTACACCCTTTATTGGGTCATGAGGCTATCCATCCCGTGAGGACCGTAGTGAACCCTACTTCCCCTACTTGGGGAAGTGTCACTCCTTCACATAAGGACCGTAGTGAACCCTGCCTTTATTATTTGTAAAGTGTCAACCCCTCATCTACAAGTTCACTCGGTGCTAAGCTAAGTTCCCTTTATTGAAAAGCCTTTATGACATTTATTTATAAAAACATACGCTTTGGATATTCATTATTCATATGGTTATAGCATATTCAAGAACCTATGTAGTGAAGGAGTATTCTATGAAACACCTCTCAGTTTTCCTCCATTAACTATATCATCATTCATGTGTGTGAGTGTATGCATAGATGTGAGCAAACCTTTCACATAAAACATAATGTCACACATGTTCGTATAACAATTCATGAGTATATAGGCATAAATATATGAGCCATCATTTCACATACCTACTATGATTTTATGCAGGTTCTTACATCATCATATCATATACATCATATTCATAACATGTTCATATATTCATCCTTCATATACATAGAAACCAAACCATGGAACTATCCTATCAAGATATACATATGCAATGTATAAACAAGGTCTCCTACCCTTACCCATACTAGTACACCTATCAAGTCATCCTTGCAAGGAATACATAACATACTTCACATACATAATGTTTACATACATAGTAGTAGACATTAGTGAATATGAGAACATCCTTTCATTTAGATACCATAACCTATACTTCTTGTAACATGCATGTAAGTGAGACTGTGTGCACATTGGTAAACACGATTATACAATGGCTATCAATTACTCCTTGATTCAACCACCCTCTTAGACCACATTATACTTATAAGAACATCCCACACAACACATAGTAGCATAGGAGGCAAGACAATAAACATTATAACCAAGGCTCCTAACTTTAGCTATTTACACTTTCATATAAGGGGTACATGGGTAGGAGATACTTATCATTTTAAAACATCAATGGAATAACCTATAAAATACCCTAATATGATTATACGCATGCTCATACAATAGACACACAACCTAGATCACAACTAGATAGGAAGATAGGCACAATTACATCATAAGGTGATCATCTAAGTCGCTAAATTATATATTCATCAATTTGCCTTCAAGGCCATGGTCAAAACATAAATAATGAAAATAAAGTAAGCCCCTCTACCATAAGTTGACCATACCACACAATTTCATACCAGGCTTCACCAACATTAGTATAAATAAATAGAAAAGTAGAAGAGTAGAGAGAATAAACATTCTGACCAATTTCTCACCCTTTGATTAGTATTGATCAATACACTTTATTCATCAATAAAACACATATATGGAAGTAAATGTACTTCAAACATATAAGAAGCCATGTACAAGTCACCACAAGATTATACTATATCATAATACAACATATCAACATACTAGGAAAATAGAATAACATAGATCATTAGCAAATTTCCATTGCATTGATTTAGATCATATTTTATACATATTATGATTCTAACGCAGTATCTAAGCCTAAATTAACCATATTGAAATCATCATTAAATACCTTAAATATTAAAGTTAAAACATAGGCATTTAGGCTTATCGATTTGCTAGAGTATAGAAAACTTTACCAATACTATGAACTCTCTAAGGATCTAATCATCATTCATATTTTATCAACAATACAATCATTAGGCAATAGGTAATTCGGTAGAAAACAAGAAGAAACCATGCTTGATATAATAACAACTCAAGAACTATCACACACTTAGGTTTTTGACTTCATAGACTAAAGGAATCTTGATCAATACATGAAAACCATTCTTTGATTGTTCATTAAGGATTTTTCACCTACAAAATTCATCACCCTTAACCAGTAACTACAGCAGTTCATACATAATCATATCCTTACACAAATGATTCTTCAATCGACTTTAAGATAACACATAGAAACATAGGCTATTCATGTTCAAATCCTCATATATCTATCATCATGGACTGATATTCATCACTTCACATATGTTCATGAAATTAACAGCATATACAATCACTTCAACGTAATAGAATCATAATTCAATCGATACCAATTCAAGATCACTAATCCCATGCAAGGCTATATAATTTTGGTGAAGAAGCATGGGTTCATCATGCAATTGGATAAAAAACCACTTCCAAATAAGTAGAAAAACATCAATTTATACATATTATGCCTTTGAAATCAGTTTACAAAAGAACCCATGGCAGATTGAAGAAGAAGATGTTTGATCATATTTTATCTCTTTTGAAATCTTTGAGAATGGCTCTCTACATTAAAAGATAACTAGAGATGATGATCACCATACCTCTGTCCAGTTTAAATGCTGTAAAACATGATGATTCATCCATGAAAAATGCAGCTTGACTCTATTCATGAGCTTCACAAACAATGGTGGTTTCTCGAGATAGTATTTTGGGAGGGAAAGGCTTAAAACATGTTGGTTAATTTTAGAATGGGTTGATCACGTTTTTGATTACTTATATACACCCAAAACCACTTAAATAACCCTTTAATAATAAGTTTAAGACGTAGGGTAAATTTCCCATTCAGCCCTTTAATTGGCAGCAGACCTGTGCAGGAGAAAGTTTATCGATGGATGGGCCTTGACGGGACGTCACAGCCATGACAGGCCGTCACAGGCCTCTGCCGTTTTCTACAGCGGCTGACCAAGATTCCTCCCTTCACCCTTGTATAATTCCCTCACGACGGGACCCTTTGATGGGGCGTCACAGCCATGACTGGCCGTTGACTGCTCAGTCGCCAGGGTCTTCCTGGGACAGCCTGCACACTGGTTTTGGGTCCTTCTTTTAGATCCTCTTGGGGGCCTATTAGAAGTCGTACCCGGATGTTTCAAACGTGATTACGAACCTTAAAAAGATATAGACTTTACACATAAATTTCATCAAAAACAAAAACCTATAAGACGTCCAAACAGCCTTGGCCCCAACATGACATAGGATGAACGTCTTAGGGGCTATCTTTCGAAAGCCTTGGACGTTCTTGGGTGTTTAACCTCCAAAATTAAAAAAACTTCATATAAAAACATTAAAAATCATTTTAAACCACTTTAAGACTTATTATTCTCATTTCATACAATTTAGGCATGCATAGACACATGAGGCATGGTCTTCCCTTGACGATCGACTTCCAAATCACTTCAAACTTTGCACAATGACTCTAAACCATATAATAAGACATTTTCAAAAATTAGAACATAATTAAAAACCCATAAACATATAGAACCACATATCAGGCATCTAGGTGACGTAGTCGTCGAACATCTTAGTCGTCCCTTAACGTTCGACTTCCAATACCTCGAATGTTTTATCTACTGCCCATATTTTATATTTTAAGCATATTTGGGAAATTAGAACTTTAATAAAAACATGTTATGATCTATACACTATCTCATTTTCGCGGTCTTATAATATTCCCCACTTGGGAATATTGGTCCTAGAATGACACTTAGGGCTCTTTAATCACAACAAGGAATTAATTGCATGTAAGAGCAGTTCAAAACATTTAAAATATCATCAAATCATTTTAGAACTCAATGCACACAAGCAAGCAAAACCATCACACTAGCAAGCAAAACCATTACTCACTCACTCTTTAATACATAAAAAACACAAAGGTCCTTTTCATGTTCATAGGAGAACATCCTTTTCCTAATCATAACATGATCATTAAATCTCAATTCATTACAAGAAAATCTTGAAAAGCTACTCATAGCAAGATCATAACCCATACTCAAAGTTACTTATGCACTCATACTTAAATTCACAAAAACTTGAGTTTATTAAATCAGAAAGATCTTCATTAGTTAGACCTAGTGACATAAAGGTCATACTTAATCAAACCATGCTTAGTGGTGTCCATAGAGGAATGCCCTTATGCTCACACTTACATGTATCATGAGTTTTACACCTTAGCAAGTACACGGTCAATTTCCTCTTAAAATGAGAAATTTTAAACTTTTAACCAAGACATGCTCATGATTCCTTCCGAGTGAATGGAAATGTGCAACCACATAATAAGTATCATGTAGAGCAATGTCTAGCCCAAAATTAGCTAGAACTATTCTAGTGAGTCCTCCAGGGAGCTCACTCGATTCGCAGATTGGTCAAAGTGGTAAGTCACACCAAGTACATCATAAAAAAAAGGAATTTATTCCACAAATTTCATCTCTTAACATAATAATCACCCTTAAAGTAAGCCTCATTTTGGAAAGATAACACAAATTATAGGCACACACATGTACACTTAGCTAAGTATGCTTTCACTTTTTAAGAATGAGCCTACAATAATGCATTCCAAATAATAAAAGTCATATAGTCTTCAAGAGACTCAAGATAATTAATTTTAAAAAGACTAAAGTTTTCATTTTAAGGCTAAACAATTTACCTCACAAGTGACTATTACCATGGTTATTATCTCATCTCATAAAGTTAAATTCACAATTAGCATATAAAAATGCAAGTCAATATGAGGAAACATGGACTTTATAAAAAATTTCCTTTCATGCTCTTTGGAAAATTCACCATGTCTCCAAGATGATGTCAATCAATTCATACCAATCATATAAAGGTCCATCAATTCAAACTTTATGCAAGACTATATTCGCGAACAAGCTTACTAAGAATTCATTTTTTTCAAGTTAAAGTAAGAATAGGACAATGTAGACAATTTCTACAACCTCACTACTCAAACACCATTCCCCGCTTATGTTAAACCCCATTAAAATCAAGTTGACCTAACCTATAAAGGATCTTAACTACACAACCTTCATTTTCATCACTTAAAGTGCTTACTACATTAGAGGGGATTTTCATTAATTTATTTAGAAACACTAAGACATTCTAAACCTTATCATTATAGGCAAATCATCCTCAACGATCAATTTTTATCATACTATTCAATTCACATAAGGTCTTCCTACAATACAATAGACACTAAGGTTATACATAATTTGAGGAAAACAACAAGGAAGTTCATAACACAATAAGAAGTTTAGAACTAACTCCACGAATCATCATGTCATAAGATTCTCATTCTTTACTTCCAAATAGTAAAACTTTTTTTCACATTCATTATCATGTTCATATACATTAATTCTACATTTATTTCAACAAAATAAAAGGACAATTTAGTTGGTTCTGCCAACATGTTAAAATAAGTTGTCTAGTCCTATTGTGAGCATGCTTCCAAATATTAAAATAATACAACATTTAGACAATTGAAGGGACAAGCATGCCAATATAAGATACAAATTACCAACTTATTCATCATAGTGTGCATACTATCTACACAACTCGGATCATGTCTGTACAAGAGGCTCAAATTTACACTAGCAAATTATCAAGTATCTCTTATATACAAAAGAAGACCATACACACTTTTAATCACATAACATTCATAGGATAGAATGCTTCCATAGGTAGTTATTAAACATTCCAAATTCAAATCCTAGTATTTGGCTACCATCATACAAGACCATATAGGAATACAACAATCTAAGTGAATTCACTTTAACCACCACAAATTCTAGCATGTTTTAACTATATCATGACATACATTATTCGACATATATTGCTATTTCACATAGATTTCATATATTGCCATAATCGGCGTTACATCCTCAAATAAGAGATATTTCATACATAGTAAGGTAATATAACCAATCATAATCCCCGTAGAGTTAATATATGAAATGATAAAGTAAATCCCCATGACCCTACTAAATCAAGTAACCCAATAGGAACTACAATTGGCACCATATTCAACTCATCTATAACCTTCATGCATGCATAGCTCCATATCTTCAGCACACTAGGCTTTTTATATGTTTATAAGCATCGCGATAATCATATAAGGACATTATCATTCATCATCATACACATACATACTATTAATCTCCTAAGGTCTCCATCAAGGCAAACTAGTGCAAGACATAGATACAGTCCCATACCCTTACCTAAGTCTAGTTAAACCTTAAAGTCGCCTTAGTTAGTTTATTCATCATCAAATAAGGACGAGTGTAATCTTCACACATAATCATTAAAACCATAAAACAAGTATAAGCATTTAAACTCACCTTTTCTCCCTCAAGCGTAGAGCAAGCTCATCCAAGGAATCACTTCGAAATGGCCACCGGACAAGAAAACATAAGAGAGAGATCTTACAGAGTTAAGTTCTATGGTACGACATGAGAATGAAGAAGAAGGGAAACTTTATCATCGTATATCCTCTCATACCATTTGATGTGTCACGACTCACCACCAATGATACAAGACTCTACTAGACGTTGCAATATGAGACTTCTTGGCCCCTAAACAACTTATAAAAACATCGTGCTCTAATACCACGTTTGTCACATCGGGAGAGACCCCCTAGAAGTAACACTGTATACTTGACCTCTCAAAGGTCTTATACAAGCCCATAGTTATCATTCATCACATCGACATCGTAAATTTAGCGAAAAATTTTAAACTTTTCATAGCACCTCATATGGTAGAAACTTTACTCCAAATACATATAAAATATAAGTCATAATACATGTATATACTCTATGTATCTTTTCCATAGAAGACTCAAAAAAATTAGAATACGTTAGGGACACGAACTTTTAGATATAATACAAAACTATACAATATTTAATAGATTTTACAATAAGTACACATTAGGACATCCTTTGACTTAAGGATTCCTTTCCTTGAGTTTGGGAATCACCTATCAAGCTCTTCACCTTTCAAGACATCCTTTATGCATCCATAACGTATAATTTGCGTAAAAAGTAGAAAATAATGGGATTAGCACAAGAATGTAGTAAGTATGGCAACCATGCAAAAACATGCATTTAAAAAGGGACATTTTCTTTGAAAGCATACTTTATGTAATTTTGAGTAAATCATCATAAAACCTTTATCAATAGCATATATATCATTTTCATACTTCATAGTAACACAATCAAAGGCCAAACATCATAGAAAAGCAATTATAGAATTAAAGTCCAATCGGAGGTCACTTAAGAGTTAGCTAATTCTTGTTTACAATGAACTAGATCATTTAATTCATTAGTCTCCCAAGTAATCCTTTAGGAATACTTGGTGCAATCTATCAACTTAGGACCGCATAGAAAAATCACTGGTATCATGTACACAGGACAACACATACAATCATAGAAGTATAATACCACATACACATAGTTAAGTCAAGACCATCATATAGTCGACAAGATTAACATCATGCATAAAGACTTATGTCATGCACTTCTTCTTAACAAGTAGAAAAATACTTCAATGTCATGTATAGGGAACACATACATGGTGAAATGCATTAGAAGACCTTCCTAGAACTTCCTAAAGAGCTACTTGTGCAATGTCTAGGTTGTTCCATTACTTCCACCTATCCTATGTAACCTCACTTAAGTCATTCTATCTAGGGTCCTAGTCATTTAATTTCTATTGTTCATTTTACTTTAGGGAAACTATAGCCTCAACCGACACTTAGACCATGGGGGCTAAACATGGAATTTGGTGTTATAGAGCCTTAAACTAATGGAAGTTGTTCCTACCTAGCCAAGGTAGAACATTAACATATATCCTATCATCCTAAGTGAATTCACTTTACTAGATCCTATGTGGCAAGATAGTTTATGAAACTTGGGGAAAATCATGGAAATATCAACTCTACACCCTTTATTGGGTCATGATGCTATCCATCCCGTGAAGACCACAGGGAAACCTACCTCCCTTACTTGGGAAAGTGTCACTCCCTCAAATTAGACCGTAGTGAACCCTACCTTTCGTATTTGGAAAGTTTCACCCCCTCATCTAAAAGTTTGCTCGGTACTAAGCTAAGTTCCCTTTATTGAAAATCCTTTATTACATTTATTTATAAAAACATAGGCTTTGGATATTCATTATTCATATGCTTATAGCATATTCAAGAACCTATATAGTTTAGGAGTATTCTATGAAGAATCTCTCAAATTTCCTCCATTAACTAGATCATCATTCAATTGTGTGAGTGTATACATAGATGTGAGCAAACCTTTCACATAAAACATAATCTCACACATGTTCATATAACAATTCATGAGTGTATAGTCATAAATATATGAGCAATCGTTTCACATATCTACTAAGATACTATGCACATTCTTACCTCATCATATCATATAGATCATATTCATAACATGTTCATATATTCATCCTTCATATACATAGAAACCAAACCATGAAACTATCCTATCAAGATATACATATGCAATGTATAAAACAAGGTCTCATACCCTTGCCCATACTAGTATACCTATCAAGTAATCCTAGCAAGGAATGCATAACATACTTCACATACATATTCTTTACATGCATAGTGGTAGTCATTAGTGAATATGAGAACAACCTTTCATTTAAAAATCATAACCTATACTACTTGTAACATGCATGTATGTGAGAGAGTGTGCACATTGGTCAACACAATTACACAATGGCTAGCAATTACTCCTTGAGTTAACTACCCTCTTAGACCACATTATACTTCCAAGAACATACCACACAACACATAATAGCATAGGAGGCAAGATTATAAACATTATAACCAAGTCTCCTAACTTTAGCTATTGACCTTTTCATATAAGTGGTACATGGGTA
This sequence comes from Solanum chmielewskii, assembly GCA_027704785.1. Lineage (NCBI taxonomy): Eukaryota > Viridiplantae > Streptophyta > Magnoliopsida > Solanales > Solanaceae > Solanum > Solanum chmielewskii. Next base: position 38,606,935 of record JAKWIX010000320.1, read on the forward strand.
GGGGATACTAATAATTTTTAAACATCAATGGCAGAACCTATAAAATACCCTAACATGAATATACGCATACTCATAAAATAGCCACACAACCTAGATCACAACTAGATAGGAAGATAGGCACAATTACATCATAAGGTGATCATCTAAATCTATAGATCATGTATTCATTAATTTTCCTTCAAGGCCATGATTAACACATATATAATGACAATAAAGTAAACACCGCCACCATAAGTGGATTGTAGAACACAATGCCATACAAGGCTTCATCTACATTACTATAAAGAAATAGAGAAGTAGAAGAGTAGAGAGAATTAGCATTCTTACCATTTTCTCACCCTTTGATCATCATTGATCAATACACATTATTCATTAATAAAACACATATTGAGAAGTATCTAAATGTCCTTCAAACATATAATACACCATGTACAAGTGGCTACAAGATTATACTAGATCATAATAAAACTCATCAACAATACTAGGAAAGTCGAATAACATCGATCATTAGCTAATTTCTTATTGCATTTATTTAGATCATATTTTATACATATATTTAGTCTAAGGAAGTATATAAACCTAAATTAACAAATTTTAATTCATAATTACATACCTTCAAGATTAAGGTTAAAACATAGGCATTTAGACTTATCGATTTGCTAGAGTATAGAAAACTTTACCAATACTATGAACTCTCTAAGGCTCTAATAATCATATTAATATTTTATCAGCAATACACTGATTAGGCATTAGCTAATTGGTAGGAAATAAAGAAGAAACATGTTTGATATAATAACAACTCAAGATGTATCACACACTTAGCTTTTTGACTTCATAGCCTAAAGGAATCTAGATCAGTTCATGCAAACCTTTCTTAAATTGTTCATTAAGGATTTATAACTACAAAATTTATCCATTATTTCACCCTAAAACATTTGCTACAGCAGTTCATACATAATCACAACCATACACAAACGATTCCACAATCGACTTCAAGATAACACATAGATATATAGGTTATTAATGTTTAAATTTTCATATATATATATATATATATACTTATAGGCTGATCATCATCAATTCGCATATGTTCATGTAATTAACAGCATATACAATCACTTCATCGTAATAGAATTATAATTCAATCAATAGCAATTCAAGTTTGCTAAGCCCACGCAAGGCTAAATCGTTTTGGTGAAGAAGCACATGTTCATCATGCAATTGGATTGATAAGTAGAAAATTATAAATACATATATTATATGCCTTTGAAATAAGTTTAAGAAAGAACGCATCGCAAATTGAAGAAGAAAGTGTTTGATCGTATTTTTTCTCTTTTAAAATCTTTGACAATGGCTCTCTAGATGAAAAGATAACTAGGCATGAAGATCACCATAACATTGTCTAGTTTAAAACCTCTTAGACTTGATGATTCATCCATGGAAAACCCATCTTGAATCTGTTCTTGAGCTTCACCAACAATGGTTGTTTCTGGACAGAGCTTTTGGAGGGAAAGGCTTAAAACATGTGGGTTAATTTGAGAATGGGTTGATCACGTTTTTGATGAATTATATACACCCAAAATCACTTGTATAACCCCTTAATAATTAGGTTAGGAAGTAGGTAGAATTTCCCATTCACCCTTTTTATTGGAACCAGACCTGCTCACGAGACAGTTGCGCGACGAATGGGCCTTTACGGAGCTTCACAGCCACGCCGGGCCGTCACAAGCCTCCATCGTTTGCTACAGTGGATGCCCAAGGTTCCTCCCTTGAACCCTGGATAATTCCCTCACGATGGGACTCTTTGACGGGGCGTCAAAGCCATGAATTGCCGTTGACTACTTCGTCGCCAGGGTTTGCCTGGGACAGCCTGCACACTGGTTTTGGGTCCTTCTTTTGGGGCCTCTTCTAGGGCCCCTTAGAAGTAGAACCCGGACTTTTACAGCGTTATTACGAACCTTAATGTTATAGACCTTCCATATAAATTTCATCCAAAACAAAAACCTATAAGACGTACAAAGATCCTTGTCCCCAACATGACATATGATGAACATCTTAGTGGCTATCTTTCGAACACCTTGGACGTTCTTGGGCGTTTGACCTCCAAAATTCACGAAAATTCATATAGCAACATTAAAAATCATTTAAAACCATTTTAAGACTTATTAGGCTCATTTCATACAAATTTAGGCATGCATAGACACATGAGGCACATAAGCGACTAGTCGTTGAACGTCTTGGTCGTCCTTTGATGTTTGACTTCCAAATCACTTCAAACTTTGCACAATGCCTATGAACCATATAATAAGACATTTTAGAACATTATAACATAATTAAACACCCATAAACACATAGAACAAAATATCAGGCATCTAGGTGACTTAGTCGTCGAACGTCTTAGTCGTCCCCTAACGTTCGACTTCTAATACCTCTAATATTTTTGCTACTACCTATACGATATATTTTAATAATATTAAGGAAATTAATACTTTAATAAAAAAATGTTAGTATCTAGACACCTTATCTCATTTTTGGGGTCTTACAAAATAGCTCGTGGATTCCATTTGGTGAGAACTAAATTGCAACTTTAGAATAATCATCAGTATATAAGAATAACATTCACACCAAGATCATGTCCTTTCATGAGAATGGAATTTAAATCATCACAATAGGATAATCATTTTCATATACATTTCATGCATAATAATGCGTAAAGTGTGTCACGACCCAAAACGATGGGCCGTGACTAGTGCCCGTTTTGGACAATCACATACAAACCTGCTTAGTATAACCAACTGAAACTAAGAAAATATGGAATTTAATCAATTCAAGCCAACCCCAACGTCATATATATATAAGAGGACCTGTCTCATAAGGAGTCATACCCATTCAACCATAACAGCATACGCGAGCCGACAAGGCCGCCACTATTCAAAGCATAATAACATACGTAAGCCGATAAGGCTGCCCCTGTACAAGAGGACATCCCAAACAAACCATGTCCAGACCATTATCCAAAACATATATATACAACCCACATAATGTCCACAGACCTCAAAGAGTACATTAGTGAAACTCGACGGGACAGGGCCCCGCCATACCCATAGATGAGCAAAAGACTACACAAAAGTTATGTACCAAAACGACTGGGCTTCGGAACAGTGGAGCTCTCCCAATCAGCAGAGTAGATATCCTAGGCGAGAGGATCACCGAACTGTGCATCTACACCTGCGGGCATGAAACGCAGCCCCCCGAGGAAAGGGGGGTCAGTACGGACAATGTACTTAGTATGTAAAGCATAAGGTAAAGATGACAGGATACCAATATGGCAAGTCGAAACAAAATATCGCTACACATGCACCCTTTTAAGTGAAAATCATGCATATGTTTAACATATAAGGTGCCCAGCTTCCCTAGTAAGGGGCTCGACAAAACAATCATCACGTCATCTCCGTCATCATCATCATCATAACCATCCTCATCACCAATAATATATATAATATACATACCCGGCCCTCTAGTGAGGAACTCGGTGACATATGCAAAAAACTCTGCACAAACATTACCCAGCCCGGGACTCGGTGAAATGATAAATGACTCTATGCACGAGCAGAATATTATGAGCAACCATATACAATTAAAATCATTTCTTATAACTCAATAGAACAATCAACGTGAACAAGCAAGGAGTATTACCAAAGATTAATGTTTTATCAAGATGATGAACCTTTAATACAATATGGAAACGTAAAATCTCAATGACTCTAAGAAGCACTACCATAGATATGAGAGATCATCATAGCCTTAGACATAGCCGATATATAGAGGAATATTTGTGGGAGCAAGAACATACGTCACCTAGACACTCTAGAGGTAAGTATCAAATATGTCAGTTATTCGCTTAATTTTTAAAAGTCATGCCAAACAAAGAAAGAAGGGACAACGTTACATACCGTATAATCGAGCCGCACGTCCAATATTTACTGCTCAAGCTATTAATCTATAACAAGCAACAATCGTGCCGCAATTAGATAAACATCGCGCTTTACTTTCTAATAACCTAGCTAATAATCTAACGAAAATGCGGCAACACTTCCCCTGTTTTGCTTACTTCGTCCCAATCCGACAACAACCCAAATTATCCACAGCAATACCAATAACACATATAACCCAACGAATCATATTAAACAGCCCCCTCCCCAAAACAGTTCCGTCTCGGCAACCATAGCAGCGAAGCAACGACACACCGAGCGATAACTCATTTTATAATTTGCAACACATCTGCCTTATCGTATTAATCCTTTGGAGTATATACTCATAATCACATTCAACATATACATAATGCCAAAACAGAATTTTCCTGCAGTTTCCTTTAATCAAAACAGCCCAAGCACCAACACGACACCACTAATTTTCCGATTAGGGTTTCCGTTCATACTTAGCACATTAAATAACTAAAAAAACTTCCTAAGCTACTGGTCACGCCCCCTTCTTAAAACTAATGGATCATTAACAAGGTATTCTAAAGAATTAACACACCGAACAAGGAGATTACTAACCAAATTTTTTGCAGCTGCTGGCAAAGAGTTGCAGGGTTGGTTTCTGCATTTCCATGGCTGCCTAAGACAGGTGGTGAAGAAGAAGATGATATGCAGCAATGCATTTCACCACTTTATTTAGCATGGAGTGGATTTCTCCACCTCATTTAATAGTATGAAGTGGAGGCAGCCCCCCCTCTACACCTGTCCACTAAGGCCAGCTCACAATCTGATCCCTTTTTAATTTTTGATTATAGTGGTGGGGCCCACTGATTAAATTAATCCTAATCAGCCACAAATTATGAGTGGTGGGGCCCATTAGATTAAATCAATCCAAATTAGCCGCTAATTAATCCCTCACTTAAAGTTAATGGCACTTGCATTAGCCAACTCATACTTAATATCACATTTGGAAATAACATCCTTGCCTAATATTTCTTTAATCACTTGGAACTTAAAATAAAATCTCATTCCCCGGACTTACGTCTACTAGATCAGGATGCGCACTACGTATAAAAAATACGAGGCATAACATCCTTCCCCCCTTAGGAACATTCGTCCTCGAATTTCAAGTTAATGTCTTGCAAAAACAAATTCCAGCGAGGTCTCTCTAAAAGTTATACCTATCAACCTGCATTTCGTAACTTACAGATGCCTCAAAGCTACATAATCTCATTATCTATCAATATAGTCAAGCTAGGAGTTAAATTACCTGCAGGTACGGGGAACAAGTAAGGATACTTATTCTTCATTTTGTCTTCCGCTTCCCAAGTCATCTCCTCCCTATTGTTATTTTGCCACAACACTTTGACGGAAGCCACATCCTTAGTACGTAACCTTCTAACCTGACGATCAAGTATAGCCACGGGTTTCTCCTCATATGACAACTCCTCTGTTACCTTAATATTATCTACGGGGAATACTCTAGAAGGATCACCAATACATTTACGTAGCATCGATACATGGAAGACTGGATGTACCGCCTCCAAATCAGATGGTAGATCCAACTCATAGGCAACCTTGCCTATCCTACAAACAATCTGATAAGGCCCAATGTATCTCGGACTGAGCTTCCCCTTCCTGCCGAATCTCATCACACCACTCATGGGTGATACCTTCAGGAATACCCAGTCACCAATCTGAAACTCCAAATCTCGACGCCGATTATCTGCATATGACTTTTGTCAACTTTGGGCTGCTAATAATCTTTCTTGAATAAGCTTCACCTTGTCAACAACTTGCTGAATCACATCCGGGCCTATTAACTTAGTCTCGCCAACATCAGACCAACCAATAGGGTATCTGCACTTCCTCCCATATAAGGCCTCGTACGGTGCCATCTTGATACTAGAATGGTAGCTATTATTATAGGCAAACTCAATGAGCGGCAAGTGGTCATCCCAGCTACCTTTGATGTCAATAATACAGGCTCGCAACATATCTTCTAGTGTATGAATAGTACACTCAGCCTGCCCATCAGTCTGAGGGTGAAATGTTGTGCTAAGGTTCACCTGTGTCCCCAATCCCTTCTGAAACAATCTCCAAAAGTTGGCTGTAAATTGAGCTCCTCTGTCTGATATAATGGACGTGGGAACCCCATGAAGTCTCACTATCTCCCTGACATATAACCTTGCGTAATCTTCAGTCGAATAAGTAGTCCTGACTGGAAGAAAATGGGCCGATTTCGTCAGCCTATCTACAATAACCCATATAGAGTCATACTTCCGTTGAGTGCGAGAAAAGCCTGTAATGAAGTCCATATTAATCATCTCCCATTTCCAAGTTGGGATCTCTATCTCCTATAATTAATCCACCAGGCTTTTGATGTTAGATCTTGACTTGTTGACAATTCGGGCACTGAGCAACAAACTCCGCTATGTCCTTTTTTATGCCATCCCACCAATATAAGCATCTGAGGTCATGATACATTTTTTTTGACCCTGGTGAATAGAATAACGGGCAGAGTGTGCCTCTCCCATAACCTGCCGTCGTAGCCCCGCAGTATCGGGTTCACACAATCTGCTTTCATATCGTAACACTCCGTCAGGTGTAACCTTAAATGGGGTCTTTTCCTTTTGAAGATTCGCATCTCTATACCGTGCCAGAATAGGGTCCTTGTATTGGTGTCTCTTTACATCATCTATGATTGAGGACTTAGCAACCTCTCGAATAGAAACTCCACTATCTTCCGAATAAGCTAGACGGATTCCAAGGCTGGATAGCCGCTGAATCTGCCGAACCATATCCCACCTTTCTGGTTGTATATCTGTCAAGCTACTCATGGACTTACGGGTAAGAGCATCTGCTACAACATTCGCTTTCCCTGGATGATATAAAATATCAACATCATAATCCTTTATTAACTATAACCACTGCCTCTGTCGTAAGTTCAGCTCCTTCTGTTTAAAGATATATGGGAGACTCTTATGATCTGTATAGATGTCCACATGGACACCATATAAATAATGTCTCCATATCTTCAAGGCATGAACCACGACCGCTAACTCCAGATCGTGAGTGGGATAGTTCTTTTCATGCTTCCTAAGTTGTCGGGAGGCATAGGCTATAACTTTGCCATGCTGCATCAATACACATCCTAGCCCAACACCTGAAGCATCACAATAAATAACATAGCCGTCTAGTCCCTCTGGAAGAGTTAGGACTGGAGCTGTAGTCAATTTGTCTTTCAATAGCTGGAAGCTTCGCTCATAAGCATCAGTCCACTGGAACTTGGCTGCCTTTTGAGTTAGCCTTGTCAAAGGCGCTGAAATTGAGGCAAACTTTTCTACGAATCTCCTGTAATATCCTGCTAACCCCAGAAAGCTGCGTACCTCAGTAGATGTCGTAGGTCTGGGCCAAGTCTTTACCGCCTCAATCTTCTGCGTGTCTACTCGAATACCATCAGCTCCAATAATATGCCCCAAGAATGCCACTTAAGTCAACCAGAACTCGCACTTAGAAAATTTAGCATACAACTTCTGGTGCTGAAGCACCCTAAGTACCGTCCTTGAATGGTCTGCATGCTCCTCTTCTGAACGTGAATAGACCAGAATATCGTCTATAAATACAATAACAAACATATCAAGGAATGGTTTAAATACTCGATTCATTAAATCCATGAACACCGCTGGAGCATTAGTCAGCCCTAAAGACAGCACTCTAAACTCAAAATGCCCATATCGGGTCCGGAATGCCGTCTTTGGAATATCTGCCTCCCTTACCCGCACCTGATGATAACCTGACCGCAAGTCTATCTTTGAAAAACACTTTGCACCCTGCAACTGGTCAAATAGATCGTCAATCCTTGGGAGGGGATACCTGTTCTTTATTGTTACTTTGTTCAACTGCCTATAATAAATGCACATCCGCAGCGACCCATCCTTCTTCCTCACAAACAGTACCGGTGCTCCCCAAGGTGACGTACTAGGCCTGATGAAGCCCTTTTCTAGAAAATTCCTCAATTGCTCTTTCAATTCTTTCTACTCAGCAGGTGCAATTCTATAAGGAGGTACAGATATAGGCTGGGTATCTGGCAGTACATCTATAGTAAACTCTATCTCCCGTTCAGGAGGAAGGCCTGGAAGTTCCCCGGGGAATACATCGGGAAATTCATTAACTATCGGGACAGATTGAAGAGTCGGTGCCTCTGCCTTTATGTCATGCACCCGAATCAGATGGTAAATATAGCCTATTCTAACCATCTTCCCGGCCTTGAGGTACGAAATGAACTTACCTTTCGGCGATACTGTACTTCCCTTCCACTCTATAATCGGTTCCCCTGGAAATTGAAATCGAACTATCTTTCCTCTGCAATCAACATTAGCATAACAAGCATCCAACCAATCCATGCCCATGATAATATCAAACTCAATCATACTTAACTCTATTAGATCTGCTATGGTACGACGACTATATATAACTACTGAACAATTCCTATATACTCGCGTAGCTATGACAAAATCTCCTACAGGTGTAGCTACCTCAAATGGTTCTATCAACTCAGACTCTATTCCGATCCTACTGCAACAAAGGAAGATATATATGATAAGGTGGAACCTGGGTGTATCAATGCATACACACTTCGGGAGAATAGTGATAATATACCTGTGATCACATTAGGTGACGCCTCCTGATCTTGCCTATTAGTCAAAGCATATATACGGTTTGAGGGACCGCTAGAACTGGAAGCTCCACCACGTCCTCTACCACGGCCTGTTGGCGCCTGAATACACTGCCCCGTAGGGCGCATAGCCACAGAAGAAGATGAACCAGCAACGGACCCTGTAGACTGTGCCATACCACCTGCACTACCTCTAAGGTGACACTCCCTCATAGTATGGCCCTGACGGCCGCAAGAAAAACACGCACTGTAGCCCAAAGACATTACCGAGGATGGGACTTACCACAACGAGAACACCGAGGCAAATGTGGCCTCGACTGGCTCAAACCCCTGCCCATCTGTGATCCTGACGCCCTAGAGCTCTGACCAGCTTCTGAATATCCCATACGATCGAACCCCCTACCCATGAAACGTGGGGGTGCACTCTGTGCTTGCTGGGAAGAAAATCTAACATGCTGCTGAGACTGCCCGCTTCGAAACTCGTCAGGATAACCTACTGATCTAGCCCTCTTATGCTGGCCTCTATTATAATCTTTAACTGGCTGACGTCCCCGGTGCCGATCCTCTACCCCCTGTGCATATGCCTGCACCCCAGTAATGTCCATACATGGCTGAAGAGTCACTGCCATACCACCGTCAATAAGATAACGATCCAATTCCATCACATAAAGATGTACCCTGTCTGCCATATCAGCCACAATAGTAGGCGCATGCCTAGCCAATGAATCAAACTCGAGGCTATACTCTCGAATGCTCCTGCCATTATGCTTCAAACGCAAGAATCTATCGACTCTAGCTCGCTTCATTTCTGGAGGCAGGAAGTGGCCCTGGAAAGCCTCCACAAATTCATCCCATACCGCTAGAGGAGCACCCTCACCCCTAGATAACTCCCACGACTCATACAAATTAATAGCTACATCCCGCAAACGATACGTAGCTAACTCAAAAGACTCGATCTCCAAAGCCTTGATTATCCTCAATGTACGCTGCATCTGACGAATAAATTCTTGCGGATTATCCTGGGGCCTTTACCCAAAGAACTCTGGAGGATTACAACTTAAGAAGTCACGAGCCCTTAAGCTATCAAATCTGTCCGCATGATAAACTCCTAGTCCATGCCTGCGAGCCTGATCTGCCACTAATCTAGTCAGCAATTGAACCGCATCTCTCATGGACCTATCGTCCGCCCCTAACTGAGGAGCTGGAGGTTCAGGTGTTGGGGCCTCGCGGGCTGGTGGTGTCCCCCGAACTGGAGCTGCTGCAGCTCTAAGCTCCTCTGGCGGTGGCGGTGTAGCAGAGCTCTCCGACTGGAGCATAGTACCAGGCATAGACTGGGCACGGGCCCTAGTAACTCTCCGGGTCTGACTAGTACCTTCTGCTACCGATTTTCCCTTCTGGGCGGCTGTTGGTTTCTTTGGAGGCATAGCTGAAAACACACGGATTCGTTAGAGAGGGATTATCCTGTTAAGATAGCTCTATCGCACGATCTAGAATAAGAAGAAAGAATGACATCCTAAATGTCCTGTAGCTTCCTGTTTATAGATGTGGTGCACAACACACCGATAAACAAGACTCTACTAGACACGGTCTGTAGACACTTCCAAGGAAGAACCGCTCTGATACCACTCTTTGTCACGACCCAACCCGATGGGCTGTGACTAGTGCCCGGTTTGGACACCCACATACAAACCTGCTAAGTATAACCAACTGAAACTAAGACAATATGGAATTTAATCAAATCAAGCCAACCCCAACGTCATATATATATAAGAGGACCTGTCTCATAAGGAGTCATAACCATTCAACCATAACAGCATACGCGAGTTGACAAGGCCGCCACTATTCAAAGCATAATAACATACGTATGCCGACAAGGCTGCCCCTGTACAAGCGGACATCCCAAACAAACCATGTCCAGACCATTATCCAAAACATATATATACAACCCACATAATGTCCACAGACCTCTAAGAGTACATTAGTGAAACTTGATGGGACAGGGCCCCGCCATACCCATAGACGAGCAAAAGACTACACAAAAGTTGTGTACCAAAAAATTGGGCTCCGGATTAGTGGAGCTCTCCAAATCAGCAGAGTAGATATCCTAGGCGGGAGGATCACCGAACTGTGCATCTACACCTGCGGGCATGAAACGCAGCCCCCCGAGGAAAGGGGGGTTAGTACGCACAATGTACTGAGTATGTAAAGCATAAGGTAAAGATGACAGGATACCAATATGGCAAGTCGAAACAAAATATCGCTACACATGCACCCTTTTAAGTGAAAATCATGCATATCTTTAACATATAAGGTGCCTAGCTTCCCTAGTAAGGGGCTCGACAAAATAATCATCACGTCATCTCCGTCATCATCATCATCATAACCATCCTCATCACCAATCATACATATAATATACATACCCGGCCCTCTAGTGAGGAACTCGGTGACATATGCAAGAAACTCCGTACGAACATTACCCGGCCCGGGACTCGGTGAAATGATAAATGACTCTATACACGAGCAGAATATTATGAGCAACCATATGCAATTAAAATCATTTCTTATAACTTAATAGAACAATCAACGTGAACCAGCTAGGAGTATTACCAAAGATTAATGTTTTATCAAGATTATGAACCTTTAATACATTATGGAAACGTAAAATCTCAATGACTCTAAGAAGCACTACCATAGATATGAGAGATCATCATAGCTTTAGACATAGCCGATATATAGAGGAATATTTGTGGGAGCAAGAACATACGTCACCTACACGCTCTAGAGGTAAGTGTCAGATCTGTCCGTTATTCGCTTATTTTTAAAAGTCATGCCAAACAAAGAAAGAAGGACAGCGTTACATACCGTATAATAGAGTTGCACGTCCAATATTTACTGCTCAAGCTATTAATCTATACCAAGCAACAATCGTGCCGCAATTAGATAAACATCGGGCTTTACTTTCTTGTAAGCTAGCTAATAATCTAACGAAAATGCCGCAGCACTTCCCCTATTTTCCTTACTTCGTCCCAATCCGACAACAACCCAAATTATCCACAGAAATACCAATAACACATATAACCCAACGAATCATATTAAACAGCCCCCTCCCTAAAACAGTTCTGTCTCGGCAACCATAGCAGAGAAGCAACGACACACCAAGCGATAACTGGTTTTATAATTTGCAACACATCTACCTTATCGTATTCATCATTTGGAGTATATACTCATAATCACATTCAACATATACATAATTCCAAAACAGAATTTTCCTGCAGTTTGCTTTAATCAAAACAGCCCAAGCATCAACACGACACCACTAATAATCCGATTATAGTTTCCGTTCATACTGAGCACATTCAATAACTAAAAAAAACTTCCTAGGCTACTGCTCACGCCCCCTTCTTAAAATTAATGGATAATTAACAAAGGTATTCTAAAGAATTAACACACCAAACAAGGAGATTACTAACCAAATTTTTTGCAGCTGCGGGCCAAGAGTTGCAGGGTTGGTTTCTCCATTTCCGTGGCTGCCTAAGATAAGTGGTGAAGAAGAAGATGATATGCAACAATGCATTTCACCACTTTATTTAGAATGGAGTGGATTTCTCCACCTCATTTAATAGTATGAAGTGGAGGCAGCCCCCCCCCCCTCTACACCTGTCCACTAAGGCCAGCTCACAATCTGATCCCTTTTTAATTTTTGCCTTGAGTGGTGGGGCCCACTGATTAAATTAATCCTAATCAGCCACCAATTATGACAGGTGGGGCCCATTGGATTAAATCAATTCAAATTAGCCACTAATTAATCCCTCACTTAAAGTTAATGGCACTTACATTAGCCAACTCATTTATAATATCACATTTGGAAATAACATCCTTGCCTAATATTTCATTAATCACTTGGAACTTAAAATAAAATCTCATTCCCCGGACTTACGTCTACTAGATCACGATGCGCACTACGTATAAAAAAATACGAGGCATAACAGAGTGTATATGAGCACTCTACTTTCAATTAACACCATATATACATTATAATCATGTTTGTGCATGGAGTGTGTGGTGTGTGTAGTTATCATTGGAATAAAAGATTAAAAACATCATCATCATAGAACCTTCACTCTCAAAATGTTCATAAGAATATACAAAATATTACAATCACCCATAACTCATATACATTGAAATCAAGGATCACAAACCATGTAAATCAGCACATCTAAAATTTATTGTAGACATATATACAATCATAGTTTTGTTATTTCATTCATTGAATGTATAAGATCATATACTCATATTGTAGGACAAATGGGTAGGGTCCTTCCATTATAATACCATATACAATTAAACATGCAAAATAAGTCAACAGCTCCACCTTCCAAGTAGATCAATAGTTCATATACTTGACTAATTACCTCCACTTTTCAAGTTGATCAATTATTCATACACAAATCTCTTCAAGATGTAATTCCCTCATAATTTGCCCTTCATGGATTATAATCAATATCAACCCTGACTTCTAGAATTAAAAACATAGATAGAGGGATATCATGACTCAACAACATAACCTATGTAGACATAATCAATTTTCAACTTTTCAAAATTATTCAAGCCATACCATAGTTCAAAATTCAGGAAGACAGGAGATTCAATTATAAGCAATTCATGTCTACAAGATTAATTCATGACAAATACATGTCTAGGTGATGTAATCCAAGGAGATTCATCAAGAAGTTCATCAATCTTACAAGGCACATCTAATCCCTAAATTTGCCTCTTTCATGACATAACCCTAGGCTATATTGATTTCACCTTAGAATCTTTTTAATCAATAACACATGTGTAATTATATATTTATCATGTAATTACATCATAATTACTCACATTCAATCGATTGAATCAACTTCTAACAACGTTCAAATTAATTAAAAAATCCATAGACAAGATTGGGGGAAACTCATGTATTATCTTATATTCAAGTTAAAATCATCAAAAAAAGTAGTATCATTAATAAAAAAAATAATTCAACCTTTCAGAGTAACTTTGAAACGAATCCATGGGATTGAGTTGAAATAAAAGCTTTTGCAGGGGCTCCTTGGATGATAGCTACCCAATGATGAAAACTCCCATACTTTAGGTGTAGAATCCTAAAGAAATTGGAAAACAAATATGATTCTTGGAGACCTATATTGACCTTGACCTTGTCCTTCAATGGAGTCTAGAGAGAAGATTTTGGATGGGAAAGTAGTTGGGTTTTGATTTGGGATCTTGGGGATTATTGAATTAAAGAGGTGTTTAATGAATATTATATATGTGAAATAAACCCACATTAAATGTACCCTAATGAAAACAACTTTATAACGAGTTAACCAAATGACCCACCTTAGGCCGACTCTTACATATTTTTGTAGGTGCGAACTACGCCAAAGGACCTACGGACCGTGTGTGCATTGCACCCCGTCTTGAAGATCCGAAGGCGGTGGATGTTGTCTTTATACTAAGGGCCTCACTCATGACCCCAACCTATGGGACGTGGGTCCATCTACTGGATGTAGATGGTCATCCGTAGGTCACTTATCTTGACAACATTTTTTTCTTAGGAGGAGCCTTGGAGTTAAGATTTAGCGTCCTTCTCAAAGACCCTTATGGTTGTCCTTGGGAGTCGTAACTTGATGTTTAACCCCTAAAAGCCTAAACCTAAGCTCGGGAACTTGTTTTACACCCTCACACACCACATCAAACCCAAAACAAAACTTGTTAGTCTCTAGTTTCACCTACTAGATTCTGTTAGGCTTTCACTACGTCTTACTAGTTTTTACGAGGTGTTACATTATCCCCCACTAATAAACATGAGTCCTCGAATGACACATTGAACATTTAAAGGAGTAAAGATTTAAGTCTATAAGTTTATCTTAATGAAGCATAAAAAAATGCACAACTCAAATTTTTTATCCGAAAAAGGAAAAACTTTATTTTGTTTGAAGAGTTTTCGACCCTTTAAAGAGTCTCCACTTAATTTTAAAGAAAAATCAAGAAAACTGTCATTTTTCAAATAACTTAACAGAGAAAATTGTTTGAAAATGCAAAAAGGAGGTTTCGGAGATTCAAATTAATGTTTTAGGAAGGTGTTACGAACCTAAAACATCTGTCTAAAATGGTTTTCCAACAACTAACCCATTGTTTGGCTCAAACTTATTTTAAATAAGGGAAAATACCCAAGTACCCCCTCAACCTATGCCCGAAACCCCAGAGACACACTTATACTATACTAAGGTCCTATTACACCCCTGAACTTATTTTATAAGTAATTTTCTACCCCTTTTTAGCCTACGTGGCAGTAGTTTGAAAAAAAAGTCAACCATCGTTGGACCCATAAAACAGTGCCACGTAAGCTAAAAAGGGGTAAAAAATTATTAATAAAATAAGTTCAGGGGGGTAATAGGAGCTTAGTATAGTATAAGTGTGTCTCTGAGATTTCGGGCATAAGTTGAGGGGGTACTTGAGCATTATCCCTTTAAAAAAAGAAGATTATTTGAAAGTGGGTTTCTTTGTTTCATTTAAACTAAACTTATAAATTTTGAACTAATTAAACATGATTTGATTTTTTTAAATTACTTAAAACATTATGGCGTTATACTGGGATTTGGAGTTTGCTAACTTTAAAATAGCAACGAATAAACTCTAACATACAGACAATAAAGTAGGAGAGATAGAGAGAGTTGTTAGGTCCAAACCGGGTTATGTTCGCCTGGACCGGAATTTGGACCCAACTGTTTTGGGTTTTGACCCATTTTACACCTGTCCTAGACTAAACATGTTATGATAAAGGTAAATACAGAAAAGTAAAAGACGGCAAGGGCTTGTGCCCATTAAAACTAAAAATATAAAATTAGAAAAATTAAAGGGTCTTCTTAACCAACTTTTTTGGTTCCTTGAATCCTCACGTTAGTTTAAATTCAACATCTATACACCGAATTTTAATTGATTGACTCAGAGAGATAAAATTAAGTGTTTTACGGCTTTCTTAAAAATGCCAAGAGAGGGGAAGTGGGAGTTCATAATGAACTCGAAGCCAAACCCTACTACTAAACACTAAGAACTGGCTTTCTGACTAAATTGAGCTCCGAGAACATGCAAATGTGCTAAAAATGCATGTACAAACTGAGGGAACATGATTCTAAGACTTAATTTATGCATGAATGACTGGAAAACTGAAGAGGAACTATTACCTCAAGCTGGACTGGGATCGGATAGAAAGAGGTGAGGATACGCTTCCATGGCTACTTATGCTTCCCTAGTAGCTCCCTCTACGGACTGACTCCTCCACAAAAATTGGCTGAAGCAACTTCTTTATTTCTAAACCTTTCTAATCTGAGGGTCAAGAAACTCAACTGGTACATCCTCATAAGAAATACTATCTTCTACCGCCATACTCTCTAATAGCACTACAAAGTTTGGGTCATCTACACACTTATTCAAGAGCGAGATTCGGAAGAGTTGATGCACTGGTGCTAGTTCTGGTGGCAAATCTAACTCATATGCCACCTTGATAATCCTTTTCACGATCTTGTATGGGCCTACATATCTAGGACCGAGTTTCCCTTTTCTTTCCAAACCTCATCACTCCTTTTATAGGTGACACTTTTAGGAAAACCCAATCATCAACTTGGAACTCTAGTTTCCTTCTCCTTACATCTGCATAAGATTTCTGAAAACTCTGGGTTGTCCTAAGTCTATCTCTAATGAGTTAAACTTTCTCCATAGCATAAAGGACTGAATCTGGTCTTATCAATGCTTCTTCACCTACATCAAACCAACAAACGAGAGATCTACATCTATGCCCACACAAAGCCTAATAAGGGGCCATTTGAATGGTGTAATGGTTGCTATTATTGTAGGGAAACTCAATCAGAGGAATATGATCATTTGAATTACCCTTAAAATCGATCACACAATCTCTCAACATATCATCTAGGTTCTGAATTGTACGCTCTACCTATCCATCCATATGTGGACAAAATATTGTGCTAAGGTTAACTAGAGTACCAAGACCCTTTTGAAATGAGTTCAAGAAATGAGAGGTAAACAGAGGTCCTCAATCTGAGATGATAGACAAAGGGACTTCATGCAACCTCACAATTTCGTTAATGTAAAGATTTACATATTCTTCTGCCGAATCTTTAGTCTTGACCACTAAAAAGTAAGAAGACTTAGTCATCCTATCAACTATCACCCAAATTGAGTCATGTTTCATGCGAGTACGAGGTCACCGTGTGCTGAAATCCATATTGATTACATCCCATTTCCAAGTAGGAATATCGATCTCTTGAGTTATACCTCCTGGTTTCTGATGTTCTACCTGGGATTGCTTGCAATTGGGGCACTCACTCAAAAAATCTTCTATGTCCTTCTTCATGCCATTCAACTGATAGACTTCCCACAGATCATGGTAATCATAATGGTTGAATAGAATACCTGGAGTTATGGTCTTCTGCAAGGATATGCTCTCTCAACTCACCCACATCAAGAACACACACTCTGCCCTTGTAGCAGAGTACACCATCTCCCCCTTGGGAGAAAACCTCCACTATTTTGTTATGGACTGCACCTTTAAATTGAAGCAAGATTGGATCGTTGTCTTGCATTTCCTTAACCTCCACTACCTTAGAAGATTCTACCCCATTCTTAACTGTTACACCATTGTCTGATATGCTCATAATTCGAATTCTTCCTCAAAACGGGCTATACTACCATTAGATTATCTACTAAGAGAATATGCTACTATATTCGCCTTACCCAAATGATAATGCACACTCATATCATAATCCTTAAGGAACTCTAGTCATTTCCTTTGGCAAAGATTCCACTCTCTGTGGGTGAACACATACCGAAGACTTTTCTCTTTTGTGAATACATCTACGTGAACACCATACAAGTTGTATATCTAGATTTTGAGTGCAAACAATACTGATGCAAGCTCGAGGTCATAAGTTGGATAGTTCTTCTCATGAACCATAAGTTGTCTAGAGGCATAAGCTATTACCTTATCTCGCTGCATCAACACAGAACCTAGGCCAACTCTGGATGCATCACAGTAGATCACATAACAATCTCAACCCTCTGGTAGAGTCAAGACAAGGGTTGTAGTCAATCTGCAAAGCTTTTCTCACAATAATCTGACCATTGAAACTTGACAATCTTCTGAGTTAACCTAGTGAACGGTGAGGCTATGGATGAAAATCCTTCCATGAACCTTTTATAATAATCCGTTAGACCTCTGAAACTTCTAATATCTATAGCAGAGGTAGGTCTGATTTATTGTTTCACTACTTCTATTTTTTGTGAATCCACTAAATCCCTTCGCTATATACAATATGACTAAGGAAAGCAACAGATTGAAACCAGAATTCATATTTGCTAGACATAGTAAATAACTGGCAATCCTTAAGAGTCTGTAGAACAATTCTCAAATGACTCACATGTTATTCCTCATTCCTAGAGTAAATGAGGATATCATCACCAAAAACGATAATGAACAAGTCCAAGTGCTATTTGAATACTCTGTTCATCAAATCCATGAAAGCTGAAGAACCATTGGTTAGTCCAAACGACATAACTACAAATTTGTAATGACCATACCGAGTTCTGAAGGCTGTCTTTAGAAGGTCACTATCTTTGACTCTAAGTTGATGATAACCCTATCTTAGGTCTATCTTTGAAAATGGACTAACACTTTGAATTTGGTCGAACAAGTCATCAATCCTTTGATGCGATACGTATTCTTGATTGTGACCTTGTTCAATTGTATATAATAAATGTACATTCTGAGAGAACCATCTATCTTCTATACAAACAACATTGGTGCATCCCATGGTGAAATAGTAGGTCTGATGAAGCCCTTATCTTGAAGGTCTTTCAACTACTCTTTCAATTCCTTAAGCTTTACTCGATCCATTATTTAAGAAGGAATAGAAATAGGCTGAATATCTCGAAGGATATCAATTCCAAAGTTGATTTCCCTTTAGGGAGGGACAATTTGGAAGATCTTTTGGAAATTCTTCAGGAAACTCACAGACTATTAGAACTAACTCAAGAGTTGGGGTTTCAGAGCTACAATCCTTAACTCAAACTATATGATAGAGATAATCATTTGAGATCATATTTCTGGCCTTAAGGTAAAAAATGAATTGACCCATAGGTGCTAAGTTACTACCCTTCCATTATAAGATTGGATCGTATTGAAACTGAAAACGAACAATTCTAGTTATACAATCGACTGAGGCATAACAAGAATGTAACTAATTCTTGCCAAGAGTGACATCAAAGTCTACTATTTCTACCTCTACAAGATTTGCTGAGGTGAATTTTTGAGATACTGTGACAAGGCAGCTTATGTATACCCGTCTAGTTATAACTGGGTCACCTACTTGAGTAGAGACTTAGAAAGGTTCTTAAAGAGTTTTTGGACTAACACTGAATTGGAATGTTATGTAAGTAGTTATAAAGGAAGGAGCAGCCCCTGGAACTAACAATATATAAACATTAAGGTCAAAGAATATTAATATACCAAAGACAATATAAGAAGAACCTTTCTGATCCTGGCGAGCCTAAAGAGCATACAACCTTATCTGGCGCTGACAGACGCCTGTACCAGATGATTTACTCTGTTGAGTCTAGAAATTTGCGGATGCTGCTGAAGTTGTAGACTGAGATCTACCATTACCACCTCCTTGACCCTGTCTAGAAAGATAATCACTCAACCTTTGACAAGAGTGACCGTACCCAAAACATCCTTCATTCCTGCGAGACACTTTCCTGGATGGTTGTTACCGAACTTAGGGAAATTTTAGTAAGTCTTGGTGCCTAAAAAACTTCCCTAAGACTTAGGGCTTGGTGCTATAACCTTTTGGTCATACCTTTTCTTGGAAGATGGAACAATAGCTAATCAAGGGGCTGCAACTGAAAACTTTTTCTGACTCTGCAAGAGATTTCTACCACCTAATTTCTACTCAAAATAGTCATAGTTCCCACTCCTAGCCATCTTGTTCTCCTTAGCCTATTCCTTAAGTTTATCATCCTCAACCTGCTGAGCATGAGTCATAAGCCTAGAGATGTTCATATCTCTGAGTAACATAGCATATCTGCACACAGTTTTCACTATACCCAACACTCCATACAAGAACTTATTTATCTGAGCCTTGGATTCAGAAACCATGTGAGGAGCATACCTAGAGAGTTGGTTAAACTATAGTCCATAATCTTGGACAGTCATGTTACCCTACCTTAAGTTCAAGACTTCCTAGGTTTTTCTTCTATCAACACCATTGGGAAAAACATGTCCAGAAAGGACTCACTAACGCAATCCCAAGTAATAGGAGCTGCAATTGTACCCCTATTTTTCTTCCACGTAGTTTATAACATATGAGCAACATCCTTCAACTTGTATTATGCCAACTAAACCTGATCATTCCCAATGACTTGCATTACCTCAAAGATCATCTTGATCCCATCCAAGAAATTTCGAGGATCCTCATTAGTTTATGATCCCAAGAATTCAAGCGGATTCATACTAAAAAAATCACGGACCCTTGCTGCTACTTATCCACTATTCCCATTCACATGACCATGAACCCCATTATTTTGGTTAGTCATACTCTGAGCAATCATCTGTATAGCATTTTTTTACATAGTATTGGAGTTTTTTTGATCTGGGACTGGAGGAGTTGCATTTGCGTTCCTGGCATTTGAATTCCTAGCATTAGCTTTGTGAGGAGGCATGATCTGAAACCTAGAATGTCAAGTTAGAATGGAATTAGATCATACCTTACGCACGATAAGAGTAACAAGAAAGTGAAGTTTTTCCTAGAACACTTTGTACCCTCTCTCCCATTATATGTGGTGCACTTCACACCCATGAAAAAGACTATACTTAGTGAGGCTTTTCAGATATCCTAGGTCTCTTGAACCTATTTCTCTGATACCTAGTTTTGTAACGCCCCTAGTTACCCCCGAGATGAGTACACGGAACATAGGACCATAAGTGATCCCAAGCTAACCCACTTGGCGTGATCATTAGCATAGTAAAGATAATAGACTGAATGTGGAAACTAAATCATAATTTTTAACTTAAAAGATAGGGTATACCCATATTCTATAACTAGGATAAATGAAATCAATGAGTTTAATACAAAGAAGTTATTAACTCAACACTAAGATAAAAGTAACAATGTCTGAAAATATCCTCTAAACTGGACTAGAAATATTGGGACAAGCCCCAGATAAGTCTACCAAAAAGTGAAATAAATGAATAGAAGACTGAAAAGAACTCATGATTATTGTCCTCGGAGAATAAGTACTAACCACTAAATCAATTAAACTGGAAATCGGGAATCGATCTCTGCGTGATCTGGATGCTGAGAAACCTAAACCTACATCACAAAAAGATGCAGCGCGTATGCGTCAATAAATGAAAGGTACTAAGCATGTAAGATAGAATAAAGCTGAAATAAAACATAACTGAAAATGAACAAAAGCAAATTTAATAATCTGAGCATTATATAGAGAATTTTGAGCTAACCGAATGCAATGACCAACCTATAACATGCTGAAACTGAATACTGACTATACTGATAAATGCTCAGTACAAAAGAGTTTGATTGAACTATAGGATCTACTAATAATCAATAATAAAATCAAATGATATAAATGTGGAGTCCGATGTATACGTCCAATCAAGAGGACCCAATATACCCTGCTAAGGGTATAAAGGCATGGTGGTGTGATCACCAAACTGATTGCTCACAAAGGGGACTTACAAACTACTTGGCTAGTAGTTCTATGAATTATTGGGTATGTTGAACCCTAGTCCAACTCATTATTATGCTAATCCCATTGATTTATGTAGATAACTGATTATATCTGAATTTTCTGTAATTACTAGATAGCTCAAAAGTCAACATGGAAACTAAAAATGCGACATTTAATCAGATAATGATGCATTAAAATTGAGGCATGTATAACTGAATGACTGAAATATCTGTCCTAGCATGTGTAATTCAAGAACTAATGAAATACAAAGCTAGGTGTCTGAAATTCTTACAATAATATGAGTAATAACATTATAATCTTATTTGGAAAATATAACAAATAAATTCATGAAGTTCTAGAAACCCTAGGTGTAATCATGATATTGGGAAAAAAATCTGATGTAAATCTATGGACCCAATGGATGAAAGGAACCCACTTGTGAAATCCCACACACCTGGTGATGAAATTCATGAGAAACACATAGATTTCGAAGCTGTAACTTCTGGAAGCTTATTGCGTTCTTGAACTAGGGGTTTTGACCTTTTTTTCTTTTCTTTCTTCTAATTTTCTATGATTTGAATTAATAATTTGACTTAGGTAAGTTTTAGTTATGTTTCTACGCTTAAACTGACTAATATTTGATGATTTATGGTCAAAACAATGTACCAAAAGTTTAAACGTAGTGGGAAAAGACCAAAAGACACCTGAGTTAGTTGCTGTCGGACCAAATGACGACCAGGACTGGTGATCCATCATGTAATCGAAGGTTCGTAGGTTGGGTCTATTCGACAAGCCTTTACTAAAACGAGCATAACCTTTTACTTGGAAGTACGATTTTAGCAAGGTTGATGGCAATGTACAACTAATTCAGTTATCTATCTTTTCGTAGGTAATAGTACACCTAATTTTATTTTATGCTAAGACTAATGATGATTTGATGTTGAACCAACTACGTTTCTCCCCTAACTGTCTTATAATTTCTACCTACGGACCAAAGGTCCATCTATGGACTGTACTGGTAAATCATGGTGCATGTCATAGATTGGTTAAATGGGATATTGATCAATGGACACATAATACGGACCGTACTCTAACCTGCGGATCGTAGGTCCGTCCTCGTTTGACACATTGTCAAAATTTTCTAGGTTGAGTTTTTGGGGGTTTCTGACTCCATCAACGGATGTGTACGACGGACCATGGGTGGGCTACGATCCATCGATGGCCACTGTCTGTTGTACCTACAAATTTTGTGAAAAAACTAGTTTTTGTTTTTTTTTTGCATATGGGGTATTAAATTATCTCCTACTTGGGAACATTCGTCTTCGAATGAAGAGTAAACTAGATGGAATAAAGGAAGAGATTTGCAAACCCTACTACTAAACACTAAGAACTAACTTTCAGACTGAATTGAGTTTCAAGAACAGGCATAGGTGCTTAAAATGCAAGTACAAACTGAGGGAAAATGATTCTAAGATTTAATTTACGCATGAATGACTAGAAAATTGAAGAGGAACTATTACCTCAAGCTGGACTAGAATCGGAAGGAAAGAGGTGTAGATACTTGACTTTCATAGCTGCTTCTGCTTCCCTAGTAGATCCCTCAACGGATTGACTTCTCCAAAAAATATTTACTGAAGCGACTTCGTTATTTCTCAACCTTATAACCTAATGGAAAGAATCTCAACTATTACATGCTCATAAGAAAGTCTATCTTTCACCGCTACACTCTCTAATGTCACTACAGAGATTGGGTCACCCACACACTTCTTCAATAGCGAGATTTGAAGACTGGATGTACTGATGCTATTTCTGCTAGAAAATATAACTCATATGCCACCTTGCCAATACTTTTCAAGTCTTGTAAGTTCCTGCATATCTAGGACTGAGTTTCCCTTTCTTTCCAAATCTCATCACTCATTTCAAAGGTGACACTTTCACGAAAACCCAATTATCAACTTGGAACTCTAGTTCCCTTCTCTTTACATTTGCGTAAGATTTCTGAGGACTGTGGTTGTCCTAAGTCTATTCTAATAAGTTGCACTATCTTCATAGCATAAAGGACTAAAGCTTGCCCTAACAAAGTTGCTTCACCTACTTCGAACCAACCAACGGGAGATCTAAATCTACGCCCATACAAATCCTCATAATAGGCCATCTGAATGCTTGAATGGTAGCTATTGTTTTAGGTGAACTATATCAGAGGATGGTGATCATCCCAACTACCCTTGAAATCGATCACAGAAGCTGTCAACATATACTCTTGGATATGAATGGTAAACTATGCCTGTCTATCCGTTTGTGGATGAAATTTTATGCTGAGGTTAACTTAAGTACCAATACCCTTCTGAAATGACTTCAAAAAATAAGAGGTAAAATGAGGTCCTCTATTTGACATGATGGACAAAGGGACTCCATGCAACCAAACAATTTCATCAATGTAGAGCTTGGCAAAGTCTTCAGCCCAATCTGTATTCTTGACCGTTAAAAAGAGAGAAGACCTAGTCATCCTATCAACTATCACCCAAGTTGAGTCATGTTGCCTGCGACTACGAGGTAACCGTTTGATAAAATCCATTTTGATGACTTCCCACTTCCATGTAGGAATATCGATCTCTTGAGTCATACCTATTGGTTTCTGATGTTCTACCATGACCTTCTTGAAATTGGACAACTTACTCACAAAATCATCTATGTTCCACTTCATTTCGTTCCAATAATAGACTTTCTATAGATCGTGGTACATCATAGTGTTACATGGATGAATAGAATACCTAGAGTAATGGGCTTATTCAAGGATATATTTCCTCAACTCACCCAAATCAGAAACACATTATCTACCCTGGTAGCGAAGTACACCATCTCCCCCTTGGGAGAAAACCTCCACTCTATAATTGTGGACTGCGCCCTTAAGTTCAAGCAAGATCGGATCATTGTCTTGCTTTTCCTTAACCTCCACTAACAAAAAAGATTTCTCCCCATTCTGAAATGTTACACAGTCATCTGATATGATCATAAGGCGAATTCCCAAGAGAGCAATCCTGTGAACATCCTTCACTAGCTCCTTCCTTTCTTACTCAACATGGGATACACTACCCATATAAAATCTACTTAGAGCGTATGCTACAACATTCTCCTTACCCGGATGATAATATAAACTCATATCGTAATCTTTATGGAACTCTAGCCATCTCCTTTGGCGATGATTCAAATCTTTTTGGGTGAACACATACTAAAGGCTCTGATGATCAATGAAGACCATACAAGTAGTGTCTCAAGATATTGAGTGCAAACACTATTGAAAGCTCGATGTCATGAATTGAATAGATCTTCTCATGAACCTTAAATTGTCTAGAGGCATAAGATATCACCTTATCTCTCTGCATCAACACACAACCTAGCCAAAATCTAGATGCATCACAATAGATCACATAACCATTGGAATCCTCTGCTAGAGTCAAGACAAGAGTTGTAGTCAATCTAGTTTTCAATTCTGCAAAGCTTTTCTCACAATCATCTTACCATTAAAACTTTACCATATTTTGAGTTAACCTAGTCAATGGTGAGTCTATGGATGAAAATTCCTTCCACGAACATTCTGTAATAACCCCCTAGACCTAAAAAAAACTTTTGATATCTGTAGCAGAGGTAGGTCTGGTCCATTCTTTCACTACTTCTGTTTCCTGTGAATCCACACGGATCCCTTTGCTAGATACAATATGACCAAGGAAAGAAACAAATTGCAACCAAAATTCATATTTGCAAAACTTAGCGAATAACTGGAAATCCTTGAGAGTCTTTAGAACAATTCTAAAATGAGACACATGTTCCTCATTCCTAGAATAATTGAGGGTATTATGAACAAAGACGATAATGAAAAAGTCCAAGTAATTTTTGAATACTCTGTTCATCAAATCCATGAAAGTTTCATGAGCATTGGTTAGTCCAAACAACATGAATGACCATACCGATTTCTAAAGGGTGTGTTCAACATGTCACTATCTCTAACTCTAAGCTGATGATGACCCGATCTGAGGTGTATCTTTGAAAATTTGCTAGCACCCTGAATTTGGTCAAACAAGTCATCAATCCTGGGATGGAATAGGTATTCTTGATTGTGACATTGTTCTATTTTCTATAGTCAATGCACATTTTAAGAGAACCATCTTTCTTCTTTACGAACAACATTGGTGCATCCCATGGTTAAATTGTAGGTCAAATGAATCCCTTATCTAGAAGGTATTTCAACTGCTCTTTCAATTCCTTAAGTTTTGCTTGAGCAATTCAGTAAGGAGGAATAGAAATATGCTACATATCTCAAAGGAGATAAATTCCAAAGTCGATTTCCCTTTAAGGAGGGACTCTAGGAAGATCTTCCGGAAATACTTCTAGAAACTCATAGACTACTGGAACATACTCAAGAGTTGGGGTTTTAGAGCTAGAATTCGAACTCAAACTAGATGATAGAGATAATCCTTAGAGATCATCTTTCTGGCCTTAAGGTAAGAAATGAATCGACCCATAGGCTCTAAGTTACTACACTTGCATTATAAGATTGGTTCATCTAGAAACTAAAAATGAACAATCCTAGTTCAACAATCGACTGAGGCATAACATGGTAACCAATCCATGCCTACAATGACATCAAAGTCTACTATTTCTAACTCTACAAGATCTGTTGAGGTCAGCTTCTTAGAGTTTCTAGACTAACACTGAATTGGATTGCTATGTAAGGAATTATAAAGCAAATAGTAGCCCTTGTATCTAACAATGTATAAACATCAAGGTCAAAGACTCGTAATGTAACAATGACTAAATCAATAGAACCTTCCTGATCCTGGAGAGTCTTAAGAGTATACAACCTATTCTAGTGCTGACCGCCACCTATACCAGATGAGTTACCCTGTTGAGTCTAGCGACTTGCTGGTGCTGCTGAAGTTGTAGACTGATCTCTACCATTACCACCTCCTTGACCCTTTCCAGAAGGATAATCCCTTAACTTGTGACAAGACTAATCATACACAAAACATCTTTCTTTTATGTGAGAAACACCCCCAGATGGTTCTTACCAAACTTATGGGTAAGTAGATTTAGTGTTGGTGCCTGAAACACTTCCTTGAGACTTAGGGCCTAGTGCTCTAACCTTCTGATCATACCTGTTCTTGGACGATAGAATACCAGCCGACGAAAAGACTAGAGCCAAAAACTTTTGCTGGCTCTACAAGCTATTCCCACCACCCGACCTAGCTTTTTTATTCTCCTTAGCATCTTCCCTAAGTTTATTACCACCAACCATCTGAGCATGAGTTATAGGCCTAGAGATTTTCATATCTCCGCGTAACATAGAATTTCTGCATTCAATTTTCACTAAATCTGACACTCCATACAAGAAATTATTAATCTGAGCCTTGGAGTCAGCAACCATGTGAGCAGCATATCTAGAGAGTAGGTTAAACTTGGGTCCATACTCTTGGACTGTCATCTTACCCTGCCTTAAGTTCATGAATTCCTGGGCTTTTGCTTCTCTTAACTCTATTAGGAAAAACCTGTCCAGAAAGGTCTTACTAAAGTAATCAATTGTAATAGGAACTGCATTTGTACCCCTATTTTTCTTCAACGGAGTTTACTAGATATGATTAACATCCTTCAACTGGTATGATGCCAACTCGACCCGATCATTTCCAGTGATTTGCATTACCTTAAAGAACTTCTTGATCCATCAAGGAAATTTTAAAGATCCTCATTAGTTTATGATCATAAGAACTCAAGCGGATTCATCCTAACAAAATTACGAACCCTTGCTGCTACTAATCCACCATTTTCATTCACATGAGCATGAAGTCAATTGTTCTTGTAGTCATACTCAGAGCAAACATCTGTATAGCATTTCTGAACTCACCATTGGAGACTTCCTGATCTGGTACTGGAGGAGTTGCGTTTGCATTCCGTGCATTCACATTCCTAGCAATAACTCTATGAGGAGGCATGATCTGAAACATCGAATGTCAAGTTAGAATGGAATTAGATCATACCTTACGTACGATAAGAGTAACAAGAAAGTGAAGTTTTTACTAAAACACTTTGTACCCTCTCTCTTATTAGATGTGCTGCACTTCACACTCATCAAAAGGACTACACTAAGTGCGACTTTTCAGACATCCTAGGTCTCTTAATCCTAGTGCTCTGATACCTAGTTTTGCAACGCCCTGAGTTACCCCCGAGATGAGGACACGGAACATAGGACCACAAGTGATCCCAAGCTAACCCTATTGGCATGATGATGATCATAGTAAAGATAATATACTGAATGCGGAAGCTAAATCATAATTTTTAACTTAAAAGATAGGGTTTACCCATATTCTATAACTGAGATAAATGAAATCAATTAGTTTAATACAATGAAGTCATTAACTCAACACTAAGTTGAAAGTAACTATGTCTGAAAGTAGCCTCTAAACTGGACTAGAAATACTGGGACACGCCCCAGCTAAGTCTAGCAAAAACTGAAACTAAATGAATAAAAGACTGAAAAGAACTCATGACTATTGTCCACTAAGAATTAAGACTCACTACCGAATTTACTGAACTGGAGATCGGGAATCGATCTATGAGTGATCTGGATGTTGAGAAACTTAACCTACATCACAACAATATGTAGCACACGTATTCGTCAGTACTTGAAAGGTACTGAGGATGTAGAATAGAAAAATGTTGAAATAAAACATACTTAACAGGCATAAAAGCAAGTATAATAATATGAATGTGATATAAAGAATTATGACATAACTGAATGCAATGACCAATTTATAATAAGTTGAAACTGAAAATTAAGTATACTGATATATGGTCAATTTAAGAGAGTATAACTGAACTGTGGGAATTAGTAATAACAAATAACAAAAATTACATGATCTAAATGTGGAGTCCAATGTACATGCCCTATCAAGAAGACCTAATCTACCTTGCCAAATGTAAAAAGACATGCTGGCGTGATTGCTAAAATGTTTGCCCAGGGGGGTTTACAACATACTTTGGTAGTAGTTCTAGGACTAAGTGTGTAGCTGAACCTTAGTCTAACTCGTTATTATGCTTTCCCATTGATTTATGTAGTTAACTGATTATGTCTGAATTTTTTGTAATTACTGGATAGCTCAAAACTAATAATGCAAATTGGAAATGCAACATTTAATCTAATAATGATGCATTAAAACTAAGGCACGTATAAGTGAATTGCAGAAATATCTGACCTAGCATGTGTAATTCAAGAGCTAAAGAAATACAAAGCTAGGGTTAAGAAATTCATGCACTAATTTGAGTAATAACATAATAATGTTATTTGGAACACATAACCAATAAATTCATGAAGTTCTGTTGAAGTTATAGAAATTCCAGGTGATGAAATTCATAGAGGAACACTTAGATTTCGGGGCTGGAAATGCTGGAACCTTGTTGCATTCTTGAACTATGGTTTTTGATCTTTTTCTCCTTTCTTACTTCTAATTTTCTATGATTTTATTTATTTATTTGACTTAGGTATGTTTTAGTTATGTTTCTAGACTTAAACAGACTAAAATCTAATGATTTAGGGTCAAAATGATGGATCTTAAGGATTAAATGAAGTTGGAAAATACCAAAAGACCTTTGAGTTAGTTGCTCTCGGACCAAACGATGACCTTTACTAATGGGTTGTCGTTTGGTTCCGTAGGTTGGGTCTATTCAACAATCCTCTACTAAAACGGGCATAACCTTTTTACTTAAAGGTCTGTTTTTTGCAAGGTCGGTTGCTATGGAAATCTAATTAAGTTATCTATCGTTTGGTAGGTCATAGGACACCTATTTTATCTTGTGCTAAGAGTTATGATTATTTGAAATTTACCGAACTGCATTTCCCCCCTAACTTTCTGCTAATTTCCACCTACGGACCGCAGGTCTACGTACGGACTATGCTGGTCAATCATGGTTCTTTTCAGAGAGTGGGTAAATGGGTTGTTGATCGATGGACACAAACTACAGAACATACTCTGAACTACAGACCGTAGGTTCGTCTGTCGTTCGACACTTAGTCAAATTTTTCTGGGCTTAGTTTTTAGGGATTTCTAACTAATCGATAGATGTACAGAACGAACGGTGGGTCAGGCTACTGTCCATCGATGTCCACCGTCTGTTGCACCTGTAGATTTTCTGAAAAAACTAGTTTTTAGTCTGTTTTGGATACGGGGTGTTACAAGGTAAGCACACTATCTTCTACTTGGGAGTAAGACTATGTAATTTTTATAAACATCTTTCATAACATAAAGGCAACAACGAAGCATCAGTCATACTAAAGACAACGTTACAATATATCATCCTAAATCTATCAAGTCACATGCACATATTTTGCATCACAACCAACTTTTCTCCCTCACTCCTTCTAGCATAATACTTTCAAGTGGTCATAACTTAAAGACAATTGGATAACAAATAAGAGAGAGACCTTATAGCATTAAACTTTATGGCAAGAATTAATAAGTGAAGTTTTCCTAACATCTGATAGCCTTTTATTCATAGAATGTGGCATAGTTCGCATTTATGAACAAGGTTCTACTAGATATGGTTTGAGACATCCTTAAATTATTCCAAAATCTTATGCTCGGATACCAAGTTTTACACGACCTTGGGTTTATCCCCTAGAAGTAATATGGTGTACTTGACCCGAAGGGGTCTCGTACAAGCCCTTAGCACATAATAACATAACAACATAGGGAAAATGCACAAAATTAAAACCTTTATTCAAAATCAAAGAGTTTTATAAAACAGAGTGTACGACACTATGTATCAAACCATCTATACTATTTCAATTAAAACTCGTAAATACAATGTTAGGGACACGACCCTTACAAAAAGTCTAAAACATAAAAGAAAGACATAAGGGGCATATGATGAAGCCCTCAAATACTCTGAGGAGTTACCAATCTTCTTCTTATTGATCTACTACCATCCAAGCCACGACGATAGAGTCCAATATCTCCAAACCCTACACTTGATAGAAAATGTTAAAATATGGGTTAGCACAAATAATGTAATAAGTATGGAAGCCATGCATAAAATTCCTTAAACATGCATGAAAGGGACAATTTTATTTGAAACCATGATATATGAAACTTTTGAAACATTATATTTGCAATAGTTGGAGAATGTAGATCATAAGAAAAACTATGAACACTTCATCAAAATACGAAAGATATTATCATAAACAAAAGCATAGTCTCTAGCACGATATAATGCATACCCCAATATTTACAAGACATAGTTCACACATATAATTCAATGGCAATACCTCCTCATCATAGTAGAGCTACCACATATGCACCCCTAGGTTATACTTGTGTAATTCATATATTGAATTCCATAAGCCTACCTACACTAAGTACCACTCTTAGGTGACCATGCTCATGTTCATAATACTTAAGTCTCATCATAAATCAATAATTAAAGACAAGGAACCATTCATGTTCATAATTATTAATAAGTAAGTCACTCTTGACAACAATTCATATTATTCCTATATATATTCACACATCTTCGTAGAATAAGGAAACCACACCAGAACCCCTTTATAGGTATACTTGTGCAATGTATAAGTGAAGTCTCATAGCCTACTCACAGTAAGTAAAGCTCAATAAGAAGTCAAAAGTCTAGCTCACATTCATGTTCATGTTCATATTCATACTTCATAGACATGGTTAATATTCATGGCACATATTCATAGAACATGTTCATGTAAATCATGCATTAACTCATTAATCATCATGTTATCAATCACATCCACAATTACACTAAAAGCTTACTTGTGCAATTCATAGGTGGAGTCTCATACCCTCACTCATACTGAGGAAAACGATTTAAGTAATAATAGAACATAGTTGATGTTCTTGTTCTTGATTTTGTCATCTAATGTTTCATGTCTTTGTAGTTCATTAACATAAGAGAAACACACCATAGCTACTCTCAAGGTCCACTTGTGGCACGTATGAATAACATCTCATACTAGCTCTCGTACTAAGTATATCTTTTTGAGGAAATATAGCATATAATTCACTTTCATGTTCAAAATTATTGTTCTAGTTGATTAGAAGGAATATGTCCTTAACTGACATAGACCATGTGACTTAAATGGAATCCCGTGTCATGTAAACCCACACCGAAAGAAGCCTTCCTACTTGCCTAAGGTACGATTAATATGTTTTGCTTTTAGGTAGATCCACTATATAAGAACTCATGTGGGAACATATATATGGGATATGGAGATCACTTTTAGATACCCTACCTATTGCATTGCCGGAGGGGCTTCCATATCATGAATTCCCTTACGACGACCCAACCTATTGCATTGACAGAAGGGTATTTACCTCACTTTCAACATCCCTCCAGGGAAACATCATAATTTTCCAAATTACTTCTTACTCACATGAATTGCACTAAAGGATCATAAACCATGTAAATCCACACATCGAACATTAATTATAGTAGACATGTATATAATCATAGTTCAAGTTGTTCATTCATTGCATATATAATCTCATGTACTCATATTGTAGGGCATGTGGGTACGGTCCTTCCACAATAATATCATATACAATTCAACATGCACAATAAATAAACACCTCCACCTTCAAGTGGATTCATTGCTTACATCCAATAATAAAACATCTCCACCTTTCTAATGGATCAATAGTTCATTCACAATTCTCTTTAACATGTCATTTTTCTCATAATTTTCCCTTCAAGGCATGGAATCAAGACCAACCCTAACTTCTAGAAATAAAAAAACAGGTAGAGAATATCATGATTCAACAACATAATTAATTATACATAATCAACATTCAAACTTTCAACATCATTCAAGCCAAACCATAGTTCAAAATTTAGTAAGAAGGGAGATTCATTCATAAGCAATTCATATCTACAAGATCCATTCATGAGAAATCTATGTCAAGGTGATATAATCTAAGGCAATTTATCAAGAAGTTCATCAATCTTAGAAGGTCACATCCAACCCCTAAAGTCGCATCTTTCATCACATAACCCTAATCTATATAAATATCACCTTATAATCTTGTGTTAATCAACAACGCATGTGGAATTATTAATTACATAATAATCAACTCACATTAAATCAATTGAATCAACTTCTAACAACATATAAAATTTAGAGAAAAAGCCATAGTTAGAATTGGGGAAAACTCGTGGATTATTTTTTGTTCAAGTTAAAATCATCAAAAATAAGTAACATAATTAATAACAAACATAATTCAACCTTTATAACAACTTCTAAATGAATCCATGGGATTGAGTTAAAACCCTGGCTATTTTGTCTTTCTAGAATTGCAATAAAATCTTTTGAAGAGGCTCCTTGGGTGATAGCTACCCAAGGATGAAAACTTTCATACCCTAGGTGTACAATACTATATGAAATTGGAGAATAAATATGATTCTTGGAGCCCTAGCTTGACCTTGATCTTCACCTTCGACGGAGTCTAGAGAGAAGATTTTTGGAGGGGAAAGTAGTTGGGTTTTGATTTGGAGTCTTGGTGATTAATGAATTAATGAGGTTTTTAGGACTTAAAAAAGTTTATATAGGTGAAATAAATGATAATAAAAGACCTCTAATAAAAAAACATAAAAAATAATTAACCAAATAGACCCATCTTATGTCGAGTCATAGACAATATTTAGGTGCAAACCACACCCAAGAACCTATGGACCATGGTTGAATTTATGCCCCATCCCGCAGGTATGTAGGTGGTGGATGTAGGCTGTAAGCTAGGGGCCTGACCCACGAGCTCAACCTATGGGGCATGGGTCCATCTACTAGCCTTAGAATTGTCATTCGTAGGTCACATATTTTGACAACTTTCTGCTCTTAGCGGAAGCTAGGGATTACGCTCTAGAGTCCTCCTCAAGAACTCTTATTTTGGTCCGTAGAGGGTATTACCTACAATTCTAACCCCTAAACACGTAAATATAAGCTCGGAAAATAATTTGACATCCTCAAATCTCACGTAAAACTCAAAGTAAAACTTGTTATGCTCCAATTTCACCTACTAGATTATGTTAAGCTTTATCTAGGTCATACTAGTTTTTACAGTGTGTTACACAAACATTATCTTGTAAAACTTATATTCATAAACTATTGAATCAATGATCATGGTTAAATGTATGGTTATGGTCTCCTACCCTCTAATCGCCTACAACAAATGACAACCTTACTAAATCTTTGAGCGGTGATAGGTTGTATCATTTACTAAGTATTATGAATTATTCTTGTATAATTACAATGCAATATTTCTAGGTATATCTCTATACTAGGTACAAATTAACTGTAATTCTTAAGATAAAAATCATAATTCTCATTCCCCATATTCTATCTGTTTATTCCTCTCCGAGTTTAATTCACACAATATATGCATTTCAATGGTGATCAAACATAAAGTAACAAATACAAGAACATATGAGAGATTCATTTTGTAGTTAATGTAAATTAATAAAAATTCAATAAGATACAATCATCCTGAAGCAATAGCCCTAAAACTAGGAAACTAGAAGAGTTTAGGAAATAACCTTAAAAATTACTGAAGAGTTAAATTTCATAACTAGATCGAACGTAGAAGAGTTTAGGAAATAACCTAGACTTTCTTTAAAACCCAAAAGAGAATGTTCAATAAAATAACACATTGATCTATTTATGTCGAAATGGCAAAAACTAGCACACTAGTGCGCGACACGAAGGTGTATGTTCAACTCCAGATCAAGGAGTTCCTCTCTTCACCACCATGTGGGGCTGTGATGGACCATTCTATCAAATTTTGAATTTGTGAATAATAATGGAATTCCTTTTCACGATGCAAAGAGGATATAAATCTGACTTCCACTTCGTTTCTTCATTCTTCATTCTTGCTTCTTTTTAACATGGATCATTTTGTGATTTCGAATGCCCATTTTAGTGCTTGTTTCTTCCTTTAAGATCACCTGTATAACTAATTATGCTGGTTAGTATATAAACAATCAAAAGAATCTGCACAACTATAAATCTACATAAAATGACTCTGTACTTTACCTAATGCAGGTATTAATTGGTTTCTATGCATATAAATACACGTAAGATCAATAATGTTTGACATAATCATTATACTACTCTGTTTCTCTCACTCTCTCGCTCTATCTAACTCACTTACTAACTAACTAACTAACAAACTAACTAACTAACTATATATATGTGTGTGTGTGTGTGTGTGTGTGTGTGTGTGTGTATATTTATTTTTATTTTTCCCCTGCAAAATGCAAACAAAACATATGCTCTTTCTATTTTAATTTGATTCTCATCTTTTGACTTTTCATGAAGTTTAACGAAGTAAGGCTATTTAATTTTGTGGTCTATTGCATGAGTGCAACATTCCTCGATGATGCCATGATAATATATTGATATGTTATGATGATATCACGGAGGAATGTGGAGTGTGAGTTACTGGCTGAAGAATATTTAGTTTTCTGCTAAATTAGTCATACTATATCCATGTGTGGAGAATTTATCACAATTAACTCAATTTAGTTCTTTTAACTTGTACTAATATTGTCACCTAGTTAGTGAATCTCAACCCATTAAACAACAGCTAGAAAGCGTTGTTGGTATAATGAACTTCCAATCATTCAACCAGAAACATATTTACATACAAAGTAATTAACTTGAAGTAATTATAGGTGAGAAATTAATCGTTAATTAGGAAGCTGTTAACCATTTAAAAGTCAAAGGACCTTCAAATATTATCAAGAAAGCTCTATGAAATTTAAACAAATTTTCATTCATACGTAGGATAACTTATGAGAAGTTCACTAAAATTGATCAGGTTGAACATCCATCACGAGTAGGTCATGTGGAAGCAAACAAACAAGAAGTTACAAACACGGGTACAATATATATTTAGGTCTATATGCATATGATTTTCTACAAATGGTATAAGTTAAGAGGGGAGAGAATAGCGATGGTTAGATATTAGATACAAAACCATGTGAGAATCTTTCTGGTTTAGTCTCTGTAAAGAAATTGTAACAAACTGATTTTCGTTTTTACTGAAAAAGGCAATGGGGAAATGATTGGGGCCAGAAACTTTTTTGTAGTAACTTGAGATTACTCTATATTTTGATGAAATAGGAGTTAGTGAGGTCTAGGAAAATCTGTTAACCAATGAGAATTCTAACAGTGAATTTTATTGAATGAATGGATAGCAAAGACATTAAGGAACCCATACGATCTTATGAAATTGAATTCGGGTGAGTAAAACTCCCGAAACATAACTTAACGTCAACAGGTATTTTCTGAGTATCATGGGATTATGTTGTGTTGTGAAAATGGGGGTTTGGATTTCATTAAATTTCTCAATGGTTCCGAGATAGTAGTCGTGGCGGGTTGGGGCCCCCATAGCTGGACAAATGCGACTTAAAAAAGAAATAAAACCCCAAAATGTTTTTATTCTGTACTTTTGACTTTTAGAGCTAGGAGACGACCCCATGTGAGTTCTTGACCATTTTTCACTATTATTAAGGCTAAGTGTAAGGTTTTCATTCCCCGAATTATTTTTTTGTTCTGTAGAATATAAATTAAAGGGTAATTATCGATCGGGGATGGTTTGATATGGAAATGATGGTTAAAAAACCCTAATCTGAGTATGGGATCATGAGTTTGGTCTAGGGTTATTTGGTTTGTTATAATCCGGATAAAAAAAATTTGACTGTTGATTCTAGCGTATAAATTGTTGTTTGTATACCTTGAACAAGTGAAAAGAATCGGAAAATGGAAGATTCAAGTACCTTAGGGGATTAAGGTTAGGTGATGGTTGTGATGTCATGTTGGTGTGATATACATTTATAATTGCTCATTATATGTATGTATGTATGTATGTATGTATACGAATGTTGTGTTATTGATCACACTACTAGAAAATAAGGATGGTTTAGTAATTGTATCAAATGAAATCATGAATTGATTGTATGATTATGAGAATGCACATTTTAATTGTGATTGTGGCTTGTTGAATGGATCGATTACCTCATTCTGACATAAACATGGAACTGGTTGCCACGTTCTGGGAAAAACATGGGATCGATTGTGATGTTCCGTCATAAATATTGCATCGGGTACCACATTTCTGTATGCTAATAATTTGGGTGTGGGTTCCATGAGAGGACCATTTAATTGGGTTCCATGACAGGACAATAATTGCATATATAGAGAATTGTGAAGTTGTGTGTTGTCCGTATGTGATAACTAATATTGTATATGTTAAATATACACATGTTTATTATTGTTGCAATGACTTGTATATGTTTCACCTTTTGAGATAGTTCTGTGATCCTACCAGTACACTGTGGATGTGTACTTATACTGCACTTGCTTATTCTTTTTTGAGTACAGGGCATCTTCAAGCAGCTATTGATAGACTTAAGCTAAGTGATTATTGAGCGTGGCCAGATTCAAGGATGAGGAAAATCTTTCGGGATGCCATGGATCTTTTCTATTTAAATCCACTCTTTTCTCAGACCATTTGTTTAAAGTGTTGTTTAGTTTCGGTGTTTTACCCCTTTCTCTTGGACTTATCGTTAGTAGAATTTTGGTACAATGTCTTTCAAGTTCTAGGGGTTGATTTTCGGCATTAGTTTGGTTAGTTAATTGTTTAAACGTTTGGAGTATATGATGACTCAATTTTTATTGTCATTTAAACCTTCTTCTGTATCTTTAAATGCGTAGTATTTAATTAAGCTGTTAGATTTGGGTTGTAGTATTAGTTATCCCACCAAACGGTTAGTGTGCGTGACAATCACGATGGTCTAAGTCGTGACAAAAACTCACCATAGTAAGGGTTATGACTTAAAGTGCGCCATAACAAAAAATATGAGCATTTTAAGTCTAAGTCCAAAAAATAATGGATGGTTGTGAGACTTTTCGCCTTTACAATAAATGGTTGTGAGACTTTTCTCCTTTACAATACATTAAGACATTTTAAAGCACTTTTCGTTCAAAATATGTATTTAAGAACTCTTGTATAACTCAGTTATCTTTTTTTTTTTTGGAAAATAAGAAGCAATCCTATTTCTCACATTTAATTATATATTTTCATTATTAAATTTAAGTGCTCATAAGAACTGTTGGATACCATTCAAAAAGATTTCTTCTTCTTCTCTTTTCCTTTCATATATGCAAATGTACAAATACTTGCAGACACATCGTTACATTTTGTGTAAATTTCATTGTATCATTAAATCTTAATGTAAAATCAAATTAAATGGTTTGAAGATTTTTAAAATAATGCAATTGACATATTTCAAACAGCTGCATCTAATCCTAATTATAAATGCTTGTTATTAGAATTATTTTTATACAACTTTCTCTTATCTCAATTCAAAAATGTAGCTTATTGATCTCCATTTATATCATTTTACGAAAACTTAAAAACAAGGTAAATGGCTTGAACATGTAAAGGCAAACGATCAAATTTAATTTTTTTGTTTAAATGAGAAGTACTACATTATCTTTCAATGTTACATTAATATTTATAATAAATAACAATAAGGGTATCATATTCTTTGAATTCAAGACATGCGAGCCCAACGAGTAAAACATTATCAAATGTTTAATTGGTCAATTTATAAAGTGGACACTTAAAAGAATTACAAATTGTATAACCTAAGAATTTTACGAGAGTGATAGGTTGAATGAACTTGAAGTCTAGTAAATTAGAGAATATACGTCTCATAAGTCTTCAATAAATAGAGTGTCAATTGTTACTAAAATCCTCTCTGAATACAGAAAAATATTAAATATCTTTCTATATTAGATAGAATTTACTAGACAATTTTAACGTTGATATTTAAAGAAAGAAAATTAAATATTCAGTTTTCATAAGTTGCCATTCAAGTAATAAAAATGCATTAAATGGGGTGAATATGAGATAACTTTAGACCTCACACACGTACTAGGTCAACACATAAATGCTTTTTTGGACTGCCACTCTGCATATCACATGGTCTATAGTTCACGGGTTAAAACTGATTATCCATAATGCTCCATAATTTGAATGTTAAACTGGAAAATGTGAATAGCTTTAGGAGTAGGAGGTATTATTAACTCAAAAGAAAAGCTCTCTTAGATTAATCTTTTGGCGTTTATCAAAAACCAGGTAGGATAGCAAAAAAGGAAGAAATATTAAAGATTGTTGGCCGGAATCAATTTATAGGTGGATGCCATTTCAATTTCTATTTGATCAAGATTTCGTAAACGACTCTCAATCCTCATCAATGAACACCAACATCCCATAATCTTCACCCAATATTTTTTGCGCACAATCAAATGAATAAACAATCTAAAGGCATGCCCTTAATGTCTCTCTTTCTTATTTTCTTTTTACATTCTCTAAGATTATTTTTCTTATTAATTCCTTACTCATGCCAGATGTTGATTACAGAAGCTGTTATGGGTGGATAAGGAATTTGGTGTACACATTCAGGAATTATTTTCTCTCTTTCTTGGCTATTTAATATTTTCGCATGCAGATCTATCTTTATTCCCTGCATTTCAATTATTAGTAATTTAGTGTGGTTTGATAAGATGTGTGTTTTCTTATTATTAACATTTATCTGCTTGCAAGATTGATTTTGATTTATTGAATATCATTTTGGTTATATAATGATTATATTTGGATCCTACAATCAAGAATGTAGTTTCTTTTAATATTTTTCCAAACTTGTCACTTTATCCCAAAAAGTTTTAACAGCATTTTTTGACTTGCATAGCTTAAATGTAAATGATGGTTTGGTTATTTCGTATTTTTTTTCTCAAAAAGAAATTTATCTTTTGAGGCATATAAGATATAATGTGTTGCATGTGTGTATCATATATATAATATAAAATAGAATTAATATTACTAAACTAAAGCTTTTTAGTAAGTAATTATAAATTAGAGAACATAGGAAAAGTGCTTTTAAATGATTAATAAGTATTTTCATAGAATTTCATGGAGTAGGAGATAAAAATTACTGGATATTATTGATACATTAAAAAATACAATGAAAGTTTCAATATGGGGAGAAAATGAGATTTCTTTAGTAGCATTATTATTTACTACAATAAATTTTTGTAAGCATATCTTACTAACAATTTTAAAAAAAATTACCAATACAAAAAGTGTCACCAGTAGTCTTTCTATTGAGGATATGAACATAAATTATAGGAACCAATTAAGTATGATTTTTATCCTAACTATTTACATGTGCCCGCGCGCGTGCAAACACACACTCATGTAAACCCACGCGAGCGCACGAACACACACACATGTACACACATGCATACACGCACGCATGCACACACGATCACATAAACACGCATGTGCACGTACACACACACGCACGCGCGCACACACACGCATGCACACACGCACACACACACACACAACACACATACAAAAGATTCTCTCTTTGCTCTTATTTAATTATTTTGTAATTGGCCATCATTAATTAAATTCATTGTCCTAATTGAACTCGGGTGAGTAATAGAAGGATACAACGTGAAAAAAAGGAACATCATCTTCTCTAGACTTTAGACTTTATTTGTATCTAGGATAGAGATACACCTAGAGACCTTTCTGGATTAATAGACAAGAAAAAACATAATGATCGGTAATCAACTTAATCTATCCTCGCTCAATAATGCACTCAAACTGGCAATTACAGTAGGAGATTAGAGGTAAGGAGACTATGATCATACCTCTAGACCTATAATTTTATGATCAATTGATGTCTATCATATGACATACTATGCATGAATTCTAGTTAAACTGCAGTCCTAGAATTTCCCCAATCATAATAAAGTAATCTTAGTATTTAATTCTTCCATACTTTTATTTATAAATAAATTCTTTCGGAACTTTTAAATAAAGAAATAGATTAGCATAATTTACTGAGATAATCCACAAGTACCCCCCTAGACTATGATCGAAATTCTAGAGACACACTTTGACTAAACTAAGGTCCTATTACCCCCTTAACTTATTTTTTTGTATTTTTGTATAAATTGTCTTACGTATCACACTCCGTGACTCCACGAGATTGAAGCGTGTGGGAGATTTTGGATGCCACGTAAGCCAATAATGTGCACAAAATTATATAAAAAATAAG
Source organism: Solanum chmielewskii (assembly GCA_027704785.1). Lineage (NCBI taxonomy): Eukaryota > Viridiplantae > Streptophyta > Magnoliopsida > Solanales > Solanaceae > Solanum > Solanum chmielewskii. The sequence continues at coordinate 38,647,597 of JAKWIX010000320.1, forward strand.
TAAGTGGGGTAATAGGCCTTAGTTTCGTTAAGGTGTGTCCCTGAGATTTTGATCATAATCTAAGGGGATATATGTACATTTTTCCTAATTTTAGTAGAAATAATTATTCAACATGTTTTTTGGGTTCGATAATCTGGCTCTTTTAGTGCCACTATATTACTAATGTGACTACATACACTTTCATGTTAATTTGAGAGCAACAGACGTTGTTTCACAGTTATACTATTGATTAATTACAATGAGATCATCTTTTGAGGCAGCACACTGTAAACATTACCTTTTCTAGTTACAAGGCTGATATTCATGGGAGTTATTTGGATGGTTCGGCTACTTTGAGTTGTTATATTTATGCCCCTGAATTTCTAACCTAAGAGGTTGAAGCCCTTGAGAGTTTACTTGCAAGGTGGTCCCATCAATTGAGTACTTGAGTTCGAGATCCAATTTGCTCGTATTGGAACAGGACTTGTCGTAGTTAGTAGTTGTAGATTTAGCTATTATGAGTACTTCTCATGCTTGTGGCGTTCCATTTGAATTTATTTAAACTTGAACAAAAGTGTACCTTTTGGGATAATAGGGGTAAAGTTAGGTTTACCTTAGTCATTCTTAGATTTACATTTGGTATGCTCATGTAATTTTCGTCTTGATTTTGTACCATTGTCTTTTACCTTCCTACTTAGTTTGCCTATGATTCCAACTAAGTATCTTTGCTTTGTACTCGTTCTACACTCTGTATTTGCTTCGTGATGTATGTCCAAATACACGCTACCAACAGTTATCGTTCGTTCCAGAAAGAAACTTTTATCAATGATGAGGGTGAGAACTTGATGTCCTGGACTTGTATATCTCCTTTTATGTATTGTATATCTAGTCTTTTGGTTTTTGAGACAACTTTGTCTTTTTTCCACTTTTGGGACTTGTACTCTTTTGTTAGAATTTTCTTTATACTTTGACTTTCAGATTCTTGGAGGGATCTTTATGTGTGTAGTGTGGGTTTTTTCTTCTCTTGTCATGTTTGTTGTTTAAATTATTATTTTCACTTATTTCTGCCCTTATATTTATTACATGTCATTTTGAGTTATGAATTGGCTTACCTACTAGTGAGTTTTAATACTGTTATCATGACTGGAGGAATTGAGTAGTAATAGACGTAAAGAGGAATATCACATAATCACATTGCCCAAAAAACTAGTAACCTGCCAAAACTAACATGTCTCATTGGCTAAATGAAAGCTTGCAATGAGCAAAGCTTCCTTAGTCCTGGAGCTACAATTGGTGTGGTAAAACTATTGATTTGTAATTTTTCGGTCCATGTAGATATGCTCGTATGAAAACTGAAGGTCGAAGCAAGGATACGACTGACACCCCAAAATTTTTGATTGGTATTCCATCAGTACGACATAAGTCAGAAGATGGAAGTTGAAGGGTGAAAATGTAATTATGGAAAATAGTGCTTCCTTTTGAATGCTCTAAAGGATATAAAGGGTTTTTATGAAATTATTGACCATAATTATTTTCCTAATAAGGGATTGTGAAAACAAACCTCTTTTTGTGAAAAAGTATTGATAAGAGTATAGTTAAGAAGTTCTTATCTTGTAGAGAAAGAAACCTCAATTTTTGTATCAATCCAATCTTGGTCTTCAACTTTTGTTAAAAAAACTAGATTGGAATAGATATTTCCTGCATAACTATTTTGTATATTACTTGATTTATAAGTTGCTAGAAACTTTACTTCGAGTGTTTGTGCTAGATGAGGGTGTAAACCCCAAATTGGTATTGATTAATCACCTCATATATTGATTGTACGACATGGATTAATCATTGAATTGCAAACTTTGATTGAGATCTCTAACACCATTTTGTCTTGAAAATAAAATGGAGTTGAGAAGACTCAATAGTGATAACTTGTTGAAATTACTCTATGTGTTTGAGGTAGAAATGGGATTATCGAAGTAATTTCTCATTAAATGATATGAGCTAGTAATAGCATATCTACTAATGTATTGTTTAGTGCTTTGTTCTAAAGGGTATTGGAGTTGAAAAGAATCTAAGGGAGCTTTAAATGTTGGGTGAATATCAACAAGTAGCCTAGACAAACCGTTATAAATATATAATGAACAAATTATTAACTACTTGGATGGATCTCTTTTAAAAAGTAAAAACTTATTTTATATTTACTATTTAATAATTCACTTAAAGAAATATATAACAATACAATTATTTTATTAAAATTTTATTTTCTTCTCGCCTCTTTCTCCTCTTTCTCTCTTTCCTCATTTTCCTTTTTCTGTCTTGCCTCTTTCTTTTTTTTTTTCTCTCTGTGCGAGGTATGAATTTTAAAAGCTAAAATTGAAAGATTTGTTGGATTCATTGTATAAATGTGTGAATGGATAATTGGACATAGACTAAATATTGGTGGATTATAAATGTGAAAGTTCTCCAAGTATGACTCGAGTTATTCCATTCATGAATACTCATGCCAGATTATTGCAACCTTCCAAAATATCATGCAACCTTTCATATTCTAGAATACATTTTTACCTATCATGAATGAATAATAGCGTTCACCTATATGTTATAAATATATGAATCTTTCTCCGATATTGATAGAAGTATTTAAAACAATTTTGCAAGAAGAAACACTACATAGTAAGAAAAAAAAAGTTTATGGTTTTCCAAAAACATCTTGCATGGTTACAAGCCATTGAATGGTTCGGTGGACAACAAATTTGAGGTACCATTATTTTTTTGTTGTGAGTGATTTTATTCTAAGAGGATATTTTCCATAACCTTGGATACTTGATGGGAATAATTTTCTTAAGAAATTCTCTGAATTCAAATGACTTCACTCTTCCTCTTTTAATATTGTTTATTATATAGTTTTTTTATTTCAAAATATTAGTTAACTTAATATTGTATATCTCATTATTTTTATGAAATTTGTTTGAAGTTATTTTGTTGGAAAAACATATTTTGCACTACAAAAAGTTTAACAATCTTAAGGAAATTATTATTATGTTATTGTGTAATTATTTATTGTCCCTAAAATGTTTTAAATCTGAAGAAATATATTTTAATACTTTATTTGTATTTGGTTTGTGGAGATTAAAACCTTTGTGAGTTTATGCTATGTTTGAATTTGATACTGACTTGGAGAATCTAAAAGTTCATCCGAAAATTAAAGTTCATTCGATTAATGATTGGGAGTTGTAAACATTATCATTAAAATAGAAACAGAATGGAAATACAAATTTTACGCTCCGAGCCAACACCCTATGTGTGGCCGGCACCCGATATCCATTGTTGGTCCCAAGTGAAACCTTGATATGGCTTACTTACTCAAACAAAGACTTAAACAAAAGAATATTCCAAATAAAGAACATGTTGAATAAACTAAGAATGTATTTAAAGAAACATTCAACTTGACATAAAAGTTGCTCAATTCATAGAAAAATATTTGGAATACAAAACAAAAAGACTAATAACTAACCATCTTAATTTCTATGAAGCCTCTAAAATAACTTAGATTGACGTTGGGACAAGCCCCAAAACATCCTACGAACTAATATAATAACTACAAGAAATGCAAAGTAGTCCTCCTGAATTCAAGGAGGCTCACCTACTGAATTTTGAGTTCTCATTGGATCAACTATGCACTACTTGTTTATCCTGGTTACCTCCGTCCGCATTATAAGACGATGTAGGCCAACTAAAATTAGTACATTGAATGTACGAGTATGCGAGTTGGAATGCTAAACATAATAGGCTTGAAAAGAGTCTGAAAGAAAACTTACTTGGGCTTTACTTAACTAAATTGAAGTCAAATGATTTCAATATAAAGTAGTGTAAATAAATGCAATATAAAAAAAGCTTTAATATATGATATTCAACTCTATGTAATTAGAAATACAATAATAACACTATATATATATAAAGATACAATATGAACTCTGTTTGTATATGAAAATACAAATATTTATGATATATATAAAAGTACAATATAATGTTTTGGGAGTTTCTCTAACCGACAACGATCACTTAGGAGCTCTAGTGATGATACAACACTTTACTTTATGCTGCCAAGGACCATGCTACACCTTGACAACGTATAGGACCTAAGTCACTAAGGGGATCCACAAGTCTATTATAAAAATCACTAATGGAATTATCTAAAAAGTATGATCTTTTTCTACACATGATGACTACATGGTTTATAGGGGCTGTGACTTATCTAAATTCTCCCTTATATCCATGTTCAATAATACTCCTAAAGATATGCTAGTAGGTCTTATGTTTAAAAACACACTTCTTTCTGTGATTTGAGATAATTGCTCAAATAAATAGTTCAAAGGCTATCTTGGAAATCAAAGTTTTCCCTCTTTCTTAATTGTGAAAGCATTTTACTCTTTCCTGAAAACTAGCTCAAAGGTTCTTTAGAAATATTTGTCTCCGTTCTTATTTAAATGTGAAGAACGTTCAAAATATATTGGGAATGCTTAGTTCTTATATACTTCTTTGAAGAAAAGTACTTCGGATATGAACTCTTTGCTTAAATTTGAAACTGATGTCTTAAACAAGTAAAAACGTTTGTAAAAGTCTTTTGAAATACTATAAGAACATATGTTGACTTAACTCTCAACTTCTTCACTTAACTTTTAACTTCTTGATTGGACTCTTAACTTCTTTACTTGACTCTTTACTTTTATTGAATTGAATTTTTAATTTTAGGATCATGATTTGTGATATGACAGATCTCGTGATGTTTAGGAGTGGTTTTAGATAGGAAGAACAAGGTTCTTGAAGAATCTTGGATAAGAACTTGAATAGAAATCTTGGAACCAGTTTGTAAGTAAATGATTAAGAAAACCTTTCTGCAGATTCTTAAATTAGTTTCTTGAATTCTCTATGGCCGAGAATTATGATTTTCATTAGTAAAGATGAAAAATTGAACGTTTAGAATCTTTTATTGGTCAAGGAATTTACTTAGGGTTTTTTTGGAGTTTAATTGGCGTAAAATCACACTTCATTCAGTTTAGAAAATTGAAATTCACGCTAGGTCTTTGAGAGAAGAGAAAGGAGGAGAAAAGTGAAGAAAGTTCAAGATTTGTCAAAAACATTCAAGAATCCCTTGTGAATTTTGTCAAGTGGTGATCCCTACAAGGTAAGTGAGGTCCCATAGTGTTGGGCTCATTAATTCACACGCCTATTATGTTAATTTTTCACTATACCTTCGTTCTTAAAATTTAAGGATTTAAGAGGTGATGAGTTGTTATAATTGCTACAGATTTCTAATCGATTATGTTTTGATGATAAGATTCTACTTGGGTCAATTTAAAATGACCACATATCTTAAAATATAAAGAGTTAGATGATCCATAACCTATTCAACAAAAGCTAATAGAATCTTCTTTCCAACGCCACAAATTTCGAGTGAATCCAGTTTCTGAATAAAAAGTTATGACTATTTAAGTAACCTATACAGTACTATTACAAAATAGCCGATGGAAAAACATTAAAAAGGGTTGTTTTTATTTTTTTACCTCCAATGAAACCCTGAAGGAAAAGATTATAAACAATCAGATTTTTATCTTGACTAATGAAATCATAATTCTTGGCCATAGAGAATTGAGGAAACTAATTAAACAATCTCCAGAAAAATTTTCTTGACCATTTACCTTCAAGCTAGGGTTTCAAGGTTTCTATTTATGTTCTTGTCCAAGATTCTTCAATAATCTTGTTCTTCCTATCTAAAACCATTTCGAAACATCATGAAATCTTTCCTATCACAAATCATGTCCTTAAATCCATAATTCAATTCAAGAAAAGTCAAGAGTCAAGTCAATAAGTTAAGAGTCAAGAAAAAAGTTAAAAGCCAAGTCAACAAGTCGAGAGTTAAGTCAAGATAAGTTCTTAAAGTATTTCAAAAGTCATTCCCAAACGTTAACTGGTTTTAAGAATCAAGTTTCAAATTTGAGCAAAGGGTTCAGATTAGAAGTTTTTTTCTTCAATGAATTATATGGGAACTGAGTATTCCCAAGAAGTTTTAAATGTTTTTCACATTTAAATAAGAGCGGAAATAATGATTTCAAAGAGCCTTTGATCTAGTTTTCAGAAAAGATTAATTGCTTCCACAATTAACAAAGAGGGTAAACTTTGATTTCCAAGATAGCCTTTGAGCTATGTTCTTGACAAATTATCTCATTTCACAGAAAGAAGTATGTTTCTAAACATAATAGCTAGTATCATATTTGGGGAGTAGTATTGAACACCGATAAGGGGGAGAGTTCTGATAACTCAGAGCCCCCATAAACCATGTAGCCATCATAGGTACAAAAAGATCATACTCTTTAGATGATTCCTTTAGAGCTTTTTACCATAGACTAGTGTATCCACTAAGTGTGTTAGTTTCTATACAGTTGCAAGGCATACGATGGTCCTTGGCAGCATGAGGTAAAATATTGTATCATTACTATAGCTCTTAAGTGATAGTTGTCGGTTAAAGGAACTCCCACAACAATATTTTTTATCTTTACATACATATAGAGTTATTATTGTATTTCTAAATACATAGATTTGAAAATCATTTTTTAAATCTTTTCTTTATATAGATTTGAAAATCATTTTTTAAATCTTTTCTTTATACTTGATTAATTTACACTTCTTTATAATGAAATCAGTTGAGATCAATTAAGTTAAGTAAAGCCCAGGTAAGTGTTTCTGTCAGACTTTTTTTAAGCCTATGTAATGTTTAGCATTCCAACTCGCATACTTGTACATTGAATGTAGTAATATTAGTAGTACTGCATCATCTTATGATGCAGACATAGGTAACCAAGATCAGCAATCAGCACATCATTGATCCATGGAGCACTCCAGAGTATGTTGGTGATCTTATTTGCTTTCCAGAGGACTCTTTTTTAATTCTTCTAATTATTATATTAGTTCATTAGGATGTTGTTGGGCTTTCCCCAACGTCCATATCAGTTTTTTTGGAGGGTTCATAGATAGTCAGACAGTTAGTTAGGAGTCTTTTAACTTTGTATTCCAGATGTTTTACTATGAGACTTGACTAGCCATTTTGTCCAGTTTGATGCTTCTTTTAAGACATTCTTTGTTTATCTCCAAAGTTCTTTATGCAGACTATTCTTATGATTTTATGTCTTTTGTGTAACATATCACAAAGATAAACGAAAAGTAAATAGGTTAGAAAACTAGAAATATTAATTTTTTAAAAGTATAAGAAAATCTGGAAAATATTTTTAAGTTAGGAAAGTGAGTTTTGTTCATTTCTAATTGATGATAGATCCTATATAAATATCATTTAGAAGTATTTCCATTTGTGGTTTGAAATACCTTCGCATAATCTTTCCAATGCTGCCGAGTTTGTGCAATTTCGATATTGTATGAATGAGATATGCCTTCGGCAAGTTGGTCTACTGGATTAAGAAAATTCCAATCCGGATTTATGATGGGCGAAGTTTTCTTTACCTTATATAATATAATTAATTAATTTTTAGGGATTTATTGGGGTAAAATATAAATTTAGATCAGTTTGGAAAAATAAGAATAAAGCTTAGGGTGTGGAGAAGAGAGAAAAGAATAGGAAGGTTTAGAGAAGTCAAGCATTTATCAAAAACGTCAAACTTTGTGAGTGGAATTCGTCAGGGGTGATACCTATAAAGGTATGTGATATCATTTAATTTTTGGTCAGTTCACCCATAGACCAAACTTGATTCAATTCAGCAATTGGTGAGTTTGTTAAATGTTAATATGTTGTAACACATCTATAACGACATAGGTGAAACTACAACCTAACACTTGATTCAAGATGTTTTAAATCAATAAAATGGGTCAAAATGAGGTTAGTATGTAGTGTTTAAGGTTTTGTAAAGTTTGGAGGTTAAACATCCATGATGTTCGAAAGGTTTGCTTTGAAACGTCCTTGTGTGTCTTAGTGTGTTGCATCGAGTTTTACGTGTTCTTTTTGGATGAAATTGATGTGATAGGTCCTAAACATGTATACGAGTAAATTCGAGTCCGTGAAAAACTCCCCAACGACCAACCAAGGAGTCCTTGAGGAGGACCCATCTTGTATACAAAAACTGCATAAGGTAGTCCCACCTACGGAGGGCAATTGATGACTCGTAGGTGGTGTTGTCAATGGGGACATAGCCTTGTATCTTAAGCTCCCATTTTTAAGGCTATGTTTCAAATGACTTTTACCAGCATGGGCTGTCGATGGGACGATCCCTAGTAGGTGTTGGCCGTCGTTGGTGGCCTGCAATTCTCTGCAGTGTTTTGGCCAACTAAAGGCTAGTTTGGGATTTTCACCTAGCCTTCCTAAAATTTTATGGATGGTTTCCTATGTTAATTTTAGGTATTTTAAGTGGGTTTATAAGTCTAAAACACTTATATGAATTCCCTATTCTAAAATCAAAGATAAATCTCTAAAGAAACTCTATAGAACTCTATTGGAGCTAAAACTAAAAATAGAGATTGGATTTAAAATTATTGGTGATTTCTCCGTCAATTCATCATAAAATTCATGGTCTAGCATCAATTGAGGTATGACTTTCATCCTTGAATCTCTTTTCTTTAGTCAAACTTTAAAGTGATTTCCAAAGTCTTTCAAAGATGAAATTGTCCAATTTTGATATATATACATGAGTTCTTCCATAAATTGTTTTGAATAATTTTATATTGATTTAATTGATGTTAAGTTGATTATTTTAACCTGAAAACTCTATAAACCCATACAATTCATGAAACCCTAGTTTTGACTATTTTTTGGGTGACTTCAGTATGTCTTAATGCCATTGAATGCTTGTATAGTTTGATTAGGGATATTGAATTATGAAATAATCTTGCTATATTTGTTATTAGGATGCCCTAAATTTATATATTATGTTCTATTATCTTGGATTCATTGTATATTGTAATTCTTTGTTTGAATTGTAAACTATGGCTATTTGTAAGAGCCTTGGTATATTGTGTTGGATGAATTGGCTATGGATTGGAGTTGTGGAGTTGGATTGATGTTACGTTGATCTAAATTTCTCTATATTGTGTAGTAGATGTATTAGATGATAATTTTGTTTGGTATGGTCTACTTATGGTAGCGGTGCTTATGTGTTATACTTGTGAATTATGTGGACTTGTCGGCATTACATTATGAACTGTGAATCAATGTGGCCTCCTCGGCATTACTTTAAGAAATACGTTATTAACATGTACTACTTTGATATGAGATCATTCTAAAGGTCTTGATGACTATGTGTATATGTGGAGTCAAAGCATGAATTTTCTTAGTTGATGATATGTGTCTCTAGAAGGCTATAGTGAAGTCATTATGTGTATTACTTGATGTTGAAGTATGATGCTTCTTGTTAAATTATATGAGACTTGTGTGGTGTATATGGATGTTGCTATAGTAGTGAATAGGGTGACCTGTAGTTGACTTGGTTGTCCCTAGGTGCTCTAGAATAGTATGCAATATCTATGGTGTAGTGTGTGTGTCACGTTTTAGTTGACTTGTGTACCTTACTTAATAGCTAAAGCTTCTTAGTCTTGTATGTATGATTGATGTGTGTGATTGACATGTGACCTGGAAAATAGCTACGAAGGTCTTTCATGTGGAACCTTCATCCGAGATGTAAGGTTATGATATCCTTGAAGTTGAAAATTGTAATGGTATTCCTTCTTGTGTGAATGGTGTACTAATGGTTGATTGGCTGGAATAGCATGAAATCATCCTTAGGAAAGTCATTGAGCTATCCTCTTGACCGTTGTACGTAGCCTTAGTGGACCCTGTTTTTGTAAGGTGTGTATGATTGGGTTGTGAACTAGATATGGAACCTCTTCATATGCTCCTTTATTTAAATAGTCTATGAGAACAAAGGCAAGCCCCGAGAGAGTATGCATGGGAAATTTCTCTAACTAATATGACATTAGAGAACAAAGAAACCCTCGATATTCCTTAACTATGTGCCTATATATGATGAGTTCTAGTTCTACTATTGGCAAGTAGAACAACCTCGATTGGAGTAGGTTCGTGACTCCGGATTCAATGCATAGCTAATATGGTCTATGTTGGTTAATTCCTAATCTCATCATACGGTATACTTACTAGTGTTGGAGAAGTTCTAAGAAGTTTAGGTAGTGGTATGGAACACTATCTAGACATTGCACGATTAGGTATTTGAAGAAGTTAGTCAGTGAGTCCCTAGGTCTTGTCCAAGACCATTACTTGAATGTCCTTATGTTTTGAATGTCTCCAGAACATCCTAATGAAGATAATAACATAAGTAAAAAAGTATGTTTACAAATAAGTACTAGTCTAGTGTAACTTTAAGGATTGGCTAGTTAAGGTATGGAGGGACTATAGGAATGGTCTCTTCATGTCTTACCTAGACAAGTCTTAAGGGTAACAATAGATGGGAAAGTTGATGAATGAAATGGGAGTAACCTTATATTAGGTAGTCTACATGATCTCTGTTAAGGGATTGTATGACGTGGTCGCTTCATGACTCACTCAAATGATCCTTAGAATCACCTTTGGTAGATGGATCTCATGTTTATGTGTTTTGATATGTTCTTGGTGCTATATTGTGAAATATGAACGATAGGTTAAGTTATAGTGAAGTTCACTGCAAGCTTACTGTAATGTTAATGTAATGTTCATATAAATTGAATATTAATTGTAAAGTATTCTAAATGTGATGTTTTGTGTTTTAATGTGATTCGTATGTTTTTAATACTAAGTCTTAATCAAATAGAGCATATTTCTCATAAATGTTTGTTTCTCATAATTTTATGCATTACGTCATACTTAGTACATGCATGGTACTAATTCCATACATTTTATCTATCTCTAAAGTTGTAGGTGGAAGGTGAAAGGTGTCCTGAAGGAAACTTTGAAACTAGGACTGCCTCAAGCAATGTTGGTGTATGTCCTCACTTGATTCGAGGACATTGCTATATTTAGAGTTCTTTTATTCAAGTATTATGATAGAATAAGTATTTCTCTATTGCGATTGTATGGGCCGTGTACCAAGTATTCTTTATTCTAAAAATGGCGTATGTTTAAACTTGGTATTTTTATAAAATTTTATATGAAAGATGTTTTAAGATATTCCTGTAAAGAGTTTTAATCCCGCACTACTTCTCTACATTTATGCAATAAATATGTCTAAGGGCTTGTACAAGACCTCCGAGAGCTCAAGTACGCCGAGTCGCACTCCAAGAGTGTTGTATCTTCTAGGGTGTACTCATGGGATGTGACGTATGTGAAGACAATGTAAAGATGAATACCCACATCCCTTTGGATCCGAAGAAATACCCACATCCTTACTGATCCAAAGAAATCACAAATCAAGGTACTAATTTTCTTCTTAGTACCTTTAATTATGAGTTCGCATATTTTATTTGAATTGATTGTTTGGTGTTTGAAATGAATGGTTGCATATTACACCTTTAGCCTATTAAGAGTAATCTCATGCGAGGACGAATGTTCTCAAGGGGGAGATAATGTAACATCTCACAATTTAAAATAATTAGGAAGAAGCTAAGAATTGGAACTACTGAATTTTTGGAAAGAATGGAGTCTGGAAAATTTACTTTTAA